>VZTG01004481.1:425785-528906 GCA_013397845.1 Melanocharis versteri | reverse complement strand
CGCGCAATCCCCGCGCAGCCCCCGCGCAGCCCCCGCGCAATCCCCGCGCAGCCCCCGCGCAATCCCCGCGCAATCCCCGCTCCAGCCCCGCGCAATCCCCGCGCAGCCCCCGTTCGCCGGCCCCGGCCGCTCGCGCTGCCCGGGCCGGTTTGAAACCGCCGCGGTGCTCCCGGCTCCGCCCGCTCCTCGCCCGCTCCGCCGCCGTGAGCTTCCCGGTGCTGCGGGGGTTCTGGGCTGCTGCTGCTGCTCGGGTGTTTCCCCTCGGACAGCCTGACCTGGCCCTCACCCCCAGGCCGTACCTCGGCCGCCGCTGCTGCCGCCTCGCCCGCCGTGCCTTACACCCCTCTGCTTTGTAAGGTACTGTGTGGGAGATACCTCGATGCAGAGGAAAGGAAATACTCGAGAGGCCCCAAGGGAAAAAGCTATAGGGCAATGCCAAATTTGGCTGCTGTACCTTTGCCCCTTGGAAGATAAATGATCCAGCTCCAGCACCCAAAAAGACACAGGTTTTTAATCCTTGCTTATGCGCTGGCCTCTCAAGCAGGTTCCTCTTTGCAGTGCTTTCAGCGTTCAGGCTGTGTGGCTGAGTATATTTCCTGATTTTTCTCTCCTTCTCTTTCCTCTCTCATCCCCCCGGGCTATTTCCCATGCTTTTCCTCACTCTCTGCCAAGCAGTGGGAAAGCAGCAGCCCTGTCTGACTGCCTGCGAGTATGGGGACTCTTATCTGCGAGCAAACAAAGTCTCTGCCACGGAAAAAACCTGAGGTCCCTGGAGTTTATGGAGCAGAAAAACATATGTTACTGCTTTCATGCCTCACTTATTAAGGAGTCTAAACTTTGCCGTCCTACTGATGCGTGTTCACCTGCTTGCTCTTTGCTCCCGTGGCTTTCCCAGTGAATGGATGCAAGTTTGCTGTTTCTCTTCTCTATCCATTTAACTTTGCCTGGTAAAGATGGGCAGGAATTGCAGACGATCTCTGCATTTTAAGAGAACTGTGCTTCAAATCTAGATGCAAGGACTGTGAAGCCTCTTGCTAAGTCCTGCCAAGGACTGAACTGGTTTTTTGGCTTCTGCATCTGTCATTTGTTTCAGTGTTGTTTGCCCCCTAGGTGGTTGTTGGGCTCAGTTGCTGGGATATTATCTTTCTTAGGATCAGATGTTTGTGAATTCAGATGTGTCAGGGTTTGATGTGGTTTGAGGCACTGCAGATTCAGCTAGACCTTGGGAGTTATAGTGTTTTTATGGCTTCTAATTGCCTTGTCCCAGCTGTGGTAGCAGACTGGTAATTGGTTACCAAGGATGAAACCACGAAGGATGAAACCGTGGGACAGAGGGTCATGGAGAACTTGAAGGGTGGCTGAGTGGTAAGGAGGGAGCTTGCGTTAAATGGAACACAATTACTTGAGAACATTGAGATGAACCTGAGGGCAGAAGCCAGGGAAAATATGTGGAGGTAAAAGGGGAGGAGTGATGCCTGTTTGGAAGGACACATATAAAGAGAAGAATGGAGTGCCTGGAGATATGAGTACATTTTTAGCTGAGAAGCACCCTTCAGACTGTCCTTGTGTCTGTGTTTGTTTTCCTCATTCTCACATGGGACTTGGCACATCTAAGAGCGATTTCTTCTGGACTTGTCCTAGGAGTTGCCGCTGGACTGTTTGCTGATACCAGCAACAGCACAGTGTAAATTCAGCGCAATACATGAATCTTGCAGAGCTGAAGAGGGAGAAGGGCTCTTCTTAGGAGTCACTGCCTTAAGAGTGAAGCAGCCTCAAATTTGGTGAGCTGTCCTTGGTCTTCTCTCTCCCTGTCAATTCTTTCCTCTGCATCTCCACGCAAGCATCACCTTTTATCTAGTGCCTCGAGCATGCCTTGTGCTTCATTCCTCAGCAGAGACCCAGCAGTCCCCGAAGCCGTGGGGCAGAGCTGCTCAAAGGCTCCCATTTGCTAGGTGAGCCCTGTATGCCCAGAGGGAGCAGAAGCCTTGGGTCAAATCGTGGTCTGGGGATTGGCAGGATGGTTTCTGCTTTGGACAAGAGCGCACTGATGTTTCTTCCTAAGATCTGATCTCAACCTACCTCCTTTCAGTCTGAAGCCATTCCCTCTTGTCCTGTTACTCCATACCCTTGTCCAAAGTCCCTCTTCAGCTCAACAGTATCCCCTTTAGGTACTGGAAGGTGCAATAAGGTCTCCCTTTATATCTCCATTTACTTGAGGGGAGATATGCTAGAGAACATCTGTCCTCTGTACTGGACAAGATAAAATTTCAGTCCAAGTTTATTGCCTTAGTGGGATTCTTTGGCCCTTTGCAGGCTTCAAAGGAGCAGCTGAGTGAGGTAGCTCTGTCTGTTGGGGGCTGGGAGAGGAGGGAAAAGGTCTCTGGGCAGAAAAAAGGGAGAGGACAGGAAAAGAGGGACAGACGGACACCAGCAGAAGCCAGAGCCCAAAGCAGGGGACAAGTTATGCTTTTTGAGTCTCTTGATACTGAAAGGTCTTATTGCTGTAGTGATACTGCTTGGACAACAGGGTCAGTGGGGATTCAGGGGATGCCAGACACAAGGGTGTTCTGCTCTACTTTGGCCAGCCTGATGTTTCTGGGAGAGCCAGAGGCTGGTGGAAGGGGTTGTGGACAGGAGGCTGTGTTTGTCTGTTTGCCTCTCCCTCATTCCCCAGCCTGCTCTGCAATGAAGTGTCCCTTTTCCAATAACTCATGGGCTTGGAGAGGTGACTCGTTTGGAAAAATTAAGGCAGGAGGTAATGAAATTCTTAATCATAGTGGTGTCATAAGTACTCTGATGCGTAGATGAAGCTCTGATGTTGCCCAGAGAAGTTTCGGATGCCACATCCCTGGAAGTGTTCAAGTCCAGGCTGGATGGGGCTCTGAACAGCCTGGTCTAGTGGAACGATCTTTAAGATCCCTTCCAATCCAAACAATTCTGTCATTGTGTGATGAAGCTGAGAACACCTTTCCCTTTCTGCTAGGGGTGAGTCCAGGGTGAATTAGTTAAGCATTCAGAAGCCCAAGGCCAGATGATGTTTGATACACGAGAGAAACTGGATGCTGCAGGTATCGAGTAGCCTCTGCTATGGGTGAACAGGTGTGTCTTGGATAGACTGTGGCTACCGTGTACCAAAACCCATGGGAAATGCCACAGAAATCCTGGATAGCAGGTGACTGTGCACTCCATACAAGGATACTCTGAGGAGGAGGAAACATGAACTACAAGGAAAGACTAGAAAAGCTGGGATTGTTGAGGCCAGGGAAGGTTTAAGGGGAGACATCTACATGTGTATACATGAAATAGGTAACAGAGGAAGAGTTTAAGCTGTTCACTATATCCACGATAAACAAGGCATGAAGTAATGTCCTTAACTGTAATACAGGAGACAAGACACTGGGAAAAACCCCCCAACTTCTAATTATAAAGTGAGTTAGGACTAGTTCAGCCTGTCTTGAGAGATGGTGGGATCTCCGTCACTGACAATTTCATGAGGGGTAAACTAACACCTAGGTTTAACACCTGGCATGCTGCTGTAGCCAGACAGATGATGTGGGCAGTGTTTCAGGATCTCCACAGTCTGTTTTCCTGTTGAATCCTGTGTACCCACAGACAAATATTGATGTGTGAGCCTTGTACCCACACTTGGGAATGTGAATAACAAACCTCATGGCTCTCTGACAGCAAAACTAATGGGTTTGGCCCAGTGTCCTGAATTCCTGTAGCTGGAGGAGAAGGGCTGAGCAAGAATGGATGCTGTGCTTTGGTGATATGGGAACTCATATTTTGGGGATCCTTATAGGAGGTAACAAATACTGCAATCCCTTGGCATCTGACAACCTTCTGGTAAGAGCTCTGAAGGTTCCAATGTCTTCAGAAACTGTGGCTCTTGTAACTTGGTAATTGCTGGGTTTATGCCAGGTGTACTTCAGGGCAGCTGATGAAACCAGCCGGATCAGCTGTCGCCTGCGCCACATACCCCCAGCTGTGCTCTGGGAATTCTAGAGCAGGATCACCATCTTGCCACATGAGATTGGCATCAATTTTTTACTAAGGGTGACTTGCTGGTGCCAGGATCTGGTACTGCTGAGCTTCTAGGGGTGGCATGACCCCACCACATCCAAATGTGTGTGATTCCCTATGACTGTCCTGGATGGACAGACACATCTGTCTCAGGAAGGCATCCAGGGCATGACATTCTTAGCACTGCATAATTAGTACTGGTCCAAACGGAACCCCCTTTTTGTTTCTTTTCCATCCTCTTTCCTTGTACTCCAGCTGCCAATAGGCTGGGGCATTTGGAAGGCATATGAGGGGAGCGTCTTTTCTGTTTTAATTTGCGTCTGATGTCTCTGATTTATTTGTGCTTTCTGCAAACTGCTCAGTTATTTAGATGTGTCAGTCTGCAAAGACTTATGCACCGATTTCTCCAAAGACACACTGGGATCTGAGTTATCTCCAAACACAAACCATTTATATGTGCATTTCATCCACGTGTATAGTGCAGCAAACTGTTTATTCTTACTCTTAAATTATTGTTATTACATCTGAAAAATCAGGGAAATCTTGAGTCCTAAGCTGTGATTTTGTAGCAGATGTTCCAGGATTTGGATATGGTTGGTGTGGACTCAAGGATTCAATGGCACTTTTTAATGCAACAGAAAAACATCTCTGACTAACTTGACTCTAAAGAAGAACTGTATAATGGGACTTGTTTACATGCCCACACAAAACTGTTCTCCTAAATCTTTCCTTGAAGTCTTGGAAGTGCCCTGCTGGGTGAACCACTCTTCAACTAGCACTAGTCCCCTGTGCTATTTGCTTTGCTGTAACTGCACCGGTTACAATTTACCACCAAGTTCTTTGTTTTTAATTATGATTATGAGTAGATCTCCCACATGTACATCTTTGCAGCTGGTCTTTCTACCCTTGAAAATCTGTTCCAAGTAAAGTTGTTTCAGCCAGGTAATAATTATTTCTTAAGGGATCAGTCTCTGCAGTGCTGCAGTTTTGCCAGGATAAGAGAGCTGTGTACCTGGGGGGGTTTTGTGCCTTTTCTATATGAGCTAGTTAAACTGATAGCAGGTTTCAAACAGGTCACAGTGATGCTGAATAATTCCTATAGCTTAGCCTAGGCTTGGTTCATATGACATAATTTGAAATGTGCTTAAGGTAATGAATTAATTTCCCAGAACTCCCTGTATAGCCAGAAGGAGGCAGAGGTATCCTCAACAGAGCACTTAAGTTACAACCAGGAGCACCACTGGCTGCTAAGAGGATTTGCAGTGACCATCCTTCTCAGCTAGCCATCTCACTTCGGTATATAAAATTAGGTGGGATGTCCTCAGCATCACTTCCTGCTGGTCTCAACATCCTCTCGGGAAAACTTCCTCTCCTTTTTCAGATACAGAAAGCTTACTGGACAGTCTCCCCGTAACACTTGAGTTCTTGTTGCAGGAGGAAGATGAGATAAAGCCACTCAGATGGAGGCCAGTCCCACCAGCCTCAAGAGGCTCAAGTTTGGGAAGCTGAAGGTGGTCCGTCGGCGCTTGCTGCAGAGGTACGAGCACCAGCCCTTCATCTCCTGCCTGGCTGGTTTCTACAGCTGCCGGTGGAAGCGGTACCAGCGCGAGAGGACCGAGCCTGGGAAATGCTGCTGCAACATGGTAAATGAGCTCAAAATCAGCACAGCCATGGGTTTCTGTACTGGGGCAGGGCAGTCTAAGCAGACAGGGGGTTGATGTCATGGAATCCCAGCCCAATATCCTTTGGAGCCCACTGGGATCTGTTGGGCTGTTAGAATTTGCTCTAAGTGCTTGATGGATTGCTGTGTTTCTGTGGCAAGCTCAGTTTGTCTGTGCCGCCACACAGCTAATAAATGTGGACTTTGCACCAACCTCTCCTGGCCAGTGAAACATCTCAAAGCCATAGAATCAAATTAAAGGAGTAACATTAGGGTTGGGTGTGCAGTAAGAATTGCAAAGAAGGTTGCTCTACTGTGCAATTTCCTCTCATGTGAGGCGGTTAAAATCCCGTTCATTTGGGAAGTCATGAGTTTTGTTTTCCTTGAGAACAACTACTGCAGATTATGCTTTTGAGGACATTCTCCTGGTTAAAAGGGACAGGAAGGGAATTCCTCTCCGTATTTACTTCAGTTAGAATTCCAACACCAAGTTACATATTCTTAGGGACAGCCTAAAAGTACCTGCCATTTGCTTTGATTGCTCTGGGCTGGCCATATCTCTGACTGCTTGTCCTTCCTTTCCCTCTCCAGCGGGAATGCATGTTTTTCCCATTCCTTGTTGCAGCTTTCTGCTTTTCTCTGGTCTTTCTGTACACGTGGGGTGAAGGTAAAAATGACTACAACGGCTTTGACTGGTAAGTACCATCTTTTCCTCCTCTCTCACCCCTTGGGCAGGTCACCAGGATGACTGGGAAGGGATGAGCACCCTCTGGAGCAGCTCTGCTGCAACAGCTCACTTTAGTCATGAAGGAAAGATTTGGCACCTTAAACTCTTGGTTACAGCATCCAAATTGAATGTCCAGTGACTTTGGAGGTGCTGAGGCTCTGCTCTTTGCTTGGCTACAATTTTTAGGTGTAAGTGTGAATTTAGGAGAAAGGGGAGAATTACCGTCACAAAAATTGTGAATGAAGGGGACTAAATAACTCTTTCCTTCTTTGAGTCTTTCTTTTCCCCTTTCCCGTTCTCCCCTATTCCATGTGAAGAAATGTAGTGGCTGGAATCAGAGGCATTGCACCAGCTATCTCACTAAAAGAGAATTCCATGTTCCCAGATTCAAAAGTAAGAAATAATCGTTAGGGATTTATGCACATCTTTTCCTTCTGTAGTATGTAGGCAACAGTTATGCAAATCTGGCCCCTAAGATTAAATTAAAGCTGCTCAGATATTATGGGAAGGAAAGGTATAATAATGTATATTAGTCTGATGGTTAATGCAATCAGGGATTTTGGGAAGGAGGCTCTTAATCACTTTTGCATGCTACAGGGTAAGCCATTCCTCTGCCTTTCTTTGTTTTATTGCTTAGAAAATTTCAGAATTTCAAGGAACAGGGCTATTGGTCCCCTCTAGTTCACATGCTAACCAAAAGCATTCTTACAATATTTTATTGGTTTATTTTTAGGTATAACTATGGGAACCTGGGCTTCTGGTTTCTCTGGTCTCTTGTTATCCTGATTGTGGCTGCAGTCCTGTTCGCATACGTCTCACTGTTACTGGTAAGTAATGCTCCTTGTAAGCTGACCTTGATTTGTAGTCCTGAGAGGTAAACATAGGGGTGGCTTTAATGTGTCAGACCAAAGCTCAGTCTAGTCCTCCATATGATCCTTAGACAGTGAATGCCTGGAGAAGATCTGGAACACAATGAGTGTTTACAGTACTTTCTCCCCGTATCCACCTGCAAATGATCAGTTTCAGCTTAGGGGTCTCTGAGCCAGATGTAGTTTCTGTGATTTCTTTCAATTATTTCCCTTTGATAAATGTATACAATTCCTCCTTGAACCCAAGGAAAGCTAAGCCAGTAATGGCTGGATTTAGATTTAGGGGAAACTAGAAATGGTTGCTTTGGCAGCAGGGAAATATGGGGCTCTGAGTCATGTAGCGATGGTGATACGTCACCACAGCTGAGTTATTCTTTTAATCCTGGATAAAAAGGTTTATTAGAGGAAGGAGAACAGGAGGATTTTCTCCAGGTAGAGGCTATAGATGTGGTCACAAAGGGCTGCGGAAGTTTATGCTGAAAGAGGTTCCCGAAACCTTCACTTTTCCAAATGCTGTGAAATTTTCTAATATGATGTCTGCTTTAGTTCAGGAAACATACCAACCCCAAAATTTTCCTAAAATTTCTACTTACTCATCCTTTTCCTCTGTTCCTTCCCTCATACGAAAGCTCTCAAATAAAGACAGAGTTGCACCTGTTTTTCCACCTTGAGCATCCAGAGCTATAGGCCAAGAATTCACTTTGACTCCAGGCACTGGAGTCCATATCAGTCCCATGCCTGCTCCGACTTTCATTTTGAAATTCCAGGTGCCGAAGGTGAGGTTATGGCTTTGTCTCATCTCTGTGACCAAGACAACCAGCTTTTATCATCCATTCCTGCTGTTCTTACCCATTCCCTGATGTGTCATCATACAGTCAGTCTCTAAACTGCTCATGACAGGGAATCACTTTTGGCTTTGTCCATGCAGTACCTAACACAATTGGTTTCTGGGGTCCTTTTTTCCTGGTGAAGTACAAATAAATAGTACTTTTATTCTAGTGCTAGCAATAAAAACCCCAAAGTGATAAAGAGGACAGGTGCTTGGTCATGCCCACAGTAATCAAGGGCATCATAAGAGATGTGGGCTGACTGAGCTCTGAATGGGACAAACAACAATAATTAATTACAAGGATTTTGTAACAGCATGGTGGCTCTAGGGCTCATGGACTATTATTCAGCAAAGCCTACCTGGTTTTCCCAGGGGCTGTGGAGTAGTGTGGGTAGTTTGGTGGTTACAATGCTACTTGGGGCAACTCAGAGCTTTGCCAGAGATGCCCATATGACATGGATACATCTGAGATGGTACCTCAGCAGGCTGTGGGTCTGAAGTCAACCTCAGGATCAGACTAACTCACCATAGCCCATGCCAGAAACCAGCTTTACAGGATTTCCTGGGCTTAAGAAGCCTGAAGACCCCTGGGGCTGATGTGTCAGCTCAGTCATGCTCTGTCTGGATCCAAATATCAGCCAGTATCCAAGCAGTGGATTTTCTTAGAGCGCAGGTTTTAGTCAGCGTGAGTGTGATGACTGCAAGCCCTCAGGGCAGGTGATGGGCAAAGTAAAGCTGGAAAGGAAGATGGAAGATATGAGGTGAAATTGGTGTCCTACGTGGTTTGGTTTAGTTCAGTCCTGGTCTCACTCCTTGTAATGTAGCTACATCCTCCTCTTCCTCTCAAGCCTCTCAGTTCTGTCTAACAAGGCTAACAACATTTGCCTTAGAAGGGTGAGCATAGATAAACATGAAAGAATGCAAGTAGTCTGGATGGTATCAGACAAGAGGAGAAACACTCCAGAGGTTCCTCTGCTCTGGGAACAGCCCCTGCAGTGAAGGTCCATTTGCTTCTTGCTTTTCTGAAGCTGTTAAGTGACCCAACCAGAGCTGTGGGGTATTTCTGAGGACGCTTGTCCTGCTTGATTGCATCACCATGACACCATGTCCTTTGTGGCAAGACTGCTGCATACATCCATGCTGAGCAGTGGGTGCTAGGGGCATGAGGCTGCTTCTTAAATGTTATTAGGTCTTGAGGGAAAGGGGAGCAAGGAAAGTTATCACTGCCACCACTTATGCTCCCTCTGTCTCAAAACATGAAGGATGTTGTAACAGCAATGGTTGGGCAAAGCTCATCCTAGCCGGGCTCTTTCACAGAAGGACTCTACCAGGAATCCACCCTTCCACCACTGTTCTCAGAGCTTCCCTTTCACTGAAGTCTTTGATGGACCACCCAGCAAAACACTGGGAGCCTCATGGGCTGGTAAGCATAACTCAGCCCTTCCACACTTAAATAAGTCTTTCGGTGTGGGTACTGTACGATGGGTGAGTTGCTCTAATACATTTCAGACAACTGATGGCCAAGTAGGTTTCTGCCATGATGAATTACATCCCAAGTTCCGGTTGAACGGTGTTGGATGGAGAGTATCCCTACCTGCATTGCAAGAAGGACTGGAGACCTTCACCTAGGTGATTTTTCTGGTGGTGTTTTGCATGAACAGCCCATCACATCAGAAAACTGAACACCCTGATGCTCTTGCTGGAGCGGAAAGGTTTTATATTGACCAGTGGCTGGTCTGGTTTTGCTTGTGAACACCATACCTTCTTTCTTAATGATGGCACCCAACTGGAACCTGCAAGCCTGCTTCTATGACCTTATTGTGACCCACTAAAGCACAGAGACTTCTGCCCACCAGCCACAAGTGGCTGAAGAAAATGCTGCACAAGAAAGCACTAGCTGTCTGGACGAAGATGCTCTCCGTCCACATGCATCATTGTCATTTTTTCACACAATCAATTTCAATTAATTCAATTGTTCAATCACTCCCCAAGACGATTTTCTCATCCCCATTAGGGCTAAAAGGTTGAGCTGAGGGGTCTAGTTACAGAACTGTTCCTGCTCAGTGGAGAAGAAAAATCTTTTCCTGTTTAGTCTTTCAAACCCCAACAGATAATATTTGCCTCTCAGCAGTTCAACCATGTTTGTTCTAAGGCTTGCAAGGAGGTGGCTTGTGACTGTACAAAGTAAAGAGGTTCAGATGCATTGTAGCCTCTTCATTCATAAATGGAGAGGACTCAAAATAGTACACTGATGCTGAAATCCAAAACGTGACCTCAAAACTCCATCCCGAAGAGACTGGGGTTCCAGACAAGTTCTGAGACTTTTGCCATAAAGTGAATGAACATAAAGACCTGAATCCAGCTGCTGTGAACATCTAAGTGAGCAGATGGTTCAGATGAGCCGAGTGTCTAAGTGCCTGCCTGCATGTCCTTGTAGCAAAGGTTCAGAGGCTGCCCACAGCTCACCAGAAGTATTAAGATGATTACAAAGTCGTTCCCGTGCTGAAGTAGAGCGGAGTTAAGCATCTGCTCTCCGCCCTTTGCAGCATAACCTTGTGATCAATGCACCCATTCAGAAAGAGGGAGACAGAGGTGAAATTCTCATTGCAGTGAATCCATTTCTCTTGCCACTGGGAAGCATCCCTTAATCACCACTTTGCAGGTAGATGGTGGAGGGGAGACACTTCCACACCTCATTTTAAAGAAGACAAGAATTCAAGTGTTGGAGGCTGTAAGATTCTGGGAGATGATGGGATCGGCAAGAGGGACCTTGACTCTAACCTTGGCAGTATTAGTCAGAAACGTACTGGTCACCTAAGCCCTCATGCCTCTGTACGTACATTAGACAATCCCAGAAAGTGTGTAGAAACAATTTGGAGTAGACAGACCAGTGAGAAGACATGAGGGAATATCATAAAACTGTATCGGTGGAGATTTAGGTTAAAAATTAGGAGAAGGTTTTTCACCCAGAGCGTTGTTAGGCACTGGAACAGGCTCTCCAGGGAAGTAGTCGCAGGACCAAGTCTGCCTGAGTGCCCTGAGTCCAAGAAGTGTTTGGACTGTGCTCTCAGGAACATGGTGTGATTCTTGGTGCTATTTTTTGCAGGGCAAGAACATGGACTTTGATGATCCTTGTGGGTCCCTTCTGGCCCAGAATATTCTAAATGTTTGGCTTTACTGTACGCAAGGACCAGGTCTTTGTGTAACATCACTTGCAGCAAAGGAGCAGAGTGTCTTTTTTATCTCGTTTTTTCACCCTGAAATAGCTTATTTAAATGGGGCTGATTTAAGATCTTTAGCAGTATTTCAGTTCTCTCTCAGCTGCTTCCACAGTTACTCATCATGTACTGGGTGCATTTATTCCATTAAAGGAAGCCAACATGTCAAGAAGCACTTGTATTCACTGCTGAGCTTATCATAGAATCATAAAATGGTTTGTGTTGGAAGGGACCTTCAAGATTATGTAATTCCAACCCCCCTGTCATGGACAGGAACATCTACCACTAGACCATGTTGCTCAAAGCCCCATCCAACCTGGCCTTGTACCTTGCTTCAAATCAGCATGCTCCTGGAAAGAGAGAGTGTTTGTAGATGGATAGGAAACAACTTGCATTCACTTGCAGTTGAGTTTCGGGAGAGAAGACCTTCTTGCCCTAAATCTATATATCCTGTTTTCATACAATCCCACTACGCTCCAGTCTGGAGGGACTTGCACCATAAATGATCCTCCTCAGTGGAGCACTGATGTCTACAAACAGATACTTTTCTCTGAGCCCTGATACCTGGTGATACTGGTCCCGAAATGAGCCTTTACAGTGGTTGGGAAGTTTCCCTGGGCATTCAGACTCCTGAGCATAGACCCGTGCATTTTCACAGCAGCAAAGTGCTTCTTTGGGTGAAATTCATCTCCGGACTCACTGGTTACTTAGGTGTGGAACTATGTGAAGAAACTCTGCATGAGAACCTTGGACTGACTTGCCTCATTCTTGGCTTCTTGGTGTTCAAGGCGTCTCGGGTTGCCCCAGGCCTGGCAGGGGTTTGCAGCGTGCCTTGCAAGAACCCTCTCCAAGGGCTCCAACTTGCTATCAGCTGGACAGAATGTGCCAACCACCAAAAACTGGAGTCATTTAATCTCCAAGACACTTTTCTCTGGTCTGAGATGTGTCCGTCTCTTGCATTCCCTGTGGTTAATGTGGAAGAATTGCCTTTTTTGCTGTCTGCTCTGTACTTTTGTGCTGTTCTGGGGCATTTTTTATTCCCTAACTCCTCTCCCGTGGTTGATACTCCTCTAATCACAACAAATGCATAGAAAATAGTCAAGGTTAGTCCTATATTGGTTTATACAAGAATAATTGACGCTGGTCATCATTCCTCTTTCAGAGTCTCTTCTCACAAAAAGTCATCGAAGGCACGTGCCCCAAAGTGCCCGATTATCTGTTACCCAGGAAAATGTCTTTGATCCTGAAGGGCAGTCTTGACATGTGCTTGGCCATTTCAGAAGCATTTACTGTAGCAGTAAACTTTTCTCTCCATACACCTGTCCTGCAAACATTGACATTGTGCAGGAAGACCTAGTGTAAAGTAACTTCCCAATGCAAAAATAATTCCAGAAGTGCCTCCCTGGCACACGTCACCACCTTCCACCAGGATGCATACAATCTCTTCTTGATTTCCCAGGTCCTCGCGATGTGTTTGCTTGCAGAAGGTCAGCAGCTGTACCTGCACTGGAGTCACAAGGTGGGGAGAGTCAGGGACTTCTGGTAACTCTAATCTATGCTTTAAATTAATTGAGTCTGTGGTGTTTCTTTGCACAGAAAACCTCTTAGACTATGGGAGAGAAGGAAGAGAGGGAAGAGGTTAATCCTACGAGATTGAGACACCCATGAAAATATCTCCACCTGAGCTGATTGCTCAAACTCCTTTTGCATTCAGTGGAGGGAAAAGAATCCTCTGAGGATGCAATTCATCCAGCTGGTCATAGGCCTCTAAATTAAGATGAGATGAATCACACTCAAAGAACCCTTTTTTCCCCACTGACTCTAAAAGGTGCCTGCAGTGACTCATTCAGGTGAAGATGTCTATATTTGACACATCTACATATGGTTACATGAAGTCAAAAGCAAAGTTTTCATGGGAAGCACTGCATGATTTTCTGGAGCAGACCCCAAGAACAGTGAAAAAAGTGTCTGCTCTCTCCACAGGAGAGAGAGATGGCTTTTCCAAGGCATCCTGCTTCTTTATGCCTTTTGGTCTTTGGATGGTTCCCTGGGAGTGTTTAACACCAGGCTGGATGGTGCCCTGAGCAATCTGATCTAGTGTGTGGCATCCCTGCCCATGGCAGGGGGGCTGGAGCTAGATGATCTTTAAAATCCCTTTCAACCCAAACTGTTCTATAGTTCTTAATTCTGTTCTATGGTTTGGGAAATGCCTTTTGGAGTTTTGAAGACACAGAAACAAGTTATCAGGGACGTGTTGCTGTAAAATTATGTGTTAACATCATCTTCCTTAAGTAATTTTTAAGGCTATGTGGGGCATCTAAAAATGCTCCTCTATCCATGCAGTTTAGGGTAGGATGCAATGTGTTTGCAAAAGCTGCAGTGGCAGGGAATAGCTGAACGTGCGGGTACTTGATCCTATGTTTCTTCATTTAAGTGATGGAAACTGAATAATCTTTACTATTGAAAAATGGGTTCCAGAAGAACCAGAAAGTTGTAGAACAATTTGTAAAATAAAATAAATGAAAAAAAAGAATAATAATAAGAAAGAGGCATTCTTGGGTGCAAGGGATTAGGGATAGATTATTAAGGTATTGATCTGTAGAACATCCCCTGAAGAATGGTTAGGGCTTTGGTGCAATTGCTACTTGCCTTTAGTTGTCAGCAGAAAGATGATATACCAAGAAGTGTCTGCCGTTACCACAGTGCTGGTACCAAAGGAACAAGAAGCTGAAGAATTGACTGCCTCACCTTTTTGGTTAAAAAGTGGACTCTTATCTCTTAATTATGGGAGGATTTGTTATCGCTGAAGCCTGTTACAAAGCAGCTCATAGAACAAGGAAGTTGTGTTGCTGTTCCTTTTGGGTGGAATTTGTCACTTCTGAGTTTAGAAGTGATGAATTCCATCTGCAGGTTAGGGATTTAATGTAAGCTGATCACGTAGGCTCCATCTATATCAACAGCGAGAGAGAAGCTGATATTCCATCATAATGCAAGCAGGAATGGATCACCTCTGAAATTCCTCTTTCCCCACTGATTACAGAGAGAGTCCCGAGAGCTGACTTAGTTGAGTACCCAATTCCTGAAATCAGTCCTTCCATACTGATAGCATTGTGGATTTGGTTTTAGTCCCATTGGGTCTCTCTGTCTCTGAACTGGTGTGGTCAATCTCATGCATCCGAAACAATTTATCAAGCTGCTTAAATTAACCTGTTACTCAGACAGATGGCATACCCTATTCAGAAGTGCTGAAGCTAATTTATGTCTTCTTTATGTCCCCAGATTGGTACTTTTCTTGCCCTGGGCTTCTCTATCTCATCCCTCTTTGCATTATCTATACTCTGGCGAGATCACCGGAAAACTGTCCGCCTCTCATTCCAGGTAAGAGGGGTTAGGAGGTCTATTTGAAAGAGCAGCTTGTTTTTAGAAGTATTTTGTGACAATTGGCAGAAGATATTCTGTATGGTGGGTGTTTTCGACATGGTTTTTGTTAGAAGGGTACATTCTGAGTAAACTTTTATCATGGCTTAACGTTTCCTGTTGAGGGAAAGGAAGCCAAGGCCCGAGATTGAGTTTCAAGCTAAGTGATGTAACATGTCTCCGTTTGGAAAGATAGAGAAAGTTACAGCCTTTTTTTTTCCCCTCCCAGAAAATGTACGTGTACTGTTAAATTTCAGCTCTCCAGGGCAGGTAAATCAGACCCCTTAGGCTGGTAGGTTTGCTGGAGCAAGAACTTTCTCCCTCATCCCTCATCCCAATCTGCTGGTACAGCACAGTTCCAGTCTTTTGTCACTCAGAAGAGCTTAATCTCCTGAGGGCAAGAGAGCACTGAGTTTTTGGGGAGCAGGTGGAGAATGCTGGTGTTAGGTGGGACAAAATGCTGGATGCGGGAGGTTAGAGTTCATGGTTGCTGGCCTCCTCAACTCTCACCAGATCTGAAGGTGGAGGCAAGAGCTGTCCAGTGCTGTTCAGTGTCTGGGCATCCAGGTCCCCACTTGTATTGGGAAGGAAGAAGTATGTAGCCTTTGACTACACAGCTGCTTTGCAGGATCCAAACCACTCTACAATTCCATGATTCTACACTATTTGGGTCTATTACCTGTCCCCCACGTGGCTTAGTGCTTGTGAAGGCTGGGAGAGCAATGCAAATGGACTGGCAGAGGAATCGAAGATGTGGTGCTTATAGGGCGTGGTTAATTGCACATTCCTGTTCTTCAGTTCGCTAACCACTGGGTTGTGCACTGGCAAAGGTAATGAGAAACCCTCAGCTTCTCCTCCCCCTGACAGACACCAGGGGATGTGGACGAGGAGAAGGAGACATAAGAGCCTTTGGGTTCCCCACAGGTGCTGTTTATTTCAGGTGTCCATGCCCTTTGAGATGGCCTCCCATTGCTGTTCCCAAAGGACATGAATCTCTTGTAGATACTGTGTCACGTCCATTAGCCCTGCAAATCTATCTCAGGTATTCTGGACATCTCAGACAGTGCCTCTGCTTGCACAACTGAATCCTGCTTCTGGTTGGGAGGTGTTGGTGTCAAGTGTCCCAGGCAGACAGTGTCACATGCAGTAACATCTGCCAGTGACTGCTGCTTTCTTCAACCCTTCCAGCTTAAGAGAATCGAGCATCAGGACTAAGAAATAGGAAAGGCTTGCATCTGGAGAGTTGGGTGTTTTTCCTAGCACATACCTTAATAACTGTCAGTTCTAGCTGGAATATTCACCACAGGGCTCTGATGAGCATGAGAAGACGATGGACTGGTTTCAAGCTCAGATTTGCCTAGTTTTAGGAAAAATGTGTCAGACCAACCACCATTCAGAGTCTATATTTCTGCTTGCTTTCCAGCTCTATTCATGCATTCATGATAAGCATAGAAGTGATTCTTGTCTTATGATCTTCTTGTTTAATCATTAGGATTAAAGAAATCAAATCTGTTGACTATATCTGTCCAGCAATATTATCTAATATTTCTGCTTCTATTAGACTACAGTAGTTAGTTTCATACCACAGCTAGTAAATCCCACATTTTATCACTCAGGTTTGTTGACATCAGTTTAATGATTTAACTGCAGTGAGGTGTGGTGTGGAGATAGCTATGGCCTGAATGGGATTGGATTGGAGTGGTTTGTATTGGGTTAAACTGGAAGATGCTCACAGATTATGGAATCATGTCCTCATGGAGGAGGGTCGTTGTGTCCCCTTCAGCTGATTCAGGAGAAAGTAAAGAAGTGAGGAGCACTCCTCGGGCTGGGGCACACTCCTCCCTGGCCTGGCCAGGGGCACATGTCTCTCCTCTGAGTCCTGAGGTGTTTGGTGGATCCAGCACAGGTGAGGGAGAGTGGTTAACCGCTGGTATCTGCAGCAGGAGCCCATCTGGGTGTAAGTGCTGTAGCTCTGATGGGGATTGTTTCCATCTGTCTCCGCAGTTCATCCTTTGACTAAAATCCTTTTCTCTCCTTGCCAGGTCACAGCTCCTTATCTCCACATAGGGGCAATTGCCATCATGGTCCTTCTTGCCTGGCCTGTGGCTCTTCATGCCATCAGAGCAGATAAGAAAGGTATGGCAGCTCTGGTTCCTGCTCCCTGTATGATAAAAGATATATACGAGCATGGGAAAAGAGGCATGCAGGAGCCCTTTCCTCCCACACCTGCTCTCCAGCTGGAGGAGACTTTCAAATTCTGCATATCCCAGGGAAATTAATGGGGCTGGGACCTGGGCTGTGCACTGCCCTGTTGCTTTCCCAGTGTGTTACTGGTTTGCATGTTACCTTGCACTGTTTTCCCCTGTACTGAGGCAGTGCTCTGCGTTGAGATGGAGTAGACTAGCAGGAACACCCATGTTCTGAATCATGAGTGAAAATTTGTTTAGCTGTCTGCAGGAGAAATCAGCCAGTGGCAGCTCCCTTGGCTGATTTTTGCTTGCTGTATACAGGAGGGATCCTCAGTCCAGTCAGACGAACCACTTCAGCCTAGCGTACCTCTGGAGAAGCTGAGATAGGGAAAAGAGCTTTTTGATCAGTTCCTAGTGTTATCTCATGGGAAGTTCCTGCCCACGTCTGGGAAGAATGACCAAACATTGTAAGGATAAAGCCAGATGCCAGGAACAACTGCAGAAAAACTTGACTGGGAGTGGCTGTTTTTCTCTGATTGTCTCTCCATAGAGCCAAAATTACCTATGTGACACCCATCTTCAGATACTGGTTTGCGATAAAAATCACAGATGGAATGGACTTGAGAAAGTACTTTTTTTTCCCATTCAAGACTTTTCTTGTTGAACTGCAGCTGGGGAGGTTGGGGGAGAATACACAGGGACCCTAGACATTACATACCACTATGCCTGAGGTACTCCTCGCTTAGTACATCATTATCTTAGTGTAAGCCCAAATTCCTTCAGAGCCACTGGCACAGAGGGATGGTGGCACCCATTGAAGAAAGAAGTGTTGGTGCATAGGTGCTCATTTCTCAGCACTGTGTTGGTCCCTGAGGTGAAGGACCACCGAGGCTCTTGGGCAATGTGTCAACAGACTCCAGAGAAGACTGTAGATGAGTTGGCAAGTTTCTGAAGTGCAATATCCATGCTCTCAGGGTCCGTAGGATTCTCTAGGTCATGCACAGAAGGTCACTAACAACAATCTGAATGAACCAGGGAAGTATTCATAGTGAGGAGATGCAACATAGTTGAAGGAGAGGTACCTACTCTTCTTCATTGTGAATGAAACTTCAAAATGGTGCTTGTTCTTATCTGAGTAAGAAAAAATTAACATCCTTCTGTTGAGGATTGTTTTTCTACAGATGGAGGAGATTTCATTGCACCACGTCTAAAGAAAAAAGAAATAAAGTCATATCTTGCTGTAAGGCATAGTGAGATGTAATTAAAGCATAAAACCTGAAATCCTGACTTAGACAGCCTGCATCCTTGCTTTGACCAATTTGTTTTCCCGGGTTGCATTGTTTGGAGAGAAGTTGAAAATTAGGGGAAAAAGGAATGGGACAAAGCCCAAAAGCTGCTTAGCTGGAGGACTGTATTAAAAGTTAAGTGGCAAGGCAAACTTGTACATTATGATGTGGATTAACTCTAGCCTTCCTCCTTCAAATTCTTTCAGTTATTCAGGTGATAATTGTTGGTCCATACCTGGCTATCCTTCTCTTTCTTTTCTTGATACCTCTGGGGATGTACTCTCCTTGCATCAGAGAGATGGGAACACTTGGACCAAAGCCAGCCCTCATTGGACACCGTGGAGCACCAATGGTAGGTCTGAATAAGTTATTTTATGTCATTTCTTCATCCTGTGTGTTGCTACTTTCATCATCATCTTCTGGGTTTTTTTGTTGTTTTTTTTTTCCATGAAATCTGTAGGGGGTGGGAGACATTTCTGGTCATTGGCACTGCATGCTAAAGGCGTCACTGCATGGGTTTGCTTACAAGGAAAACACTGTTCCTGAGGGACAAGACCAGGTTGGAGGGGGCCCTGAGCAACCTGGACTAGTGAAAGGTGTCTCTGCCCTGACAGGGGGATTGGAACAGGGTGATCTTCCAGGTCCCTTCCAACTCAAACCATTCTATGATTCTGTTTTTCTTCTACAAGATGGGTTTGGCCAAAGTGGAAGAAAACAAACAGTAGACTTTAATAATATTATCCTGCTCCCTTAATAAGAAACAGAGATGTTACAAAGAGGCAGAAAGCATTTGCAGAGTCCTCCCAGAGTGTGTTTGGAAATGATCTGCTCATGTGCTTTTTTTTTCAGCTGGCGCCAGAAAACACTGAGATGTCATTTCTGAAGACGATTGAGCATGGTGGGGATGGTCTTGAAACAGATGTCACCATAAGGTGAGGGCAAAACATTGCATCTCACAGAATATACATTGCTTCTTCTAAGAGCTGTCTTTGGAGACATGCAATTGGGTAATTGGGTTTTGCTGATGGCTGGGACAGGGTCCCTCAGCTGTCATGTGATGACAGGGGCTGTGGGGCATGGTTGTTCTCAGGCAAGTCAATAAGCTGCAGCTATCGATTTAACAATCGTTATTTCTGCAGTGTGTTTTAAATGCTTGGCAGAGTATAAAAACAAGTCCCTGCTCTAGTCTGACTTCCAGGTCACAGGGAGGGTTATTTCAGGTCTACAAACCAGCAGAAAATTGTGTTCAGATTTGTGGCAGCATTGCCCTAATTATTAGATCTTTAATTGCCTCTAGTGAACCCATTGCCATGAAATGCTAATGTTCTGTGCAGGATGAGCCGTTTCCAGGCACTGAATGAGAAAAGCACTAACATTTAGTTGTTCTATTAAACTAGACCTTTCTGTAAAAGAAAATTCTGTGTTTCTGTCACTGTCCATTCAGAATTCAGCCCTCTGAAAACTACAGAAACACTTTGATGCCACCAAAAGAGATTTCAACCATAAGTTACTAACCATTTTTGAGGGAGTTGGCAGGCAAAAAGGTCACATCCTTCACGTTGCCCCTAGGGAAACTGAGGCACAGACAAGCATGACTTCCATGAGATCTCCTAGAAGTATTTAAGCTGGAAATAACCTGGTGTCTTGAGCCCCAGAATTCCTCCATATTGCACTCTCTGCACTAAGGGAGGCTGTACTGCTGCATTCCCAGTGGCCCACATGTTCTTCTGACCTGGCTTGAGTCTGCTCGTGCTGTGAGTGAACTTGTGCCCCAGGTGACCTGAACTCTTGCTCTCTGGCAGCTATGATGGGGTTCCTTTCCTCATGCATGACGACACCTTGAGAAGGACAACTAACATCCAAGAGGTCTACCCTAATGAGACTGGGAAAGCTGCTTCGTTATTCTCCTGGGATGCCCTGCAGAAGCTGAATGCTGGAACATGGTTCCTTAAGGTAAGCATCATAAAGGGCATAAAGCTTTCAAGGTCAGTTGGACTGGACTCTAGTCAACCTGATCCAATTGGACACGTCCCTGTTCATTGCAGAAGGGTTGGACTAGATGAGCTTTAAAGGTCTCTTCCAATCCAAACTTTTCTATGATTTCATGACTATCACTAACTGGATGTAAAAGGGACACCAGCTGCCTGTTATTTAACAGCATCAGTGTTAGAAAAGGAACTGCTAGTTGAGCCAAAACTCGAATAAGTCAGTGTAAATCCTTCAGTTTGGGTCTCTTTGCTTTGTCCAGTTTGCCTTCAGGCTAAGGAGACCTGTAACAATTGGTTGGTGGGTATTCTTGTGTCACCTTATCATGGCAGCAGCAGAGCTTGTGGGCTGGGGGAAGAAGAAAAGAGCTGCTTGTGCAATGTGCTGTTTATAATATTCAGAGCTAAGGTGGGACAGAGAAGCACAGCAGAGCTGGCTTTGAACTATGCAATTTAGGTCCCAGAAGCAATGTCCTCACAGCCTGGGTTAACTTCCCCCATTTCTTATGTAGAAGAAATAAGCAAAATAAAATATCCCCACCTGTTGAGGACTGACATCAAACCTTTTCTCTCTTAGAGATACAGCTGACTCCCAGAGCAAACTGCCTGATTGATTTCCTTTTTTTTATATCCGTTTATTTCTAGAACAAGCCATTTTTAGGGATGGGCTCGCTGTCAAAGGCAGATCAAAACCAGGCAAAGAATCAGTCCATTTACACGCTAAGTGGTTTTTTGCGCCTCGCAGACAGTCACAATAAACTTGTGATATTTGATCTCTACCGCCCTCCAGAGAGACATCCTTACAGGAACTTGTGGATCCGCAAAATCCTGGACGTCATCCTCAAGGAGGCGAAGATTAAACGCCATCTGGTAGGGTGGCATCACTCCATATCCCTTTTTCTTCCTCTCCTCATTGGGACTTTGGGGCATACACTGCATGATTTCACCTGCATAAAATTGGCCCCTTGCATTTCACTTGATTTAAAAGGCATCATTTGGAGTATATTCCTACTATTAGTTCCTCAGAAGGTTCACAATGGAGTAATCCTTCAGCAGCACAGGAAAAAAGGCTGTGTATATACCAGCTGATGCCTTAGCCCCTAAACAGCACCCTTTCATAAATACAATAATTATCAGTCTATTCCCTGCTACCCATGCTCGTTTTATAAGTTGCATAAAAATTCCTGGCTTATGAGTCTTTTTTGCCTTCCTCTCCCTGGCAATGGATGAATGCTGAACTCATGGGAATCAGATTATGTACCCATTGATGTCTGGGGAGTTATGCTGATCTGTATCTGCAGAAGATCTTTTCTTCCATGCTGGAAGAATGGTAGAACAGAATATTTCCAGTCGCCTTTTCCATAACCCAAAGCTGTCTTTTCATTCATTTTCAACACTGCATCTTTTCTTGGCCTATGTGAAACGTACTCACTGATTTCCAGTGGATAAGCGAGGAACAGCGGATACTTATTTCTTGATAAAAGTGACTTGCAAGTTTTACCCCTGCATCTGAATGTTCTTTGATCATTGGGAGAAACATCATTTGACGGGCTGGGTTAAGCCCCTCAAGACATTATCTTTACTAGGTTTGTGTGAGCAGTGGGGCATATTAGGGGCATGAATTCTTGTGCTGAGAATTCACTGGTTCCTCTTGTTGCCTGCAGGTCCTGTGGCTGAATAACAACGTGAGGTCCTTTGTTCAATCTGTCGCTCCTG
Organism: Melanocharis versteri; assembly: GCA_013397845.1. Classification (NCBI taxonomy): domain Eukaryota; kingdom Metazoa; phylum Chordata; class Aves; order Passeriformes; family Melanocharitidae; genus Melanocharis; species Melanocharis versteri. The sequence goes on along the minus strand of VZTG01004481.1, from coordinate 506,987 downwards.
GGTTTCAGCACACGATGGGCAGAATGGCACCAATAGAAGACCTTTTAAAGCACAATATCGTCAAACTCAATCTGGTCTACACTGACATGTCCAGTGAAGATATCCGGTAGGTTTCAGCCCCAAGTACAATCTTTGGGGTGCAGCTGGACTAGGTTTGCCTCATGCATGGGGCAATGTCTCCCTCCAGTGACCAGTTCCAGAGACTATAATATTCGGGGAATAGGTTGTTCAGATCAAGTAGCCATCCCTAATGTATCTTAGGGGTGACAGACTGCAGTTCACTCCTACTGTTGATTAAGAGGTAATTAAATGTAATTAAATCCTGCTGTCCTCAATTCCATATTGAGCAGCATCTGAGGATCTTCTGGCAAGAACAACACAGCTGTATGCTGATTTCCTGTCTTTTTATTTGTGCCATCCCCAGTCCCACCAACACCAAATCAAGGAGAATGAACAACTATTTAACCTCCCATGGCTCTTCCACAATCATCAGTGGGAGTGCATAATGCTGTGGTGAGAGACCATCACCCTCCTGTAGCCAGTGTTTTGGAGACATATTTCCTTTCTGTTACTACCAATACTCTGTTGCATGTGACACACTGAAAATGTCATTTCTATGAAGAAAGGCTCCACATTCACTGGAGGAGTTTCCAAAATGCTGCTCTCACATGGGAAAATAACCCAACAAACCACCAAAAAACCCCCAGCTTTACCTGTCCAGCTCTCTTTCTGTAAATAGGATTTTTTGCTCTTTCCAATGCACAAAAGCATTGAAGTCTAGTTGAAATGAAAAAGAAAGGAAAAGCTTTAATCCTTTAGACAAGAGCAATGTTCATGTTTTCTCAATTATAATTGTCACAGGATGTAAAATCATAGAATCCTAGAATCACAGATTGGTTTGGGTTGTAAGGGACTTTCAGCACCATCTAGTTCCAACCTCCCTGCCATGGCCAGGGAAGCTCCCAGTAGACCTGGTTACTCAGAGCCCCATAGCCTGGCCTTGAACACCTCCAGGTAGGGGAGTCCACAACCTCTCTGGGCAACTTGTACCAGTGTCTCAACCACCCTCACAGTTAAGAATATTTTCCTAATGTCTGATCTAAACCTTCCCTCCTTCAGTTTAAGGCCGTTCCCCCTTGTCCTGTCACTCAATGCCCTTGTAAAAAGTCCTTCTCCAGCTCTCTCATAGCCCATTTCAGTACTGGAAGCTGCTCTACGGTCTCCTCAGAGCCTTCTTTTCTCCAGGCTGAAAGGCTATAAAAAAATCATCAGCAGATCCATTTGGGTAAACCTTGGATAGATCCTAGGTAGATTTATAAATGTTGATATTGATGATGCATTACTTTATCTTTATACAAAGAATGAACTTCGTATTAAGTTTCAATAGCTTATAATAACTTGAAAAATGATGAGTTGGTGGAGCAACCGTAACAAACTTGGGTGGCCAGCTTTGAAGATTAGCTCAGCTGGTCTAACCAACTCAGGTGCTCTAACCAGCACCAACGTTGTGGGTTCAATCCCTGCATGAGCCATTAACTGAAGAATTGGACTCTGTGTTCTTCGGTGTCCCTTCCAACTCAGGCGGTTCTGTGATTCTGTGGTGGTTTTGAACACACTGTGGGGAGATTATAGAATAAGACGAATGGTTTAGGTTTAAAAGATCTCTAAGATCATCAAGGCCAACCATTATCCCAGCACTGCCAAACCCACCACTAAACCATGTGCCCAAGTGCCACATCCACATGTTTTAAATACCTCCAGAGATGATGAATTTGGCACTTCCCTGGGCAGCTGATTCCAAAGCTTGATAATCCTTTCCATTAAGAAATTTTTCCTAATATCCAATCTAAACCTTCCCTGGTGAAGCTTGGGTCCATTTCTTCTTGTTCTATTGCTTGAAGATCTTGCTTGAAGATCTTTTCTTCCACACTGGAAGAATGGTAGAACAGAATATTTTGGTTGCCTTTTGAAAGAAGAGACTGACCTCCACCTGGCTACGGCCTCCTTTACAAACACGTTGCTACATTGATTCATAAGGCAGAAGGATTAGAAAGGTTTTGACCTTTTGGGCATTTTATCTGCATTTGTTTCCAGCTGTTCAGCTATTCTGTATTGACCAATTGTTAATGATTAATTATTGGCTGGTCGGCTTTCCTTTATGTTCCTTATCTAGGTCCTAAAGTAAGCACTTCCTACAGAAGATTACAACCATTTCCCATGATCTTCCCGAATCTCCTTGAGTAAGCCCGAAGGAAGTACTAATCTCCTTGCTCAATGAAGGTTGTTGCCTTTTGGTCTTTTAAAGGAAATATGCCGAGGCAAACATCACCACCAACTTCTATGTGGTCAACGAGCCATGGCTCTATTCCCTGGCATGGTGCTCTGGGGCACACTCTGTGACCACCAATGCCGTCCACTTGCTGAAGAATCTCAGCCAGCCACTCTTCCTCATGGTAAGTGGAAGTCTTCTCTGTCTCAGGGGTGGGAAGTAGGGCTGGGATGTTCATGATTACCTTTGGAGACGATGGGCCAGTTCACACATGGATAAAGCATCCCTTAAGGATCCTTTGCATAAGAAGGACCTGAGTTGAAAGCTGGCTTACCTGGAACCTCGAAGCTGCTACAGGTATTACCATACCCTTCTCTTTTCTCCTGGCTCAGGAAGAAGCACCCTACTTGTTAGGATTATCACCTTAGGCCTTGAGATGAGAAAAAAGAAGTCATATTGAGACTTGTGCAGGAAGAAAGGAAGGGCCTCTGAGGGCACAAGCTGATGCATGAGGATTTCCATTTCTAAGCTTTTGAAGCACCTTACTGATGTCAGAAGTTTCTCTTTTCTCAGAGCATCCCACTGCCCTTGTCCAACTTGGTCTTGTTCCACAAGTCCACAGGAAACAACCACAGAAATAAGCCTTCCTTCTGGGAGGAATTTTCACATAATTTCTCTGTTTGTTGTTTTGCCTTGGACAACCTGTAGGGCCAAGAAGCACCTGGGGCATTGGTCCCACCAGCGTCTCTGTAAGGACTTTAAGTAGTTGGCTTCACAGTCTTGAATTAGATTTTACAATGCTCCCCTCCAGAGAACTGCAGTGTTGCAGTCCATTCTAAATTTGGGTGGAGGTCCAGTCTAAGGATGAATCTTCAGATGCTCTTAGACTTAAAGTGGGAGCCACCCCAGGCTCTCTGTGGTGTTCAGTAAAGGGCAGTTTTGCCAGAGAAAATGAGGTGCCACCAGTTGATGTTATTATTGGGGTGGAGCAGAGAACTGCAAGGCCTGCCTGTACAAACAAGAGGTCTCTGTGGCATTCACTGTGATACGGTAAAATCTTCTTGGCTACACGACAGACCTGCTTTTATGAAGGAGAATGATTTGGCACCAACACTCAGCGGTGAGTGGCCACTTTGAAATGCCACCAAATGCTTTAAACACCCAAGGGATGTTACTGTAGATGCAAACCAGGCAGCTGAACAGCTGTATTCAATCAGGAAGAAAGAGCTTGGGTAACTTTTTTTGCAAATCTTGTGGTCCTTGGTGGTGGACACAACCTCTGTTGTTCTCTTCCAGACTCCACAGCAGTACAACATCATGTGGATCCTGACAGATCTGACCTCTGCATTCCTCATCTCACTCATCTTTGCTCTGCACTGGTAACTACCATGTTGTTAATGGCCATCCTAACCTGATCTTGTGCTCCAGGTGGAGGGAAGGAGGGATGCTTTCAGGTGACCTGAAGGGTTAAAACTACATTTGAGAACATTAGCTTTCCCTTCTGCAAATGGAAGAAAACCCTGAAAATCCCCCAAAACCTCTCTGTTTCTCCTGCTTGCTCTCATTTCCCCTTTCCATTTTGGCAGCTCAGGCATTGTCTGCCCTCAGGATTCAGTGGAGAACTGATGGATTTATAGTAGCAACATCAACCAATTATCAAACCTGATGGGCTGAGAAAGGAACTGATTTTTCTATTATTGCTATTTGACAATGTTTCATTGGACTGATCTGTTAGGAAAGCTCTCAATGTTAATATTTGAGCATCCCATGTCTCTCTGCACATGCCAGAGCCCCACAGGAAATCCATCCTCCCACACAGAAATGTCTGACCATGTCACAGATACCACGTTTTGTTTCCTTCCACTCTGTCAAAGATTATAGGGAAACCTGGGGTTCATGGAACAGGCTCACCCCAGCTGGTCATGTTTGGCTGCTGGATGTTCTGCTCTGCCCCAGTTGTATGAGGAACGTGCCTATGCTCTCATCCCGGTAGTGCCCGAGGAAAGCAGGATGTGCTGGGCTCAGCTCTTCAGGTGGCTGGCTGTGGGTGGGTGGGAGGATCAGAGCAGCCAGCCCAGGGGAGTTTTTTTGCAGAGTGTTGTCAGTCCAATGGTGCTGCTGGTGGCAGCAAACAGAAAGTTTGGGAAGGCCCTGGGTGAGCACTCTGGACTGCTGTTAACTGCGACTTGCTTCGACATAGGAAAAGGTTGGAGTGCTAACATTGCTCTGGGATGGTGAAAAAAATAATTAGCAGCAGTTTGACAATGATGAACTAGCAGCTGTACAGGCATTTTTGCTGGGCATCCAGGCTTTTCCCTTCCCAAGGCAAGGTGGCTCCCTCCCTTCCTTCCCCTCTTATCCTGCTCTGATCTCCTCAGGTCCTGCTTTCACCTTGTTTTCAAGGCTGCAGGTTTCAGGGTGGTGCACAATAACTCCTGTAAAGCATCACCACCACCATCAGACCTTGCCATGCCCAGCTCCTCCTGGATCATGTTCATATTTTGTGCATTTCCCAGGGTCCTGTGAATGCTTCTGGTCCAACCAAACAACAAATTCCTCTGGGCCAGCCTTGCAGAAAGGGCATCCCCAGCCCTCCTGGGACCAAAGGGCCATTAGTAGTGCCTCAGTGCCCTGTGTGGTCTTGTCAGGTTTATGAACCCACCAAAATCACAATTTTTAAATTTCCCTGGCTGCTTAAGAACCAGTGCCTGTAAACATTTCTGGGGCTTTGGAGCTCTTAAATCTTGCTTAGAAAACAGGGTTTAGTCACAAAGTTGCCTTCAAAATGCTGTTGCACACATGAAGTGTGGATGCTTAGACATCAGTCATGCATTTGAGTCTTTTCTTGGTAAGGACCTGAGAAAATCCCAAAATACCTGCCCTCACAAAGTAGGAAAATAGTCTCCAAGGCAGCAGGGGGCTGTGAGGAAAACCACAGCAAGCAGTGGCCTGACCCAGGTGCTTTGCCCCACGCAGGTGGCGAGAGAAGAATTTCTCCTGCTGTGCCCAGGACAGTAACGCGATGATAGAGAGTGGCACCTACAACAAATTCAAGACAGGTGAGCAGGGCAAGGAGAGCAGCTGCATCCTGCTCAGGGTGGCCTCTGTGGGATGGGTTGGTAATGGGTGTCCATACTATCAGGAAGGATGCAGTCTGAGTTATTTCAGCCCCAAACCCCTGAGCAGCTCAATCCAGTTGGCCCTGCTTCAAGCAGAGGCTGGGGCAGACACCTCCAGATGTCCCCTCCAATACTCATTGCTCTGCCACGCGGTGGAAAGAGACTCTGGAGGCACTGAACACTCTCAGTTCTGCCAGGCAGGGTGGGATTGGCTGAGGACCCTCCCATGCACCACGTTTCTGCACCCATGGAGCTATCATCCAGACAAAATGACCCAGCCTGGGCTGCATGGATTTTCAAACAGGTTCTGTTTGCTCACAGTGGCTGTCAGAACAGATGCAGGTGTTTGGTAGCTCACCGTGTGTCTCCTTTTCCAGAGCTCAGCGACATGCCTGCCGTCCTGGCCTGACACGGGCAGAGAGGGGACATGGACCTGCCATCTCCATGAGGCTGGGGAGACCAGCTGGTGGGGGCTCAGATCTACCTGGTGAGGAGGAGCCGTTTGCCTTCGTGGCCCTGCTGGAGATGAGCACCAGCCTTCCTCTCCTACAGCTTTTCTCACATTCCCATGCCCGTCAGGGATCCTTGGGGTGTAGGAGAGCGCAGATGGAGTTGCAGCCATGAAGAAACTGTGCACTGTGGCGAGATGCAGCAACCACACGGGTGCCACCATTTACCTGAGACCACTGGCATCCCACAGGGCAATCATTCCTGCTGCGCGTAAGCCCTGTTTCCACACATGCTGCAAACATCTGAGCATCCTCCAGTCCTCCTCGTTCTCAGGTGCCCAGATTTCTCCTGTCAGACCAACCTCTTCTCCACACACTACATCCCTTCCTCCCTCCTTGCAGATGTCCTCCATCCCTGAGAGCACACCATCCCCATCACGATGGTCAGGTGCTGCTGGCTGGGTCATTACAGTCGGTACTTTTCTATAACAGAGGCAGGGACAACTTTGGTTTTCCTTTTCCCCAGTTTTGCCCTGCCATAGCCTAACAAAACAGTCTCCTCCCCTTGTCTGTGGGTGAGGGCATGTCATTCCCATGGGGGCTGAAGGATGTTTTAGTGTCTTGGCCATGTAGCTGCTGGGGCTATGACCAGTACACACCACTTTTCTTCAGAAAGAGGGAGCTGTATGTGAATTGGTCCCACCAAGTGTTTGCTTTTCCCTTGGGAAGGTCTGTACACCTGCTCTACAGCCTGGGATTTATTCCAATTTTCATTTCTCCCAGTGGCTGCTTGCACACAGTGGGGAGGGGGTCTATGCTCTGTAAGGGAGATGTAAACATCTCTCAGGTTTAAGCCATATCTTTCTACTTGAAGAGATAATATGTTTTTTGTAAATTGCAAGTGATGTTTTAAATACATTTTATCTCTCCTACCCTGTTTTGTTTTTATTTCAGCAAACTGAGAAAGGGAAAGAATACAGTAGTCTTTACCTGATCAAGACTATAGACATTTCTCATACATGAGCCTTTTGTTAAATGAAGTGATCACAAGTGAGAGGGGAGCATTAAGTTTCAGAGTTATCTGTGCTGAGAAGCACCCAAACCTTTCCAAGTTGCAATTTTGGAGTATTTTGGAGGCTAGAAATGCAAAAAATGAAGCATCCTCCTTTGGAAAAAGGCTAAAGGGCTGATGAATTGTTGTAGAGCAGCTCCAGATCTATGAAATACAAGGAGTGGATGGTGTTAAATCCCCCTCCCAATGCCTTGCATACATAGGTGGTTCATAACTTTTGATGGGTACCACTCATGTGTTTTCAGTATTTTTTACCCCAAAAGAAAAGATTTCAATTAATTTCCACTCTGGGTACACTGATGGTTTGTTCCCCATTGCTGGATGCTCACACCAGGAATTACATTGTGCAAGGAGAAGTCTTGTCCACAACAAGAACCCAGGAGCCTTGATCCCACCCTTTGCCCTGGAGATGTCACCACAACTGCACAGTGCAGAACAGCCTCCCACAAGCCACTTGATGCTTTTTAATTAGAGCATTTCACTTGGACATATGTTTTTCATGTTACATTGCTTGGTGTGAATACAAAGAGGCCAGCAGATGCTAATACATAAGACACACAGGTACACACACACAGAGTCCCAGTCCTGCCCAAAATTATGGGGTGCATGGGAGGCCAGTGGAGCTGTAAGTGGAGGGATGAGGGTGGTGGGAGGGGAAAGATGACCCAGAACAGCTCTGGAAAACACTGCTGTGCAACACTGCTGAGAGTGCTATGGGAGGCAGGGATGGCTGGAGACTCAGAAAAAGCAGTGATGGTGTGGTGATGATAGGCATGTGTCTAAGGACAGGTGGGATCCCTGGGACAGCTGGATCATGGCAGCTGGGGAAATGAGAGAAATGTCAGAGATAGATGGTGAGAAGGCAGCTAGGCTCCCAGTGTAGCCTTGGTTGGTGTAACCATGCTCCCATCGCCAGAGTGCTTTGGGTAGGGGATGATGGAGGAAGGGGATCTCCTAGCAGCCCTGGCTGGCTGGTGGATGTCTCCGTGCAGCATCTCATTCACCTTGATGGAGCAACCAAAGTCCTAAATCACTGCTGCATCCCACTTGCATGTCACGGTCCTTGAGGTCTGGTAGACAGCGCTGCCAATTCTGCCTGGCACACCATGGTGTTGGAGACCTGAGCCCAGCTGAGCTTAACAGAGCAGCACGTGACACTCCACAATATGGACTTCTACGAAAGCAGCCAAACCCAGCCCAAGGCATGGGACCAAGAGAGGCCTCAACATCTACTGAGATCCACTCAGTGTTAGTGACACCAACACCAGACCTTGGTGGAAAATTGTCCCCTCTCCTGATTCCCCACATCCAGCCATGTGTTCCTTTGAAGCCCGGATTTTAGAAAGGCACCCCCCCAGGCTTCTTCCCCGGCATTCTTCCAGACACAATATGGTTTCAGCCTCCTCTCTGCCAGCAGGTCCCATCTCTGCTCCGAAGTAGGCTGGCCCGCACTGTGTGGCATTGAGTGGCAGATGAGACTAAAAAGAGAGCTGATGAGTACAGCTAATCAAAGATGAAGAAAAGCCCACCAAAATCAAGGGTCTGCCCTTGCTGTGAGTGGTTCAGGTTCAACTGGGACTTATGAAGAGCTGCTTTATACAGAAAAACACACACAAAGCACAATAAAATCATCAGCTGGTACAAACCCAATGGCCAAGTTCATGTTTGAATTACAGCCCAACATAGGCTTGGCCTCAGTTTTCCAAGCATGGGGTGTTTAAAACCCCTATATCCATACTGAAGCTTGCAGTAAAAGTCCTCCCAGGGTTAATTTTTCTGAACACAGGGAGCAAAAAGAGGTAATTCATTTTCCAAGCTTCACTTCCAGCTGAACATTTAAGTTGGGAAAGGTGTGCCTTAGCCTCTGGCAGTCATGGCTCTTGGGGAATCCCTGGGCAAGGGTTTGTTCTGCAGGTCACCCTCAGCCCCGAGTCAGCATCCAGATACCGGCACGAAATACAGGATTTTTTTTTCCTTTTTAATATTTTAAAAAATAAATAGAAGAAGAAACAAAACTTTAAAATTTGTTCTTTAAATATTTCCAGCATTGCACGGATAGCACTTTAGTACTCTAGCTTGTTTGATCAGTAGTTTGTTTATTCTGATTCCTAGTTAAAATGTGCTCCTCCCAGCCTGCTTTTTCTTTCTGTCCTTCCCAAGAACACAGTGTATTCTTTTGTAACGACAAGAAAAGACAAGCCCTGCAGTGTTCATTGGACATCTTTCCAGCATGGGTCAGGGCTCTGTTATTCCTCTTCAAACCTGAAATTCCCAGAACTTCACCAAAAACCTGTTAGCATCCTAACAGCTCTCATATTTAAGGAAAAAAACAACAAATGAAAACAAAGCAAGCCACACGAACACACATACACACACACACAAATCCTCTTCCAAGAGCCTTTGTGATGCCAACCATCGGGTTCAGGCAAACCTCCTGCAGGAGTGTCTTTGCCTTGGTCACTGTCTGAGATCAGTGGTGTCCCCTGGAAATCTTCGAGGTGTAGGATGGAGTTGGGGTGCAGGGTGAGGAAGGTGAGTAGGAGGTCAGAGATAGTCATCTTCGCTGGAAGGGGAGGTGGGATTGGAGCCCTCAAGGTCAGAGTCCAGCGAGCTCCCTGATGGTGTTCGGCTCATCTTCCACATATGGGAGGCAAAGGTTCTTGCCCAGCTGCACGGGTATCCCACAGCCCTCAGCTGGTGAAGTAGCCCCATGACCACGTGCCAGTGGCTTCTTGCAGTTCACTTGCTACCCTTTGCACTCCTCTGTTTGCTCATGGCTGTTAGCATCTGGCTGATGTACGAGGTCAAAAGATCATCCATCTTGTACCCCTGAGGAGGAGAGGGAAGATGTTACCAGCCTCTAGAGCACAGTTTACAGTCTCTGGCTTGTGCCTCCTGAACACACTGGCCACCAGTTGTTGATATTCAAGTTTTCAGGTATATTTTGACCTGTTCCACCATTCTCCTTGGGTGAAATGTCAGCACCACAAGGAACGCTGTGCAAACATAATTTGCAACATTGAGACGGAGAACTCTCTGTCCCAGGATGCTGCTGAGGCTAAGGACATAGGGAGCTTTGGACAGGACAAGAATTTTCAAATGGCCAACAAAATACTGAATGCCTCAAATCAGTAACAATTAATCCAGAAGGAATTTTTATCCTTTGTGCTTTGGGTTTATGATAGTCTAGGAGGAGGTTTGTCGCTATGATTGTTACTCGGGACAAGCTGGGTAAATGTTACTGCTTAAAGGGCTCAAAAGTACCCCTTGAGCCCATACCAGCTTTAATGTGTTTTTCAGTCCCGTGATAGGGAGCAGTCCCCCATGCTCCTGACATGGCAACACCCCAAGCACCTTAGGCTTGCTTGTACATTGGATGATGGACCAAGTGAGAGCCCTGATTCATTGAGCAGAGGCATGGGAAATTCAGAAGAAAAAAGCTTGTATCAGCAGCTCTTCTGAGAGCTCACTTTCAGCCCAGAGAATCCCTGAGACACAATTTGCTGCTAAAGTCAAGATTTGGTCTAATGTTTAACGCTTCTTACCAGGGAGGTCTCACAGAGCAGCTTGCTTCCTCTCACCAAGTTGCCAATGGTTATGTGGAAGTACGTGTTGCCACTGCTCCAGTTGGAGATCTTGGTGAAGGGGTGAGTGATGAGAATATCCTGGTGGGAACACAAGACTGACACTCAACATGCAAGAGCCTCAACTTCCATGAGGGGCTGTGGACACTTCTCACGTCCCTGTTCACTTTCCATCACAGCAGGTCAAGGATGTCTACTGTGATGAGACTCATGGGAATGGCAGTGAGATCAAGACTCCAGATCCTCCGGAGCTTGTGAAGGACTGTTACACTACAACGACCATGCAGGTGGTGGAAGTAACTAGCAGGATCTCATTTACTCCAGCTCCTGTCCTGTGAAAGGATTAAGGAAGGAGTGTGTGCATCCTCCAGGTACAGGGCCCTAATAGTTGATGCTCCCAATACATCTTTTGTTGATAAAGTCTGGGATGGCTCCGTGCAACAGTGAATTTCTGCCTCCAGAAAGTTTTCTGTCTATCCAGCTTTTCTAACTGGGCTTAAAGAGGACTCACTAAGTTCTACACAACATGCTCTTTGGGATGTCTTCTGTGAGGGCTTGGGGACTGGGCTCAGGAGCATCTGGTGAGTACCTAGGTTTTGCTTACCTTGGTTTTGGGATCAATGAGGCTGACTCCATGCTTATTGATGGCAATTAGAAGGATTTCTGGATAATTTGGCTCTGTAGTTTGCTGTTGGAAAAGAGATTAACTGGTTAGTGGATGCGTCAAGCAAAATTAGGCCCCTTCCTATTTCCTCTCTCCCTGTCTTCTCCTGACAGCACTGGCTTCTACTGTCCTTGATGGACCTCTAGTGCACTGGTGGATGGTCTGGATTGGTTTGTGGTAGGTAGAGACACGTCCCTTGGAAAACCACAGGTTCCCCTTTGCCTTGCCAAATCAGAGAAGGGCTCTTGTGTGTTCAGCAGCACAGCTGTGGGAACAGCCCCAATGAATGAGATATGCTGAAGCTCTACAATGCTTCTGTCTGTGTAAAGAGGTAGGGCAGCAACGAACAAGTGTATTTGCCCTTTACCAATGAAGAGTGTCACCCTTCTTCCCTGTTTCATCAGGATTGTCCCAGTCTGGTTCAGATCTGGAACCCCTCTGTGGTACAGGGCTCCTGATCTCGGCTAAAAGCTGCCAGAGAACCCCCAGGGCAGGTACCTTCACTTCAAAGAACGCTGATCCAAATGTAGGCCACTTGAAGATAATCTTTAGAAAGGCAAGCTTGGCTTCTTCTCTTGTTTTGCCCGCGTGTTTGTTGTAGTATGCCACGATGGACTGCAACAGAGAACACAACAGAGATGGAGGGTTTGCACTACCTGGCACCAGGGATGTTTGCAGGGAAGGAGCATCAGTTCCACAATGATAGACTCATAGAAGGGTTTGGGTTGGCAGGGACCTTTGAAAGGTCATCTAGACCAACTCTCCTGCAGTGGACAAGGCCACCTTCCACTAGAGCAGTTTGCTCTGGGTCCTGTCCAACCTGACCTTGATGTTTGGTTCTAGCCTCTGTTCCAATAACTCTTCAAAAAATGCTGGCTGGTCACCAGAGCAGGGCCTGGAACCAAGGCAGTTCCTTCTTAAGATAAGCTGAGCTGGCGACTCCATTAAAGGGATTATAAATTTTGATTATCCAATTCATGCAGCAGAGGAGACTGAGAGACCTTCAATCCATAGATGCTGATAGCAGATAGGAAACAGAAAGGACTTATCAGACTATTTCTTGACACCTCTAGTATTTTAAGGCTAGACCTGTTTGCACTTGTGCCACAGCTCTCCCTGTTTTAAGCAGGAAGAATTATCCCTTTACTCAGCAGTCTGCATTAAACGACAGACCACCTCTTCACGAGACCATCTCTTCGCATTTTTCCCATCTGGCTTTGCATCCACCACTACAGCCACAGTCTGAAGACAAAGAAAACCCAGGGCAAGGCATGTGCACGTGAACACGCATGTACAATTTCTCCTCTTGGTGGTGGCAGGGAGGCTGAAGCTCTGATAAGATTCAAGAAAGACCAGGGATCACTCATGTTCTGGCAGTCCAGCTTCAACACTGAATGTCAGACAAGTTACCCCAGAGACTGGGCTTCTCCCAGCCAGGCCTGGCGTATGAATCAAGCTGCTGGTTTACCCTTTTCCAGTCATCTGGAGAGAGCTGCCGGATGAGGTCCTGAGGCACCAGCTCCTTCAGGAGTTTGGGAATGCTGGGGAAATAGGACTTGTCATCCTCAAACTTGACGCGGTAGATGAGAGCCGCCAGCTGCAGGACCTCTTCCCGTGAGCACTTGTGGTAGCCACGCAGGTACTTTGGTAACTCCTGCATGGAGGAAAGAACAACAGAGAGATAGAGAGGGTATCTGTGGACCTTCACCCTCAGATGTTAACTGGAGTTTGTGGAGGTATCCAGCCCCTGGGTAAGAGGCTGTGCCCTGGGAACATCTGCAGATGGACAAGTCTTTGCAACCTACTCCTAATCCCTCCCAAGCCTCCACTGCTGTTGCAGAGTCCCAGCACACCTGGTAATAGTGGAAGATTGAGTCTGCCATCGAGTCTTTTCCAGGCGTTGTGTTGGTCCACAGCTTTTTCATGAAGAACACTTGGTAGGTGAGGGAAGGCACTATACCTGTGCAAGTGAAGCAAACATAAGAGCGACGGTGTGAGTACCAGCTGGCAATCCATGTCTGCATCCAGCAATACCCACGTGCCATCACAACCTGCAGGGACAGGGACATTCACAAGGCCAACCGGGCTCTGACTTTGCAGAACAAACCACATCACTGCCATGCAAAGCATTAGTGAAGTGGAAAAAGTGTCTGGGTTCACTTGCACAACTTCATTGATAGTGCCCATGCCTAACACAGGACAAAGGAGCTGTACCCTGGGGGCACCTGTATCTTGCAGCCACTGGCAAATCCAGCAGAGCTGCAGCCAGTTCCATTGTGGATGTGGCTGGTGAGGTGAGATGAATCCCACCACCGAAACCTTCCTGCAGGCACTTCCTGGAGAGCTGCCCTCCAGCAGGTGCTTCTCACACGGCCAGGACTAGCCCTAGAGCAGAGGTTTCGCTGCTCCTGGATGGACCACCTTCCAGGTGATGGACCCAGGGATGGTGCAGAGACCACCATCCCCATCAGTGTGGCCCAACAGATCATAGAATCACAGAATCACTGAGGTTGGAAAAGACCTCTAAGATTGAGTCCAACCATTAACCTAACACTGCCAGGTGCACCACTAAACCATGTTTCTGAGCACCACATCTACATTTTTTTTGAGCACTAGAGGACAGTGATTCCACCACTTCCGTGAACAGCCTGTACCAGCTCATGCTTGTGGCAGACTATGTGGTCAATCTTGTTTGAAAGGGCTGTAGGAAGGCTGTGTGTGACCCATAAGGGAAAAAAGTCGCCATTACCATCTTTTGCTGGTCTTGCTTTCTTTATCCAGTCTGTCAAGTGTCTCACAAAGTCAAAGAAGAAATCTCCCTCCGGCACGCTGATGACCTGGGGGACACAGCACAGTCATGGAGGCTAAGCAAGTGAGTCATACAATAGGATCACAGAATATCCTGAGTTGGAAGGGACCCAGAAAGATCATCAAAGTCCATCTTTTGGCCCTGCATAGGATATCTTTAAGAATCACACCATGTGCCTGACAGCACTGTACAAATACTTCTTTAACTCTGTCAGGCTTGGTGCCATGACGTCCCTGGGGAGCCTGTTCCAGTGCCCAACCATCCTTTGGGTGAAGAACGTTTTCCTAGTGGCCCACTTAAATGTCCCCTGACACAGCTTCATGCCATTCCCTCAGGTCCCATCACTGGTCACCCCAGAGAAGAGATCAGCGTCCTGCCCCTCCTCTTCCCCTCATGAGAAGTTGTAGACTGCAATGAAGTTTCCCCTCAGTCTCCTCTTCTCCAGGCTGAACAAGCCAAGTGACCGCAGCTGCTCCTCATAAAGCTTCTCCTCAAGGCTCTTCACCATTTTTTCAGCCCTCTCTAACAGCTTTATTTCCTTCTTACATTGTGGTGCCCAAAACAAGCGGCAAGACTCCACAGGCAGGGTTGGCCATCTCCCAGTCCATCTCCTGTAGTTGTTGCTCACTGCTTTGCGCTGCTTACTCTGATGTGTTATAAACTGCTGATGTGAGAAAGCCACTGCCAGCACCTTGCTTCAGGCTCTAATTTCACCCATTACTCCTTATTGCAACTTGTTTCACCACATCACTTCCTTTCCCTTCCTGATGACTATCTCCATAGATTTCTCCCAGTTGCCAGAGGCAGCTCTAAGCTGCGCATTTTTCTTACTTAGTCCTTTCTTATAAACCCAACTCGGCAACAGGATAGGAGAGCTTTGTCTGGCTGTGCTTTAAGTCCTTTGGGGTGACTGCTGTAAGTCAGGGCCGTAGGACCATAAACCTCACCCGTATCAGGTCAGATCTGACTTAGAAATGCCACACAGCTTGCAGAGAAATGCTTCTCACCACTCGGCTCCAGCTCCACCAATGCGTGCCCCCTGGCAAGCGGGATGTCCTGAGTACCTCAGGGCTACCTCAGCCTCCGTGTGGGTCACTCACCTTATCCGAGATTTTGACGAAGAGGCTGAAGCCCTCAGAGGACTTCAGGAGCAGCCTGTTGGAGATGTTCTGGCAGAAGTCCTTGGCTTTTGTGCTGGATTCCACCTCAAACGCCTACAAAGAGAGGAAGATCACCACTGCTATCTAAGGGTTAATTTCCACTTTTTGCTGTCTCTGAGGAGCTCCAGGTGCACATGCACAGAGGGGTTTAGATGCCCACCACCAGTGAAATCAGGGACATTGTGGGCTGGGGCTCTGGGCACTGGAAGGGATGTCTGCAGAAGCTCTGTCACGCTACTGCTGTACTTTGTGATGCTGTATCTATACCCTGTGCTGGCTTATCCAGAGCTCTCCAGGCAATGCAAGAAATTTTTCTGATCTAACAATGAAGTGTCAGAACTATTTGTTTGAGAGAAGAGGAGTGGCAAAGACAGAGTGAGAGACCTCCAGGCTGATTTGTTCCAACTGTCTCTTCAGTGATAATGAGGAAGTCAGATGCCTGACTTAGACTTGGTCGAAGCCAGATGCCTGATTTCTAGATAGCTGAATAGAGGGAAAATGATTCCTGTTTTATGGATATCTAAAGGACGGGATGTTTAAAGTTCTGTCCCATTTGTATGTACATCCCAGTTCTGGTTTTGCCTTTTGAGCTGGGCTCAGCATTTACATTGCCTCAGTTTTACTCTGCCCACTTAATGAGATTAAGTTCACAGCAGTTTAAGGAATTTAAGCTTCTGACCCAGCACATGCATGACTGTGTTAGCCCAAACCACCAAACCACCAGGACCAGTGCTCCACATCCCATGAGAGTCTGATCTGGGGCTCAGTGCTGCTAATGCTCAGCAGCACTTCAGTGCAGATGCATGTTGTACTGGAATGATGCTACTCTGCCAGTCCACCTGGTGACTTCCACGGCCAAACGGATCACAGTAAACCCATTCAAGAGCAGAAGTGCCCACTGCCTCCTTCTACTGGCTCTCACACAGATGCGTGTGTATAAAGCAGTGTCACACCCATTGCTGGCCACGTAGGAAAAAATACTCAAAGTGATGAGAAACCCCAAGAGTTATCTCAACTGTCATTACAGATAAACAAGGGCACACAGCTGTTGCAGTAGGATCATCCTTTGTTTTCCATGGGTGTGGACTGTTTTACGAATAAACCCACTTGGAAATACAGAAATTTAGTTATACCCAAGGGCATGAGGGAAGAGAGACATGTGAGCCTCATAGGAAGAGTAATCAGTAGCGTGAGACAGCAGTATCTGCAAGGACACGCCTATCTGCTCTGGCATCCATATGACTAACTGCCTTATCAGCATGTAAGATGCTTAGTGAGAGCTTCCTGAGTGCAGGTATGATTTCTGTGTCATCTCAGGTCAGAAGGGGTAATTTCAGTCACCTACTTGCCAGTGCTGCCACAGTCTGCCCAGTCCCCAGGGAGCCCCATCATGGTACCCCCCTGGGTATTGCTGGGTGGACAATATCTGTTGGTTTAGGCTCCAAAAAACTGAGAGCCAAGGCTTGTGAGCTACTGTAAATGAATGGATGAACCCATCCAGCTTCCCTCTTTCTGCAGGCACACTCTAAAGCCTCCAGTGAACACCAGCAGAGCACCCGTATCTTGAAAAACAAGAATTCCAACAAATCCAAGTAGACGAGGATGGATTTTCCTCGTAACACTTTGGCCCAGAGGCTTCTGGAAAGGCTGAGCTTTTCTGAATCAGAACCAATATTAGCTTCTTTTGAGATTTTAATAAGAAAATTGACAGCCATCCTGACTGAAAAAAAATTCCTTCTTCCCCATTTACCTCATCGGTGTCATCAGGGAAGTAAACCTTGTGGAAAATCTGGGTTGTTTTGTGTTGAATGGCTTCCACTTCCACCAGATGGGGTGGGTATTTCCTGGATCCATTCCTGCAAAACAGGAGGTGCCAAGTGTCACAGCATCATGAAAGCAAGAATCCTTGGTTTAAATCTTCCCTTTTAATGCATATTATTTTGAGTAACTTCAGCTAGTTTCTTAATATTAGAATTTCTTTCCTCCTAAAAAGAAGAAAGTGACTTCAGTGGACCTGCACAAAGTTGCTTAATTTCTACTTTTCTGCACTATTTATCAGCAACTCAATGTCCCTTTCAACCAGTTTGGTGGAACAGAGAGAGAGGCTGTGAGCTTTCACTGTGCCCCAGTCACCAAAATATCTCCCAGTTGTATTTTCTCACACATATTTGGATGTTGTGGTACAGTCAGGACTAGGAGGCCTTTCAGTGCCATACCTCAAGGCTTTCTGGAGTCTCTGGATGCAGTCTGCTGCCAAGGGATGATGCTTCCGGGATTGCAGGAACCTCTGGACATGGGGCAGGAGGATGTTACTCGGAGGGAAAAGGCCTGTACACAACCACAGCAGCTCCCAGCCTTTCTCTTCACTGTATCTGCACAAGAAGAGACCCAGGAAGAAGAAGATCACTCATGGCACGGACACTTCAGATCTGCTTTGCCCAACACAGTCTAGCGCATCTGGGCCACGGGGAACGAACAACCCTTACTTGATGTGGTTGTCTGTGAGCTGCTTGAGGGTCTGGCAGTAGATTTCATCCTTTAGGGGTTCAGCTTTCAAGGCACCTTCAAATATTTGGTCTGTCAGCTCATTGACCGAGCGGGTCCTTTTGGATGGGTAGTCACCCATATATTTCAGCACTGGTGGGAGGTAGGAGTCAAGGATGAGCTAACTGGGATATTTGGAGAAGCCCCTCTGCTGCTGATGTTGTTAAAGACATCCTACACACGACTACAGAAGTGGCTGCAAAGGGATATTCAGGCATCACACTCTGTCCCCAAGGCCATGTGGACTGGTCTGCATCCACACTGATTAGGGCTGTGGCCTTCCACAGCAGGTGCACTCTGCAGAGTCAGCTGAGCCAAGACAGAACAGCACCAGCGAGTGTGGACCAGCAGGACTCAATAACTGGTCCCCTAATCCTCCTTTATTAAGAAGTAGACACACCTCAGGTTTCAAGGATGCCTGAGTACAGATTTATGGCGCAGACCCATCTCCAAGCCTGTGACATGGTCCTACAGCCCTTAAGAAGGACCACAAACCTTTCTTCGGGCTTTGCTTGGGGCTCTAAAGAGCCTGTTCAGCCCTTTGCCTGTCAGACCTGTTGCCCAAGGGCACTCCCAAGCAGAGGAAGGATATCAATAAAGGCCATACAGGCTTCCTGGGACAGCTCCTCGCTGCCCAGGATCTTCTTCAGCAGCGGCTGTTTGATGGGCTCACGGGTGTAACACCACAGCTTGTCCTTTCCACGGCTCTTGGTGATCATGACCCGGCTGAGGGTGTGCTTTGGAGGTGGTCTGGTGGCAAATACAAAACAGGAGGTGGAGAGATTACAGGGATAAAAGGGACAGCTTGTGGCCAATGTTTCACCTAGGAAGGTTGCTCACAGCACCTGGCTAATGAACTCTTACATTAAATGGGACATCACAATTTAGCAAGTTTCCAGTTCTGCCCAAAGATAACCACTTATACTTTCCTACAGCTCAGAAGAGTCTCTTATAGACCGTACCCCAGTACTGACACCACAATCACCTACCCTATCCCAAAAAGCTTCTAACCACAGGAAGGATGATGGCAGTGAATGGTCAGGGCAGCCACACTGAAAGAGTATCACCTAGCAGTATACACCTGACAAGGGGAAGACATCCCAGAGGATACGGCCTGACTGTTTGGATTGCCAGCCCATCCAAACAGAAGTGGGAGCTTTGGTCAGCTGCATTCAGCAGTGGTGCACATTTAAACTTTTGGAGCTGAGATAAAAATGCCTATACAGTCTAAGCACATCCTCCCACATAGTATTAAATTTCACATTGCTACACCTCTGCTGAGAAGAAATTCTTGATAAAACCTTGTCTGTGGAAAACCTGCAGTTCAAATGCCATGACCTAAACCAGAAGTTGCACGAAGTCACACAGTGGGATATTCAAAGTCTTTTCCAGTAGCAAAATTTTCCTGATTCCCAAGCTATCTGCAGATGGATTCCTGTAATTTTTGAGAATGGTTTAAAAAAAATCACCTAAAATAATCATAGGAAAATTCCTCCAAGGTGTATGGCTTTACTCTTTCTTCACTGTCTGAAACTGCCATCTGAGAGGTTCTGATAACATCTTGTCGTTGGTCAGGCGTCATTGTGACCAGAGCCTGTGGGATGAAAAGCTCTCTGTTACCTGGTATACTTGAAATAAAATATATCTGATGTGTTCAAAGAGAGGAAGTAGATACAAAACAAGAACAGTGAAAATGAGAATAATCCATCAATTCCTGTTAACAGTCAGTTAGAACTGTGCAGTTGTCATTTCTCTGTGCCATTCTCAGTCACTAATGCAAGGAATAACAAATGTTTCCATAGTGTGGATCATTTCCTAAGGAAGATAATGTGCTGTGGAACCTACAGCTCCATAAGTGAATGTAACAGTTCCCTCCAACCACAAATACACCTTTAAGCAATCAGGCCAGCTGGAGGGATTTAGCACAATACATGGATATTCCAAGTCACAAGTGCATGATGTCCTGAGTGCCAAGACCAGAAAAAAGGCCGAGATCACTTTTGCCTTGGACAGCTTGGTACCTCTCTCACCCACTTTGGTTTCTGCCTTACCTTGAGGGGGACTCTGGCCAGATCTAAGCACTTCAGGAAGGCTTTGACCTCCCTGGGCATCGTACCAAGTTGTGTGATTTTGTAAGACAGCTTACCACGATCTCCAGCGGAGGCATGGTGACTGTAGGCAAGACATAGACGGAATCAGTTGGGAAATCCCCTCTCTGCTTGGTCCGTTCGTTGAGCCCATTAGCCCAGCCCGAGTTCATCACTTGTTCTCCTGTGTCCTGGTCCAGAACTATCAGGTCTCCTTTAAGGAAGCTGAGGAACCCAGATTCTTCTCCCACTGCAAAAATCCCAACCATTGGTTTGAATTGCTTTTTCCCCCAAATTCCTCAGGAATATTAAATCTATCTGTATGTTCACCACTGAGCTGGGCTATTTACTTGCCTGGGTTTGGGTTGTCTTGGAGAGTGACCACATATTTGGATCGTTTCCTTAGTCCTTCAAGGAAAGTCACCACCAGGTCCCGGATATCCTCCGCATTGTTGGAGGTGAAAGTGTATTCATCACCTTTAATGGTGGCCAGGGTGAAACTCTGCCCTTGCAGCTTTCCTCCTCTGGGATATATTTTTATAGGAGACATAAACATGAAACATAACGACATTCAGAGGCAAAGCCTGGAAAAAGACTGATCTATGGTGGGATTGCCAGCCAAGTCTATTTCTCCTTACCTGCTGCTTGACACAGCTGTGATCTCTGGGAAAGAGAGCTCTAAGAGAACCTGCTCCTGTTCATCCACAAAGTACACCCCTGTCCAGTTGACAGCTACAATCACATCATTTTTAGGCAGGCTTGGCCCTGGGTTGAAGACAAGACATTTAATCAGTTCGTGAAGGGTCCTAGGATACAGAAAATGTTTCCAGGGAGGATGCAATGATCAAAAAGCTCTGTGTTTTTTTAAGGGAGAGAAATAGTGGTAGATCCATAGCCTGAGCCATTGCTAATCAGGATGCAAGATGCAACAAAAAATAGTGTATCCCAAAAAGACCAGCTAGATGGTCCCCTTCTTGTCTGTGGAATCCTCATCTCTCCTTCCTTTTGCTTTAGAGCATCTTGTCCTCAGGGGATGTGCTCTACTGACTCACCTGAGAATTTGAAGGCTTCATAAAACCGAGAAAATAGCAAAGGCCACTTGAAACGTGCAAAATCCACTACTTCTTCCTTGACCTTTTTTGGGTCTGTCCTCTTCTGAGTATAAATTCCCTACAGAAAAAGCAAACCACAACCAACATGAATAAAACACAGTTATATGTAGGAAGAGAGCAAGGAAAAGCAATCCATGTAACCTGAAGATCTTGGAACAAATATTAATGGAGGTCTCAGTGTGGCTAAGGGCCAAACTACTACAGGAACAAGTGACAGTTTGGGCAAAGTCCTGGTCTTCAGTTCCAACTTCAGGGAATAATTTGACTTAGAGAGGCTGGGCAAGCACCTGGAGTGACCAGTCTCAGTGAGGTTCGTCTCAACTGACCTTGTGTTTCCCTAAAGTAAGTGTTTACTTTTCAGCTTGACATTCCTTTAGCTGGAGGCGGACACTCATCAGCCCTTAAGCCCCTTATTTAGGGCATCCTTAGACACCTAACACTTCTGTACAAAGCTGACAGGCTGACAGAGGATGTGCAAGATTCGAGTGAATCCCTGTGTCTCCACCGACAGTTAAGTTGAGGTGAGACTGCTAATGCACGTGGAGATGTTTACATTGTAGGGATCCTAGTCTGAAGCTGGCTCCTGATGTTAAATGAATGCCCATCCTCATGCCAGGAACTTCACCCCTCATGAGTGGTCATGAGTACTGGGTAGTGAGTTACGGAAAGTGTTGCCATGTGAATGTCAGAAATGTTCTAATTGAGGTCAGGGAGGTTTTATACAATGCTCGGCACAATAAAGTCCTGACATAACCCAGAGACACGAACCACCTCTGTAATACAACTGGTAACACCACAATCTTGTGGAACAGGAATGCCACCCCAGAGACGGTGTTTTGCATCTCACAGTAAATCTTTGCAGGTTGTCTTCTGTCAGATCTTGCAGAAAAAGCAGTGGTAAAGCTGAATATGGTTAGTACGAACCCTGTCCCTTCTCACTGATTTAGCTTGAGGCCAGGCTAACAGCTGAGCTATGATGTCTGACATAGGTTTAAAAAGCACATGAAGCTACTGAAGTATGATATGGTCCTTGACAGGTGATCTATTGTCCCCACCTTTTTATGTGCAGCTATAATGAGCTGAGCCCATTTTTCCACTGTTTTTGAAGCTGTGATCTCTCTGTCCGGAATGTAGGATGGAATTAGATTTAGCAGCCTTTCCAGTACCATCTCTGACCCATAGTCCACGTAGTACTGCTGGGAAGCCAGTTCTGCCAGATCTTCCTCCTGTGGGAGCCAAACCAACCAAGTTAATGCTGTTACCAGGTCATCACAACATCCATCCTCCACCACTCAAGGAGCTGGCTGTGGAGGCTGGGTGTACTACAGAATTGTGTGGGGATGCTTCTTTTTGGCAGAACTTCACCTTTTGCAGCTTTTTGCACATCTGAAGTTCAGGACATTGACCACTAAAAACTATGATTAAGCCTTAACATGTTCAGAGTGCTCATGCAGCATATTGAAGCATCCAAGCCCAGTTAAGAGGATCTGATTGCTGTAGCTCCTGTTTTGCCAGTGAATATCATAATGCCCAAGCTAATGGGTGTCCAGGGAGGAATATTTATCATCTCCTTTGTTGTAACCTATTTCACCATCTCAAAGATACTTGTTGGACCAGACTGGGAGCTGCTGAGGTCACACACCTTGTCACACCGGTACTCCCCAAACTTCACCCCTCGCACGATCTGCTGGTAGATGAGATTGGTGGCCACGTTGTCCTCACTGGGGTTGTGCCAGGGAGTGAAGATCTCCTTCCTGAAGAAGAGCCGCCACGGCGCGTTGCGCTCCTGCGCTCCCTGCTCCTTGGCGTACTGCTCGCACTGGGACACAGCATCCATCACGTGGTCATTGCCACTCCCCAGCGAGGACACCTAGGCAGGGCAGAGGGAAACGTGGCAGTCACCTGACCAAATGCAGACCTTCCGAGGTAGAGAGATCTATTTCTGAGTCACTGAGACAGACTACCTTTATAATCAAAATAATCAATGGTTCTACATCATCTAGCCAGCCAAGACTGAATAGCTCTGCAGCATGGCTGGGTGAGCCATTCCATTTTGAGCTCCAGTTTCCCATCCAGATTGAAAGGAGAGCATCGACATGAATCAGCAAAGCCAGTGGTCCCATTTTAAACTATTGTGGATTCATACTGTGCTTTGAAATGCACTGTTTCAAAGTCATGGGCTTGAATCCAACCTAGCTAAGCATCAGAAAAACCCAGAATAAAAAAGGCTGTCCTGTTACAGAAATTTACATGTCTTCTCATTGGGGTCTGCCATGAAGCCCCTAAAGCACTATATCCCCTCAGGCTTAGCATCCCTGCCTGAATGTCTCCTCAGAAAAGATGAAGAAGACAGAGTATAAACCATTTTCTTCTCCACCTAGAGGCAGAGGTAGCCACATCTGTAGGTGAGAATATACTTCATCCTCTTACACAGCTGCCAATGCAGCTCTTGGAATATTTCAGTTTCATTGACTTGCCGCTGTTGTCTCACCTGATCAAGCTTTACCCCTCTCATGCTCACCTTTATTTTTACAGAATTTCTGAAAAAGGTACATTTTTAGGTTAAATAAATCAGGTTAAATGCCAATGCAGGTATGGCAGTTTGGATTTTAGCTCATTTTGGAAGCTTAAGTTCAACTGTTAGCTTTCCAATTAAATGTAATTGGCTCCCTTGCATAAAAATACAGGTAGGTTGTTTTACTGGAAATTCATCTCTATTAAGCTTAACTGAGAGTAAGAGAATAGCATCACATAAGTATGTAGGAGGAAAGGAATTTCTGAAGGTTTCTGGTCCAGCACACTGGTTGGAGCAGGTGCATCTTTGAATGGGTTTCTCTGTGCATTTTCCTGTTGAATTCTGAATATCTCCAAGGAGAGAGATCTTCCTACAAGCCAGCTGCAGAGTTTGACTACTCTTTTTGCGAAAATCATGCTGACACACTGTAGAAATAATCCTTCTGCCTTCTGGACGTTATGTGACAGCAAGGAGAACCTCCCCGTTCTTTCCCAGAGCTATTCAGGAACAGAACTTAAGATATACCTTGTCAAAAAGTGCAATGTAGAGCGAAAAGCCAAATCGGTCCTTCAGGCTGATTTTGTCGGCCAAAGAATTACAGAGCTCTTTAGCAGTTGTTGCAGAGTCTGTCAACAGTGTCTTTGTTGTCCCATCCATAAATGTGACAGGCAGCATGATCGGTTTCTTGGACTTGGTTGCCTAAAGGATTGAAGTCAAACTTTATAATGTTATGCATATTTCAATACTATTTACCCGCATACTCTTCCACCCCACCCTCGTAACAATTTACTAATTCCTGACCCCACTGACCGGCTGCTTTTCAATGCTACCATACCATATTTATCAACATGATAA
The DNA here is from genome assembly GCA_013397845.1 of Melanocharis versteri. NCBI lineage: Eukaryota > Metazoa > Chordata > Aves > Passeriformes > Melanocharitidae > Melanocharis > Melanocharis versteri. The sequence continues at coordinate 482,748 of VZTG01004481.1, read as the reverse complement.
TGTACGGTCAGCCACTGGAAGCACTTGAAAGTCACAGATATTTTATTTAATACATTCAGTCATCTAGGCACCTAATCCAGTAAATACAAGCATGCCTGGGAATGCACGTGGATACTGGAGCACAGCTGTACATGCTTGCAAACCAGTTTAGAAAAAGAGCAATTTTTGCACAAACTGCCTGTTCCAGCTATGATTATCCCCAGACAAGTCCCAGGGACCACTCACAGGAGGCAGTTTGCCTGCAGCCACCTTCATCTGGAAGACAGTTTCCTAGAACATGAGGGCTTGCTCTATGCCAGCTGGCCTCAGTGCCCACCAGCACTCTCAAGCACATTTAATTTACAAATATTGATATAGACAAAGGGATTGATCTTCAACATACTCTGGAGCAAAGCCAGGATGTACGTGGAATGCCATATGTTGGAATTACCCAAAAATTCTCGACAGAAATAGGCATTTTGTCACCCCACATTCTGTCCTGACAGAGATGTGGTGCTTGTGACAGTGAAAGGATTAAACCCTGACCCCCAGTTGCCCCGGGAGGACATGGAGGGGCTCGTACCTGCAGCTCCAGCCAGCTGGGTGGCTGTGTCCTTGTCCCATTGGCAAATGTCCTTCTCAGCCTCTCTTCACAATAAGGAGCATAACCTGGAGGGCCTCCGTTGATAAAGTTCCTTAAATACTGTTGGCAGCAGGGAAAGCATCGTTTAGAGCTTCGGCTTAAGAGGCCAAGCATTTGCAAAGGTTAAAAAGTAATGTTTGATTGGAGAAAAGCCCTATGTGACTAATGAAGTGATAACACTCAGGCTCGGATGTTCCTACATCACATCATTGGAAGCTGAGAGCGAGCGGGACAGTCTGCACCCCTGCCTTGTTCTTCTACTGTGCATTTCTGGCCTCAGAGGAGATAAGATACCAGACAAGATAGACCTTTGATTGAAGCCAGAGCAGCAGCTCTTCTGTTTCTGCTATTGCTGCCAGTGATTTCTATCTTTGTATTTTAAAGATGTATTATAAAATATTACTGAGTGTTGGCCAAAAAGATGGGAACGGATGAAAAAGATGTGTAAGTAATGATCCAGGGGAATTGCAAGTGAATGCCACTCAGAACACTTAACTGACAGCACAAAAGATCTTTCACAGTGACATTAAACAGATATCTCCTTAGTCAGATTTTAAATTGCATTTTGGCCTAAACCAGAATTTGAAACACTTCAGTGTATGTTAAAAATACAACCACATTATTGTAGAGAAAATGAATCCAGTGATTTCCACAATATGATAGACAATACACTTTAAAAAATTACACAAATATCTTGGCCAAAATGCTAGGTAAGACTAACAATTCTGTAAATCAAATTTTTCTGAGACACTTTATAGACGGATAAAGAGTTCTCGGAATGATAACACACAGCTGTTCCTTCAGAAACACAGACTGCTTTATAACACTGTCAGCCATAAATTACACAGCTAGAGAGACAGGTATCTCTGTCAGTCATAACCTACAGGAACACTGTGAAGTACCTACGTAATACAGCCCGGTTATAGGGAAAAGAGCTGCTGCAAATGATCGCAAGCAGTTGATGCAATGTAAAATGTAGCTTTAATAATGCTATTGCTAATAATAACTATGTAACTACGTATTTTTTCACATTCCTACTTCCTTGTGACTGAACCTTCCCACCTAGGCCCACTGTTGGCTGCAAGAAAAGTGCAAAGAAGGAGCGCTAATGTCTCCTGCCTCATTATCAGTGAAGTCCTTCTCAGAATGTTCAGTTCTAATCGATACTTTGGAATGACAAAAATCACAGAAGGAAATGGATGCCATTCAGAGGGACTTGGACACACTCAGGAGTTGGGCCTTTGTGAACCACATGAAGTTCAACAAGGGCAAAAGCAATGTCCCACACCTGGGCTGGGGCAATCCCAAGCACAGACACAGGCTGGGCAGAGAATGGACTGAGACTAATCCTGGGGAGAAGGACTTGAGGGTGTTCATGGACAAGAAGCTCAACACGACCCATCAATGTGAGCTCACAGCCCAGAAGCCAACCGTGTCCTGGGCTGCATCACCAGCAGTGTGGGCAGCAGACTGAGGGAAGGGATTCTGCCCCTCTGCTCTGCCCTCATCAGATCTCACCTGGAGTGCTGCATCCAGCTCTGGGACCCCCAACACAAGAANCTGATTCTATGTCTGAGTCTCCAGAACTACTTATAAATTATTTCTGACAAGTGCTTCACTATCCTAAAGTAATCTTCTGTTATTAAAGATTTAAACCAACACAACTTCCTGTGCCATACTTCTGAGGTCTCATTTCCACACATAATTTAATTATCTGTGACTTTGCCAGTGATCTATCTTCTTTATTAGATTTCATGCTGACAAGGCCTGGGGATGAAGGAGGCATTTCTATTCTTGGCTTCAGCTCTTTCAGTGCTGAAGACCCAGTACCTAATCTAATATCTACGGAAATTAATGGAACATCTTTATTTCCAGTCAGGCACTGGAACAAATTGTCCAGGGAAGTGGTGGAATCACCATCCCTGGAAGTGTTCAGAAAACATGCAGATATAGCACCTGTGGACACACTTTAGTGTTAGCCTTGGCAGTGGTTGGACTTGATTTTAGACATTTTTTCTAACCTAAACAATTCCATGACTCTATGACTCATTTGGAAAGCAGACTATTCAAATCTAGGCAACAGAACTTCTCCCAGAAAAATCCTTAAGAACAACCTGATTTTCAAAAAAGTCAGCCACTTAGCATCTCCCACTGACTTCAGTCCTGCTGATCCACAGTGCTGCTGAAGATGGATTACATGTCATCTCATGTGGCTGTTTGGAATTTGATGTTTTCAATATGACATGTGGTGGGGAAAGTAGTATCATCCAGAGAGCACCTCTGCAAATGTACTTCCATGTAAATTAAATCCATCCCTTTCTTTGTGCATTTTTTTTAGTATAAATTTCTATTTATAATTGGCCATTTTCTATTCCTTGCCAGTTTTGATACAGTAGATGCCTGAGGTCATACTGTCAAAGCCAGTAGATGCTGAATGCACAGACCTTTGCATATGAGAAACAGGGGAGAAATGTGGGCTATTCTGGTTGTGCAAATCGCACTTGCAGCTTCCCACAAACAAATTTCCTGACAGAAGTCACTTCATCACATCTTCACACATCTGCAGTGCAGGAGGCATCATCTAATTTGGTTGTCTACATTACCTTTAGAGTCACAGGAAAGAGAGAGTCACTTCTCAGGAGTGACTCATCTGATTCACATCAGACATGGAACTTGGGATCATGCACACTTAGGAACTTTGTCAACTTCATTTCTGGCAAAGACTGGGATTCCCTATACTGTGAAACCCAAGAGAAAAGCTGATGCCATGAGTGGAAAAGAAAATGTATTGGCAGATAATGCATGAGACAAAAGTCATCTACAATTTACCTTCACAAACTTCTCAGAAGGAGCAAAACATCCCACACACAGCGACATCAAGATCCAGCCCCTAGCATGGCTGCTTTTGGATGGGTTCTGAGTCAGCTGTTTGCAGATTTGACAGTAGATTTCATCCCTACAGTAGGAAGAAAAAAATAATTTGAAGTTAAACAATAAAGAAAGAAGAGGAATTATTTAACATTGATTAATTTCTATCAATAAACATAAAAACATAAATTGGCTAAACCAGCGATGTGCAAGCGGCCTTCATTTGACACTTTCCAATTTTTGAATGCTTCATTTAGCAGCTGAAATGAGTTTGAGTTTTTCATTAGCAGACTATTAAAAACATTCACACAAACACAAGAGATATAATGGTCAAATGGAAAACAGAGTAACGAGGAACAAGAATGAGCATTTAAAATAACAATCCAGCATCATTAGGACTTTCAGAAACAACTGAATCCCTCTGCATGGTCTTTCCACCGGGCCTGATATGGACAGTAAGGAACATGATCCAGCCCAGCTGGCATTATACAACACAACCATAAAAATCATAAAACCAAAGCTTTGTAAAGCTGCAGATAATATCAAACTCGTTTGAATAACTCAAGAAAAGCTCAAGGAAGAAGGAATGGGAAGAACGGCATGTTCATGCCTTTGTCTTGATTTCTAACCTTAAGGCTGGCCTGAGGATGCCATTACCAATAATGAAATGGAGCTTCTCCAGGTTGGAAGTGGGTCGGTCTTCGAGCATGCTATTACCCTGCAGCGTAGACTCACCATCATGAAGTCTCTTTGTCACCTGCCAACCAGACATATTGGCCTCTTTCAGGACAGCCAGTTACTGTGTCCCCCCCCACCCCCATCCCAAGTGCGTGGTGCTCCCCCAGGAGGACTCCTCCACCAGCCTGGAGGGCTCTCAGAAGTTCTTCAGTCTAGGATTTTAACAGCAATGGGAGGGTTTGACTGTGTTGGCTTTCATCACGTGTGAGTAAAATTAAAAATGGTCCTGTCTAGTAACACTTCCACCTGCTTGGTCCTTTCCCAGGGTTTCTACAATGGCACCCTTGCATTCCAGCTCTGAGCTGGTCCTGCTGCTGGGAGAGGGTCACCAAGGGTCTTTGGAATAAACCCATCTTATCTCCAAGGAGGACCTGTCCCTTTAACTTAATCACATTAAAATAATCATCAGTGTTTTCACTGGCAAAATGGACTCATTCTCCATGCTAACGACGCAGCTGAAAATGCATAAGCATGGTGCTGTTTGTGAAAACAAGGATGGCATTCATCTGCCGACCAGCTCGCTGTCTCAGCTAGTCAACCCCATCTCCATTTAGAGAGATGAACATCTCTAGAGTGTGTTCAGAGCCAATAAGGGTGAGCTGGGTTGGGTCCTGTTTCTCCCCACTGACTCTAAAGGAAAGGAGGGTGAGTATCTCACAGAGCAATCTTCATGCTCTCAAGCAGCTATAGCCAGGTGAGATGGCGCCTACTCTGGAAATGGGCAGTCTATGAATTGTTTCCATCACCCCCTCCCGAAAGATTTATCATGCCTCACTCTTTTGAGACGGCATTTTTCAAAAGCTCTCAGCTTGGGGTAACTGCTCCCATGGAGAGTTTTATCCCTGGCACTGGAGTGGAACAGAGGATGGGTGAGTGCCATTGGAGACCCCACCTCTGCTATCTATGCCATGGTGGAGGGCAGGAAACTAAAAGCAGGGATAACAATCAGACCATCACAGAGTGCTGAGAGGTATCGGCAGCCGGATGGAGGGCTGTGAAAGAGGGGAGGGAAGGTGCTGGATGGATGGAGAACAGGAGCCGAGGGGAGGCCGGCGCGAGGTGCAGAATGACTCAAGGAGACACGGGAAGCCAACCTTTCCCCTTAAACACTCCTTAAATCTTTCAGGCAGAGAGACAGGTAGCGCCAAACCCAGAGGAGGGCTGGTTCTATGTTGTCTAGGGAAAAGCAGAAGAGAGTCAGAGAGGGCTGCAGACAATCCAACGGCACTTGTGCTGCCAGGCGGCCAAGCGTCTCCCCTCACCTCCTCCGTCAGTTTGGATTTCTTCTTGAGTGTTAAGGAGACCAGTTTGTGCCGCACACTGTTCTTCTTGTGCCCATCAATGTGAGTACTCTGCAAAGCAAGAGGGGTGGATGCAAAGTGGTGAGATGCACGTGCTGAACAAGTGCTCTCCCTGCCTCCCTCGGGCTCCTGAAAAAGACCATCAGTCCTGAGCAGAGAGTGAGATGTTTCAGAGCCTGGTGGGAACCAGAAGTCTGGACCCATATTCCTGTGCCCCTCGGTAATCCAGGGCTGGCTCTGAATTTTGTAGAGACTCTCTAATCAATTAGTGTCCCTCAGATCAAAATTACACATTGGGAACATCTGAAAAAACTTATGTTGAATACATGGCTGATTCCTGCTTAACCCAGGTCCACCCAGTGGAAATGAGACGAGCAAGACCACTCTCTGAGACAAGCCATTTGCACAGCAGGTTTTTAGCTGGAAGCCATCTAGCCAGGGATTCACGGACAGGTAGTTACCCATTGTGGTTTCATAACTTTTAACCAGCCCTGTGCTCTATCAGGTTTCCCAGAAGAATACCTGTGATGTGGGACAGCTCCAGGCACTGACTATATATCATCAAATTACTCGCTGGCTTTCTACTTTTTTAGCAAGCTTTTGGACCCAGTTAACCTCTTCCCATTTAAACAGCTCTGAAAAGACCATGATTTCACACCCAATCGACACTTTGAGTCCTGTGGCTGTGATGGTTCATATCCATTATAAACATGAGTTGGTGCCGTAAACCTGGATTTGTGTATCATTTCACTAAGGCCTCCTTTTGTACTGTGAAGAGATGATGTAACTACAGAGAAAAAGGAAAGCTTAAATTTTCCTCTTCTGTACTACCTGATATCTCAGTTGGCTAAAATATGCCTTTTTGTAATAAGCAAGCAATTGTGGGTAGAAGGAATGAAAGGTGATTCTTGGTGTATATTTTTACAGAATTATGATCCTGAGGCTACTCTCCTCAGGTAATTCACTGGAAGCGCTGAATGGTATTATCATTTATAAGAATGAGGAGATTTGTTAATTTACCTCTGCAAATGCTGCAGAGATTTGTCAAGAAAACTTCTTGAAAATTAAACAATGACAACCAGAGGATGCCAATAGCAGAGAATATCTTATCCTACTGAATAAAGCAATTGCCAAAGATGAAAATGTATCAGCACTGTGGACATTGATTTATCCAGAACAATGTTTTGTCTGGGAAGGATACTAAGATGAAGTCTTCCAGTAGCATCCAGAAGGCACTCAGGATGCAATAGGGATTTTTTATTTTTAAATTTTTATTTCCACAGCTTAATCTCCTGGTAACTAATTACTTCCTGCTCCAAGATTAAGGGCACATTTTTAATTTAGTCTCCTCTGACTCAGGGCAGATCAAAAGGAAATCCCCAAGTAAGAAACATAGGACATTGCGTTCCCCCCCTGTACTTCAGCCCTGCAGGGTGGAGGAGAGAGATCAAAGTCCCATGAGAGATATCAGGGCACTTCCTTCACTGGGGAACATTCAGCTGGGGGACATTCCGTTATCCCTGTGAGGAAAGAACAGGATCAACACCTGGCACATGGGCAATTCTCCATTCGTATCATAAGCGCAAATAAAATCAACAAACTGATTGCCTGCAGCAAACCCCACAAGTTGTTTCTTTCCAACACATTTCAACATCCAACACCTCATAATAACAACATCTCTTTTACAGCCGCAGCAGTTACCTCTCCTTCTCCCTGCAGAGCCTGCAGTTCTTTCTTATAGGTCTTCTTCCCAAGAGTCTCATAGATTTTTGTCATTACTGGTATCTTCTCACCACCATCACTCATGGCTGTGTGATATTTCGGCTCAGGGAGGTCTCCCATGAAACGCAGGATAGTGATCCACACAGCAAGTGCCGCCTGTTTGAAATGAAAGTTACACCCCGTTAGCTCACACCAGGGCAGTGGAGGGGGTGGTCAAGCCATGCTGAATCCATCGGGATCCCCACCGTGGTCTCTCTGTACATCTGCAGGAGATGAAACACCTCCCTGTGTCACATGTAACAGTTCTGCCTGCAGCGCACGTCCCCTCTGTGCATGCTGGGCAGGCTGCTGGCTGGGACCACACACTCAGGCTCTGTGTTCGTGCCACCATGGATGCGTCTGTGAACCCTGCAAGGGGTTTGCTTCTTGATAGGAGATGCCAACCTTATCAAGGGGCAGAGACTGGCAGCTCCTAACCCACTGCAGAGGGGAAGGAAAGCCACAGTGAAGGCAAGTTCACGGTTAATGTAATGTGCATTATAGCCATGCAGGTTCAAGGCATTTCTGCTGTTGTACTGCTGGCTATGGGACAATCAGTTCTCTTCTAGCTCTGCACTGGTGTGTATGACAAGGTAAGAAGCAACTTTTCCAGCTGCCTAGAAGCTTTACAAGCAATACTGCAGCAACAATTTCCATTGCCCATGCCCTGAGCCCAGAGCACCTCGTTGTCTTAACACAAATACCAAGGCACAGAGATGGACCCTCCCTTCTAATGCTCCATCCCTCTAATATTCACTGTCTTATCAGCACTCAGAGCTTGCTGGTGGGACAGTGGCCGTGGACACATGTGCAGCAGATGAGTGTATCCCAAATGGAAACTGCTGGTGCCCCTTGGCTGGAGGGTTACCCAGGTTTGCTCCAACCCACCCAGCCCTGCTCAAGGATTTTCATCCCCTGCCTCACCAACTGGTCTCCTTCATCTTCATGGTACAAGAGAGGCTGCTTGAGGGGCCGGCGGATGTACGTGTGTGTTGTTGTGCCCTGGAAATACGTGGCAGCAAACTTGGCAAATTTGTACTCTGAGAGGTCTTCCTCCTCCTCCTCAGGGAGAGGCAATGCTGCATCCAGGTCCTCTTCCTCCAGCCCCTTCTGGACTTGCTCAAGATCCTGTTGTGAAAAGACATGTCAGACACTCAGCATGGCTTTGGATATTGAAATACCATTTTCGTTTGGGCCTGACTTTTCTCCTGGTCTGCTTTCCACCCCAAAAGGAAAAGGCAGCTGGAGGGAAAACATGGAATATAGCTCTAGAGCCTATGTAAAGCCCAAGCTCTGAAGGACATGCCTGTGCCCAGGAATGTCCCCAGAGCAGTAGAAGAAGCAACAAGCATGGCCTCACTCACAGCATGGGGAAAGGATGTCTAAGAGCTAAATGCTGTGAGCTGTGATGAACCTAAAAGGAAAGATCTCAAAGGCCACAGGTCCTTGATGATCTTATAGTGACATTTCCCTCCTCCATTTGGTAGTCCCAGGGAAAGCTGCTAGGCTGCCTGCCCATCTCCAGCCACAGCACAAGTAACCCTCTGGGGCCGCACAGGAGAGCCTGGCCTTGAAGGAAGCCTTCAGAGACCCACTTTTGTATGGCTGTACTCTTCCTCGATCTATTACTGTTCTGCTAACACCTTCCATGTGATAGCCAGGCTCATGTACAACTCCAGTACCTCGAAGCCATTGGGTGCCTGTCCTTCCTGGCCAGGAAGGGAGGAGGTTGTCCCCAGGAATCCAAACATTTTGTCCACCATTTCCGAGTCGTTCACTGGCTCATTGCGAGCTCTCTCCATTTTTTCTAAAAGCTCTTTCTTCCGACGTGCTTCCTCTTTCTCCTTTACTTCTCTCTCTGCATCTTCCCGTGCCAGCTGGGCCAGACGTACCTGAAAAAGGACAAATGCAATGACTGCAGTGCTCCTTCCAAAGAGCTGGCAGCAAATTCTGCAGGGCCTGGCTTTAGGAAGTGCTTAGGGCACTACACCTGTATCATAACTTGGAGCAAATCAGTGACATGTCCATGTCTCAGTTTCCCAACTGCAGAAGGACAAAGCAATGCATTTTCCCCATTCCTTAGTGCCTGTTTAGGGGTGTTGGTCCATGCACAGAAACTCTCACTGACCTCATTTTTTTCTTTTATACAACAGTCCTGTATGTCCACACACACACACAGAGTGTCCCAGTTCCCCCCTTATACAATAGCAAAAGCAAGTGAATAATTACTATAATCTCTGGCATTCCTGTGCAGCAAATCAGAAATTCTGGAGCAGATTCAAACTAATAGAGCACAGAGTACTTTGGAGAATTAAATACAAACCACCCAAGCAGTGCAGAAATCCCTTAGATATTCCTGTCATTGCCCCTCAAAGGAGCAAAACTAGTTCCTGAAGAACAGACAGAACCCCAGAAAGAGATCAGTCCCCACGTACTTGATGTTTCTTTTCTGCTTCTTCTTTGGCTTTCTTGGCACTCATCTCCTTTCGAAGTCGCTCCTCTTCTGCCAGCCGAAGTTTCTCTGCTTCCAGGCGTCGATAATACTGTGGGAATAAATAGAAGAGCCTTTCTGAGCGGGCATCTAATTATTTTTGGATATTTTTTCCTTTTAAAATGGATCCTGAGAGCACGTGACGCAGAGGCACGTTTTCCTCCCCCCTCCCCATCTCCGTTTCTCCTCCACGGTACTCACTTCCCCGCGGAGGCGCTTATAGAGCCTTCGGGCGATCATGCCCCGGGCGTAGGCCTGGACGGTGAGGACAGCCCAGAGGCGGTGGCGGAAAGCCCTCCGCACCAGGTAGCCCCGGCACCGTGCCTGGAACTCGATGATCTGCCGGCGAGCCATATGGTACTGCTTGTGAAGCTTGCGGGATCGGTACAGGGCCTGCAGCCTCAGGAAGCCAATCCGCATCTGCAAGGGGGAGCAGGATGAAACCACCCCGCCAGCCAGGGGCTCACCCACCCTAAGCAGATTTCCACTGCTAATCTCCCGCCCGCACGGCTGTAAATAAGAGCCACTGGAATCAGGCCCCATGACAGCAAACCTCCTGGAGGGAGGTTCCCCGAGAGGGTGGAGAAATTAAGCCCTCTGGTTGCTGCATTGATTCAAAGCCCAGGAAGGACAAACAGAGTTTCTTCCTCACTGAGCCTTTGAGAGGCCTCAGGATGTCTGGTTGGCCATCCTAAGGTAGCCACAAGCCATGAGGATTGCTCCTATGGAGGTCCAGCATCTGCAGAACTCCTGCCTGACAGTCAAACTGCTGTTTGATGGCAGGAGGCAGCATCCCAGCCAGCCTGGAAAGTGGCTGTTTCTATCAAGTTGCAGGCTTGGGGGATTATATTGAGATACTCTAGACCCCAACACACTTCCCAAAAGACCCTGCTGTCGGGTCAGAACGAGCTGGAACAGGGAGAGAAGAGGATTATGGACTGGGATGGTAAGAAACCCAAATATGGTCCCACATGGAGATGGAGCCCATTTTTCAAAGGAAGCTGCTTTTGAGTTTTCAGTCATGTGGAAACTAGGGGAAGACTTACAAACCCCCAAATGACCAGCTAGTGCAATGGACATATTAGTCACAGGGAAAAGAACAGCTAGGAGGTGGCCAGCTGCTCTCTTCAATGAGAGGACAAAGCAAAAGAGCAAACTTCCATTCATCGCTCCAACTGATAGAAGCCAACCTCACCACTTCCGACATTCAATGGGACATTTTGAACCAGGAAACCCTTATGTGTGTCCCAGGTGAAAGAGGCAGGAAGGCAGAGGTGTGAGGAAGCACCCCTGTACTTACAGCACCGTAGTTCTTCCTGCAGTTATGTCCACGCCAGTACCTCTGAATCATCAGGACTGAATTCCTCACTTTCAGGAAATTGGACCTGCAAAAGCATTTCAATCATTTGGCCACAAGTTATCATCATCTCCGGGGCCTCATTTCTTGAAGATTTGAACCTGAGTGTCCAGGTGGAATAAACACTGCATTTTTGACTTGAAAATGTCTCCTTCCCCAGCTCTCCTTGCTTTCATAAAACATCTGTAGGGACTCTCTCTGAGAGGTCTCTGCAGGCAGATTATGCCACGTCATGGGAATGGGAAGAACAGGAGATGCTAGGAATGGTTCCCTCCTTCCCATGGCCCTGCACCCTCTTCTCACATCTAAAATCCCTTCTCTGTGTATCCTTCCCACTTCATTCTAGAACCTGAGAATGGACTGAACCCCAGCCAAATGATCAAGAGCAAACCTCACCAACAAACCCTGCTATCTGTATCTGCTCCTCCAATGCTTCCTAGCCTAACCTGATTCCATCTGCAGACAACATGGAGACAATTGTCCTGGGAGGCCTTGGGAGTCTCGCTATGATCAGTATGTGAAAGATTGATGAGTTATTTAGCATGTGGCCTTTCTGCAAAACACAACGTGAGTCATAGCCATGGCTTGGACAGTCTAACAGCATAAAACCCCAAGAACTGTCCCTCCTCCATAGATGAAGCTTGTCCTTGGCTGTGGCTCCCACTCTTCATCCACAACAGTCCTGTGAGCTCCCCGTGGACTACCTGTCCTCCTCCCACATCTGGAAACTGGGTTGCAAAGGGAAGAGTTCTGAACCCCTTGGGCCTTGGGGAGAGCAACTTCACTCACACCAGGCGACCCAGTGTTCCCTCTGCAGTCTTGTGGGGATCTCCATAGACTGGAGTCCTAGTGTTGCCTTCAGCAGGCTCAGAGTCCCACTGCTGCACTGTCATAGCAAACACCACATCTCCTGAAGCCAGCACTGAACAGGGACAGAAGGTCCTATTCTGTCCAGGTTTGAGGCAGATAACACAGTTATCCTTTTGTTTCCTCTACTGTTTTCCTCCAGTACTTGCTGCACCTGATGCCAACACATTAGGGGTCCCCTCTGGTCATCTGGGCACCAAAGGAGTGACACAGCGCCCAGGAGCCACTTGCTGGATGAAGCATCCCACATAGCCCGCCTCCCATCTGGCCGTGGGGTTCATACCTACCTGTCTTTATACCCACGGACCACCTTCTGGATGAGGATGACTTTGTCCGTGATGGCCTTGTCTCTCTCAATCTCCAGCAGCATGTCGTGGTGGTCCTGTGGGAGGAAGCAACACAGCACCAATGTCTCAAGCTCTCCCTCTGCCTGATATGTGGCCAGAGAGGGTGGTACAAGACCCTTCTCCAGGATAGTTGTTAAAAATAAACTCTTGGGTCATTTTACATCCCAAGTGTTACCCTGCTCACTGGGAAAATCCTAACATAAATCCTAGTGATCTATAGCCTTCATTCCCAAATGAACCAGGTCATCCAGAAGCTGCAAATGCAATACTTCACAGTCTGAAAACAACCAGATTACATTGCCCTTCCCCACAGAGCTCCCTCCTAGTGCTCCCAGCCATGGGAGCCGTTCTTAGGAGCACTGGAGAGGTTTGTTAACAAACTCCAGGCTGCCTGGGTCCCATCACTTCTTCTAGCCAAGACTGCAATGCCTCCCTATCCTAATGAAAAAAAAGTTCCTCAAAACACTGAATTTCCTTTGCCTTGAGGTTTTCAGATGCACCAATCCCAGCTTTATTCTGATTCCTCCCATGTTGTGTGTGATTCAGCTTTCTTTCCCAGTCATGGCAAGCTGAGCCATGCCGCACTGGGTGCAGCAGAGGCAGTTCCACACATTTCCTGCTTTGCTCGACCTCCCGTGGCCCCTCAGGGCCTCCCAATTTCTCTGTTTCCTGTCCTGACAGCTGCGAGATCTTGATAACAGGCCCTGGAAAGAGCAACTACTGGGAACAACTTCTGGGGAAGAGATGGTGTTTGTGCTGGCAGTGGGATTTGGGGGTGAATTTAGGTGTAAGCAGTCAGGGTTAATAGTTTTGATTTTTGCTCAAGAGAAGCCTCACCTTCCCAGAACAGCACACGAATGGGTTTGTAAGGAAAGATGAGTTTGTATGGGGCTGCAGGGGACCTGCAGAGTTGAACTGCTCTGTGTCAGCTGGACTGATGCAGAAAAGGAGACTGTAGGCACATCTTGGGTTGCACAAGGATGTGCAGAAAGCAAAGTGAGCCTGTTGTGCTCACGTCTCTCTCTCTGCAGGGCTCTGCATGGGCATCCCTCCTGTGGCTGTGCCTTTTGGGTGAAGGCAGGAGAGGAAACTGAACCACTCATCCCAGGAGGGAAAGGGTGTGCACTGGATATGACCACTTTTGTGTCGGTACGGTTTTGTGAATGCATCAGTGCTGGCACAGTGTCAGGACTTCCTCTTGCCTGCTGCTGCTGCTAAACCGCCCCAAATGTTCTGCCTTAACCCAGGTTCTACCCACTGACATGCTAGCCCAGAGACCACGGAAAAGGGTCATGTCTTGTGATGGAAAGGAAATGGTAGGACACGTCTCCAGAGGCTAGGATCCAAGATGGCAGGGGGAATGTGGAGAACCACCCACCTTTAGAAATATCTTTGTCTTGCCAATCTGCCAGTCATCATCCTTCCCCAGCACTGCTTCAGCAATGCGCTGGCATGTCCCACGCAGGTCACCCTGGCAGAAAAGGGGTCGGGATTCACCAGATCACACTCACCCATCGCTCCCCTCAAGCCCAGTGTGGACCTTTTCTGGTCCCAAATCCTGCAGTTTTCTGCTAATGAGGTTCTTATTGCTTTACTGTCACCTTGTTTAAGATGAGTGAGAGGGACAGGTTGAATATGGCTACCTGTCCCTGCCAGCCCTGTAACCATTCATCCTTCACTTGGAAAGCCCAGAGCACCACTGTGACACCTGGGGATCAAATGCTGCACAATTGTTTTTGGAGAGGATGCACACTGCACAAGTATCTCTGGAGATTCCCCAGCAGAGAGCAGTGGTTACCTGTGAAAGAGGATCCTCACCTGCTTGTACGCTGGCTTCACCCCAGGCATGAGCACCCGGTAGCGGTCCACGAACTCCACAAAGGTGTAGCGGATGGGGTATCCAGCCCGGCGGATGCGGATGGTCTCCATCATCCCCGAGTACCTCAGCTGACGGACGCACAGCTCCCGGTCAAACAGCTGGGGACGTTACAGAACACGGCGGTTTGATTTGCAAATCTTTTAGGGCTAGTTCATTGTACTTATGGGCAGCCATGCACTCCTCCACACGGGCCTGATGAGGCACAGACTGCTGGAGACTGTTTTGATTTTCTTTGCATGGCTTGTTATCTAATTCATCCCACGCCTTTCTCTTGGACTAACCAGAACAATACTCAGAAGCAGCAGCATGGGATGATGTACAGACCCAGAGAACTCCAGCCAGCATCCCAATACAAACAATTTTTCCCCTCTCTAAAGCACATTCTAGAAGGAAGTAAAAGTTTTAGAATAACATAAAGTAACAAACAGTCAGGACTTTCCACTGACCTTTCACTTCCGCTATCCCATTTCCTATCACTATCAGTATGTTTTCCTTCAAAGGCAGGGACAGAAAATGATCTCTCAGACAATGTTCTCTTTTGCAATCACCCTGCACAACTCTGTGTGCTGTTATCTGGGATTTGTTTTCCTTTGGATCATTAAACCAAGGCCAAAATTAAATTTAGCAAGAAATCACATTTCATATCACACTGCAGTCTCTGATTCAGTGTTAGCTCACCCACTCATTTCTTTAATGGGGAGATTAATTTCTCTTTGACTAATTCTTTCAAACTTGGAGCTGTTTTAATGTCCCACTAAAAGTTTTGTAGACAAATAGGTGGAACTGAGATTTCTGGCTTAGCACTTGCAAGAGCTGATGAAATACAGACTTCCTACGCAAGACACAAAATACCAGACTTAAGTCCAGACATCCAGGGTGTAAAAACAGCTCAGAGTCAGGGCATTTGGAAAAACTCGCTAACATCAGTTCAGGATGTACATCTATTTCTCAACATCACTTATGTTCAAAAAGAAGATCTTGTTCTGATCTCTGCTCAGATGATAATCACAGATGAGACATATTGTTAAATATTTACCTAAAATATTCCATTAACAGGCCAATAGGTGCCTTTTTACTCTCACCAAAACCAGGATAAGAGCATAGTAAAATGATCTGAGAGACTCACCAAACCTTTCTGCTCTGCATCATACTGGGTTCACTGAACAGCAAAAGTAAGTTTCAAACACTGCTTGTACGTAACAGCTCTGAAATTTTTTGCAGTCGGCTGAGCTTTGCTAACAGACACTGACTTTAGATAAAGCTCCAGTCGTGGCTAGATTATTTATTAAATAAAGCTTTTCCTCTCCAAGAAGTATCACTATTTAGACTGGTGAGCAGGTAACAGTGATTGCTCACAGCATCCGTGTCTGATCCTGCAAGGTGTGGGGAGTGGGATCAGGGCGTGCAGCGCCCACCTTATCACCTGCCTTCTGCTGCAAAACCTGGAGTCCCTTCCACGAGCAGTTTGTGGTCAGGGGGATACACAGTCCTCTCCTTCCTTTTCATTTGCTCCTAAAAGTTTGTCCCCACAGTGTTCATTGCTTTTGAAGCAAGTCACTGGGAATTTGAGCAAGATAACTCCTCTCACATTTCCTCTTTGCTATTTTGCCTCCTTTTTCCTCTGCTTTTAGAACCATGCTTTTGTAATCGGCGAAGAAAATAAAAAGGCAGTGGAAAGGATCAAACAGGATTTAAAATGAGGGAGACCCACTGGGAGCAAAGATTTTCAGGAAAACACCCACGGGAAGATGATTTTTCAGAAAGCACTGAACTCTGCCATAGAATTAAACCCATGGCTCAGCTGAAGTCTCTGGCAGGAAGGAGCCTACCCCCTATGGAAACAGAGAGGCACTTCCTATAGGATAAAGGGCTGCAGGGTGAATTCCTTGAGATCATCCTTGGGAAGAAAGGCAGGGTCAGGAGCTACCCCCTGCAAAAAGTTTTGGGGTGCTATTGGGCTGCAAAGCAAGTGCCTGATTTTGCCAACCCTTTTGTGACTCTTTTGCTTGCACAATAGGCTGTGGGTTGGTTTTCTAAGTGCACTGGGTCAATCCTTATTTCACTGACGCCCAAAGGAGTTTTGCCGGTAGCTCCAGGGCAGAATAACCCCACGGGCAGTCCCGTACAAAAAGCAACCAGGAGAGAAAAGCAGGACTTACCATGGGCTTCTTGTACTCATTGGGCTTGATGCAGCGGACAAAAAAGGGCTGGCACACGCTGAGAGTCCTCATCAACAGCTCCAGGGAGCGCTTGAACTGGCTGCTGAGCGTTGGCGAGCGCTTCCTCGTCTCTGCTCCCTGCAAAACCCCAGCGGAGTGCACTCAGGAAATGAAAGGATAACACTGCCTTTCCCCTCTGGCCACGTCCCCAGGAACCTCCTGCAACAGCCAGGGCTTGAGTGGGGAGTGGGGCCAGAGGTGGCTGAAAGTTGTGGCAGGAGAGGGAAAGGGCAGAGCCTGTGAACTTGCAATGGCCGGGCTCTGGCAGCCTGCTCCATACGGCTCTATGCAGGCAGGAGAAGTGCCATGATTACAGTTCTCCTGCTTGAACCTCCCTGTGTGACTGGAAAACCCATCTTCCCTATGCAGAGCCACGAGGAAGATCTGCCCACAGGAGCAAACAGCCTCTTCTGGGCCATCAAAATTCTCTGTATTACAGCGTGGGGCAATGCACCTGCCCAGGGATGCTCTCAGGGGCAGTGTGGGCATTGCAGCACGGGCATGCCAAGCCCTCGTGTCAGGCTGAGCTCCTCCTGCTCCCTGGAACAAGAACCAGAGACCCATTTAGGGTAAAAAATAATCCAGGAGAACGCTTGCTGCAGGGTGACCCTGCAACCGTCCCAGAAACTTCTGCTGAGATTCCTCAGCCTGTACTACCACAGATTTGAGTTGTTTTTTGAAAAAAATATTAACTAGACTAAACAAGGTATTTAGGGTGAATCAGGATGATTTGGAGTATTTTTCTTGGTTTAGTTCCCTTGGTTGAATTAATAACCCAATCTCTATTTTGGGGCAAGTGTTTCTAAATGAGAATGTATATGTTTCCCTTAATAGTCCCTTCTCCCTGCTCTGGGAAAACCTTGTTAAACCATCTCCAAATGAAGTCCCTAGCTCATTTCATGTGCCAGCCACTATTACCTGAGCTCATCACACATCAGTCACAGTGGTGCTGCGTGTCTAGTGGGGTCTGGTGTTCAGGGAGCCTTTGTGGGGCAGCAGGCAATGCTGGAGGGTTGGACAAAGAGTTGGGC
The DNA here is from genome assembly GCA_013397845.1 of Melanocharis versteri. Lineage (NCBI taxonomy): Eukaryota > Metazoa > Chordata > Aves > Passeriformes > Melanocharitidae > Melanocharis > Melanocharis versteri. The sequence continues at coordinate 465,267 of VZTG01004481.1, read as the reverse complement.
ACCGGTAGAGAACTCCCTCTGAATTAAAAACAGGGTGAACTGTGACACGACCTGTGACATGACCTGATAGCCAGAGAATTCCCAAAGGGAGAATTCAGCAGGATTGTAATGCATTTTCCCTCCAAACATCCTCTCATTTGCAGGTGGTCAAGCCACATGTGGAGTCACAAAATCCTAATCTGCACTGGTCCTGCTGCCATGTTTTGCAGTGTTTATCTGCATATTTTTGTTGCCGTGTTTATTTCTACTTTTGCTAAAATCTTTACATGTGCTTCATCACATAGCACTAACAACCTTCAACATTCCCACCCCCTAAAGCTGAGGAATTCCACAGAATCACAGAACAGTTTGGATCGGAATGGATTATAAATTCCCTCTAGTCCAATCCCTTTGCCACGAACAGGGAGTTTACGCAGCTCAGGCTGGATGTGATGTTGAGACAAACCCAATCAAGACAAACACAAAGTCATCATGGAATTCCAACAAGAGAAAACCCAGCTCATGCAAACACCACAAAAACCTGGCCTGCTTGTCAAGAAGAGCATAGGGGGCTACCAGCGATCTCTCCCAGCAAAATCGTCCCTGGAAGGACAAACTGCTAACAAATCTAGAGTAATTAATGGATGCAGCTGCTACCTGCAGAGGACTGTAGAGTCTGATGCTCATATTTTGTCACAGATTTTCTGAGGAAAAGGCTATTTCAGCAAGAATCCTGGTTTGAAAATTTTTGATGAATGTTTTCTTATCACTTTGCTAATTATGCACAAGCAGCCACCTCTGTGAGATGTGGGAGGATAGGCACAGGGGTTAGAAGCAGCAGCAGATGCAGGAGCAGGGCTGGCAGTCAGACACAATTGCATGTTAGCCAAATTTTAGTCAGTTTGGGCTTGGCTGGGAGAGATCATTTTTAAGCCATGGTGTTAGGAAGGGAGAAAAACTTTGTACAAGGGTCTACAAGGGAATGCATGAGTGGTTTGCTCCCAGACAGCAAGAAATGCCTCTCCAGCTTGCTGGTGCCTTGCATTTCTTTCCTGCATGCATCCAGATCTGGCAAAAAGCAGTGGTGCCATCTCCATCCTTACATCTGAGAGCTTTTTGCTGGGAGGGCTTAGAAGCAAGGGACAGTGACCAGAGAGCAGCTTGTCTTCCTGTCTGAACAGAGAGGGCTCCCCCTGTCAAGACCACACCATTCCACTCAGGGATGACATTTCAGAGCCTGACATTTGTGCACAGACCCCTCCCAGCGGTGGGCACCAGCCCTGTGGGCACTATTTGGGCTCTCAGATGCACAACGAATACTTTGACAAGTGTTTTTTGCATCAGCTTTATCCTTCAGGGATGGGTGACACCACTCAAGTAATTGCGGTTCCTTCTGCCTCATCTCAACACCAGCTTGGAGAGAATCACACCTCTTCCCTTGTTTCAACAAAATGACCCCAAAAAAGGAGTGGAGCGGCCTCTCAACACAGCCTAGCAAGGTATTGAAATATACAGGATTTACTGCAGAGGAGAAGCATTTTTTTAGCTAAAACCAGACCCAGTCCCCATAGCCTGACGGAGAAAGGGCTGATACATTCTGCTTTTCCTGGCCAGGCACTTCTTAGCTTTCAAACTCTGAGACTGTAACATCTTTGGGACTCAGACTCTCTCTTCGCTCGTGTGCATACAAAGCCCAGAAGAAGGGAGGATGAGACCTGTGTGCCATGAGGAAGGATAAGCAGGATTCACAGGTGCTGTACCCCAGACTGGGGCACTCAGCCTGTACTCAGCATCAAAGGAGGAAAAGATGTAAAAACCAGAAGAGAAAACCAAGAAAAATAAGATAATTAGATGATTTACAGAGAAGGAGCATGCAGAAGAGAGTTCAGAATGATGCACAGACCAGCATGACATCTGGACATGCTTCAATTCCGCTTTTTTCTGCCATCTCAAGCCAGTCTGAACTTTGAAGGTGCAAACACATACATGGCTGCTTGCAGTAACACCAAGACAAAAGGAAAGGAGAATGCCAACTACAAGGAGAAATGTCACTGAGCCAGAAATGGTAGAAGTTTTCCTTCTGTTCCTCTGCACCTTCTCTTCCTTGAAGGAGAAGGCTGCTGGTGCACCAGAAACACCATCTGGAGATGGCAACCTGCTTCAGTGGAAATGCAGAATGATGAAATACTTGAGGAGAGTTAGGGAAGGAAGGTGAAGCATGTACCACCAGCAATACTTTGGGGAAAGGTTCTGGACAAAGGATCATCCTCCCATCTCTTTAGGGTTATAAGGTCACTAAATTGGGCCGTGCCAATGCGACATGCAGTTTCTGAGCAAAACGATGCTTTTTGTTTGTTATGTTTCTATATGAAATGTCAGTGGGGTGGCCTTCAGGTGACCACTGAAAGCTGAGGCCACCTCATCCTGCAGTGCCATATAGTGGAGAGAGTCTTTCTCCTAAAAGCTGTGCAGTCTGGAAAGTGCCTTCCAATGCAGAGTTGACATGGGCTACATAACAGTGCCAAGTATCACTATTCTGAACTACAAGCTTATTGACATATATATATATATATGTGAAAAATCTTTTTTATCTTGGCTGTTCCACCTTTACCTCAGTGTCTAACAAATATGAACAATTATTCATTAGAAAACCTACAAAACACGAGGCTTAGTTGTAAGATCAACTATGACAACAACAAAACTCCCATTTCCCTGTATTGCCTGTTGACATCTTCAGAAGAAAAAAATGGCCTAAACATTTCTGATAGATTTTGCATGTTTTTCTCCTGGGTTTAATCCCACCATATAATCACAGAATCATTAATGGTTTGGGTTGGAAGGGACCTTAAAGTTCATCTAGTTCCAACTCACTGCCATGGGACACCTTCCATTAGATCAGGTTGCTCGAAGCCCCATCCAGCCTGGCCTTGAGCACTTCCAGGGATGGGGCATTCACAGCTTCTCTGGGCAACCTGTGCCAGTGTCTCACCACCCTCCCTCCCTCACAGGAAAGAATTTCTTCCTAATACCTCGTCGAAACCTTTTCTCTTTCAGTTTAAAGCCATTCCCCTTGCTCTATCACTTTATGCCCTTGTCAAAAATCCCTCTCCAGCTCTCTCGTATCCTAACTCAGGAAGGACTGTTATTTTTGCCACAACCCTAGAGCAAGGCCCAATGATATGCTCCAACTGAAACAGTTTTAATCATGATACAGAGGGGAAGAAATCCACCTCTGGAATGAATGGCTTTCAGTCATTTTGGGTCAGATCCTCCTCATTGGAATTCCAAATCCAAACATCCAAGATACTGCAGCAGTAAAAAGGGATGAAATTCAGCCCCATGCAAGGATCTGAATTTTGAAAAGCAGGCTAATCCTCTGGTTATCAAGGGGTTGTGGAAATGTGAGCAGAGCCACAAAGCTTATAGCATAAAATCTTTAGCACACAATGTGCTACCTTATGGCCAAATAACTAGCAAGCAAGGTTTGGGAAGCTATCAGAACCAGTCAGCAGATGAGACGCAACAGAAAAGACCTAAAAAAGGTGCCAAATTCCTGTTTTGATGATCATGACAAAATTTCATATTATCTTATCTCTGAAGGCTTGGATCTGAGGTCTCCCCTGAACAAGAATTAACCCTCCACCTCCAAAAATGATGGCATTTCCAAACAACACAGAAATGCAATCCAGGGTTCTCTCTTTGCACGGAAGCTGTCTTGCCTCGAAAACTGTAAAACAGGACCAGATTTGCAGTTGTTTGGAGGAATAATGTCCCACTAAAGCCAATGGTGGCACCATGGTAAACAACAGCCAAATCCCAGATGACCCATATGAAGTTATTTAAAATGATCCAAATACCAGGAAAAAATCCTCAAAACTTTGGCTGAGCCTGGTTCTGATTGTATCCAAACCAAATTCCCACCATTAAAAAGTTCTTCTGAGTTGAATCCTAGAATTAAGTGACGCAGTCATACATCTGTACCTACTCAACAAGCTGTAAAAATGCTCTCCACCACATTGGTCACTCGAAATGGATCCTCTATAGATAGTGCAGGAAGAGGAATAAACCAACAGGAGTAAAGCACAATCCTTGCCAAGGAGAGGTGAGTATACAACAGAGGAACTCATGTATTCAGTTTACCTTTGGTGTGGGTGTGGGCGACTGGCCAAATGTGCTGGATGCATAGCCACAGAGAAACTACACGAAGCACAGGTAAAAAAACAAAACAAAACACAAAACAGAGACAGAGAAGAGCAAATAGTGAAAAGAAGGAATAACTGAAATGGGAGCCTGACATTTTTAGTCTTGGAGGTCCAGCTGTAATATATCTCATGAACAAAATGCATTAATTCTTAGATTTTTGCCTAACCCTCTCCTGGCTTTTCCCCTTTGCCTCAATGTTCACTTTTCCGAAGCTGAGGGAACTGCCAGTGTTCAGCTCTTGCTTCTTGGAAACAAATTTTGTACATTTTTTAACCTCATTCATTATCCATCCAATTTCAGCCATTCCCACTCTTCTTCCTTACACATCTCTGCTTTCAATATACAGTGGTTGGGAAGGTGCCAGGAACAAAACACAGAAGTTCTAAAGAAATCCCTCCCTTCTTCCCTAGTTTTAATCCCAAAAATCAGGTATTTTTGATAGAATTTAAACTTTGCCAGGGGGAAAGTCCCCTGCAGTTTCCCATTTGTTTTTCCCTTTACAAGGTTCCATCTTCCAGAGCTCCTTCTACCTGTTCCTTGAGCAAGCAGTGCTGCCAGACCGTATCAGCTGATTCCTCAGAGGAACAGTGTACAACTCCCACTCCATAATTTCACCTGGCACCACTCAAAGCAATGCTCCTGTTCAGCAAACACACGCAGATAAACCTTCTCTGTGATGGCCATGAATAAGTGAGACTTTACAGCCCCATGTGCTCCAGAAATACCCAGTTCACCACACAGGTTTCATTGTGCACAAATATTATGTCTTTCGGGGACCAAACAGTTACTACAATGTTCAAATACAGACTCTCAACCGGTTTTCAAATTTCTCTAACCTGTGGCTTTCTCAAGCTTCTGGAATATAAGGACTCCATTTGAAAGACTGAATGTAAAGCAGATGTGGACTTGCCTGTCACTGACTCACAAAATCCTACAAACTCATCAATAAACTCCTGAGGACCAAAGTTTGGCAGGTGTTGAGCAGAACACCTCCTGATTTGATTTAGCCCTTAGCAGAGCAGCCACTTGTCTCTTTTTAAGGGAAGATGTTAGATTTGATTGCCCAAGCCTGAGTGTTTTTGGAAAGCTCCTCCACAGATTGCCTCACTGATGCTCGGGGAAGGCATGCACAGTTCCAAGACATTCCAAGGACACTTCACCACAGATCTTTGCTACATGGAGTCAGTTTCTGTGACCCAGGTTCACTTGCTCCTTCTTTTGGGGCACATGTCCTAAGAAAGGGGCTGCAGACATTACTGAACTTTGGTGGAAAGCAATGGCAAAAGCATCTCAGCCCCATGTTGGATCCTGCTTGTCTGAGAATTTTTTGTGTGGTGGTGTTCAGAGAATTAGTGCTTCCAGGTTCACAGTGACACTGTGCATGACTAGGGGAACTGGTACACAATGTTGGCTCCTCTTCCAGTTCCATGACAGTCAGGCTAAAAATATCTCATTCAAAAAAGAAAACCAGACATCATTAAAATATCAAAGCACAGAGACCACCACTTCGGACAGATTCTGAAGATGTCTAGTGGAACTATTAAAAAAACCCCAAATGGTTTATGTAAAAAAAAAAAGTGCTCTGATGCTTTCAAAGGTTTCAGTTCTCTGGTCCTAGATGACATCCAGGCAGACATCTCAACTTTGCTATTATATACTTCCAGCATCATTTAAAGACGCTTTGGTAGGTGTCCCTGTGAGAAAGCTTGTGTGACTGTGTAAACCCTCTCATCGGTGCCCCAGAGTGCATCTCTGCTCTGCCCAAAGAAGAAAGAAATCACTTCTTTCAAAGGTCAACTGCAAATCTTACACCAAAAATAAAAAGCAGCAAGGAATAAGCAATAAAAAGCGAAGTAAGCAGCAGCACTGATGCTAAGGGAGTTAGTGTCTACTTCAACAGGAGTATCCACATCTGAGGATATCTCTGAACCCACCAGGGATGTCATGTCAGTTGGTAGCTTAATTAATAATTGATAAATGTTCTCTTATTCCTAATGAAGTTAAAAGGATAATGATCATTAATTTCAGCAGGAGCGAAACTGAATAGCCAAAGGTTATGAACAATGCTTGCAAACCAGCATGTAGCATATTCAAAGAAATGTCTTGAGAATGTAAATATTTCTTTCCCTTAGCAAGTAAAGGAATTCAGCACTTACAACTTGGCACTCCTGAAAGTCCCTAAGTCCCTTGGTCCATCAGTGGCATTGGCTGGCATTTGGAAATGGGACTCCGATTGCCAAAAAACTTATTTGCCTTGAAAAATATTATCCCCACACCCTCTGCAGTCCCCTGGCTTTTGCCTAGGGAAACAGGGGGAGATTTGGCCATGGTGACTGATCTGTATAGACTTTCAGATTCTGCAAGACTGATATTTTAAAACACTTCCTACTTTAATTTTGGGAGCAGGGCTGAGTAGAGAGATTTATATTTTTGACTGCCTGAAGAAAATATCATATATTTGTGTTATTAATGGTGAAATGGTCACTGATCTCAGCATTTAAGCTGGTATCCCAGTAATAAATGCTCAGATTGGGGTGGAAAGGGTCAAAGCAATAACTCTGCCTTTCTCTAAAGCTTCAGGGCATACAGTCTTCTCTCACACTGAGCACGGAGTAAGCATATCACCTCCTGGAAGACTGGGATGTGGAAAGAGGAGCTTTAAAGCTCAGCTTTCATTACTGGTGTTCTCTCTCTCTGCTGTTGTAACAGTAAAACACAACTGTTCCCTTCAAGCCCTGTTGCAGTGCTTAAGGACCAGCAAGATTGTCCTTTTGTTCTGCCCTGGTTGACAAGTATTTGGCTTTTGCCTGGACTCATAGAAAGGCTTGGGTTTGAAGGGACCTTCAAGGTCACGCAGTTCCAACCCTCCTGCCTTGGGCAGGAACATCTTCCACTAGACCAGATTGCTTGAACACTTGAACACTTCCAGGGATGAGGCACCCACAGCTTCTCTGAGCAACCTGTGCCAGTGCCTCACCACTCTCACAGGAAAGAATTTCTTCCTCATACCTAACCTAAACCTGCCTTCTGTTAGTTTACTCCCCGTTCTATTATACACACATCTGGATGACCCAACTGGAAGGCACAGTTCCTCTTCTCTCAGATTTCCACAATCACAAACGTCATTGTTCCAATCCCTACACAATTCAGAGAGGGGCAATCACAGTCCCTATGTAATATTTGATGAACCAAATGCAGTGAACTGGGGGCGTGAGTTTGGATGCACCCGTGACACCGCATTAACACTTCCTGACGGCTGACTCTCACTAACAGGTTTGAAACACCCCAAAGATCATCAGAGCAACATAACTCTGCAAATCTTCTGCCCCTTCCAGGAACACCCCTCCTCGTGAATAAAGATCTTCTCCCGCCTGCATTACCATTGCCACATCTGCTTGGAAGATCTGCTTGATGAATTTGTTTTTTGAGGAATGCACCAGCTGAATGATGTCTCCATGCAGCGTGTCCCTGTTTTTCTCCAAGAAACCTAGAGAAATAATGGGACAACACATAGATGACACAGTGCAACATGGGCAGTATGTGAGCTGCAAGCAGCTTCTGGGTTGTTGGATTACTGGAAGTTCTCAGTGAGGTAATGGGAGTAATGAGCAGGCAGAGAGAGAGGGACCATGAGAAGGAAGACAGAGGTGCATCTTCACACTGGATCAAAGATGCAGTGGTGCAAAGCACTGCCATTCTGTCACAGGCACACACGAATGAAACAGCACCAAACTCTGCAGCTCGTGGGCACAGCTGGAGGGTCAAGTCATTGCAGCCAGAAAAGGAATACACTGACACTACTGTGGACTACCACCCTGCCCTGCTGCAACACAGCAGCAGCTCGTCTTCCCACAAACACCCCCTCACCCCCTGCAGTGCCCCAGGAGCTGCCCCATACCTTTTGTTTCGTAGTAAACAATTCCAGCAAAATGGTTAATGCCAAACTGGGTTTCGTAGTTATTCTTCGGAGGAATATAGTTGGTGTTAAGCTTGTGCTGGGAGTTCAGCTTGTGTAACATGGTGGCATCTGTACCCTGTGCATGTATGAAAAGATCTGACATTTAACCAAGGCTATTCCCATTACAATAATTTTCCAGTCAGTAGCACATTTCTTTCTTGTCTTGGGTGACAATGTGCATTTATTTTGAGAAGTGATATACTGGAGAGGTTATGTCAAGCACAGAAATTAAAGAAACTGATCAAATACCACTGGTATGTGGTGCTGTATTCAAAATAATGCTCCAAAAGGAGTATATTTAACATTATTTTCCCTTAAATTTTGCCGATAGATGTTCTTGAGCCTCTTGCAGGCATATTCTCCCATCAGAAACACTTGTTTTAGCATGGCTGTGATACTGATGAAAGAAAATTTAAGAGAGCAATAAAAACTATAAATAGGCAGGCCACTGGTGAATGTGTGTTTGGGGCTGAGCAGATTTCTCACAGGGTGCCAGCATGCAAGTGCAAAGGGGATAAAATCAGCAGAGTCACTGGCAGCAAGGTAGAGCCCAAAACACACCTTGGGGAACTTGCTCTCCTCGTCAATGAGGGAGATGATGTTCATAGGCTTGATGGCAATCATGTCCAAGGCATCCTGGTTATCAGTGAACTCGATGTGCTGCCAGTTGATGTTCTCCAGGTTGTACTCCTCCTGCTCTAGTTTGAAGACGTGGCGCACAAAGAACTGCTGCAGGTTTTCATTTGCAAAGTTAATGCACAGCTGTTCAAAACTGTGGAGGGAAGGTCAAGAAAAGGCCATTTTAGACCCATCATGGTTAATTTTGCTACGTCTCTCTCCACGCTTGAGGCAAGACTCTCAGACCTTGTCAACCCCTCAGTAAGGCTGCAGTTGGCTTAGAATTTCCTTATTGGTTCAGACAATCAGTTTTTCTCCCAAAACAATGTTATGTTTGTGGTCTAAACCAGTTTAGGAACTCCACCGTCTGCTGCAGTTGATTAGCTATGATAATTTCTCATATAGAAAAAGGCTTGGTCCAACCCAGTCCAGTTCACTTCAGGAGAGGTGATAGGACTGCAAGACCTTGAGCTTGGGCTTGTGAAGGAGGAATAAGACTTGGTTCTCCTTTTTCAAGCTCCATACCTGTTCACAGTGAAGTTCTCAAAGCCAAAGATGTCAAGAAGGCCAATGGATCTCCTGATACTTTTGAGTTCCTGGGAAGGAGGTCTGTAAATTGCAGCGTTGATCTTCTCCACGATCCACACAAAAAGTCGCCCATAAATTCCCTGCAACATCCCAAAGATGAAGCTCACTGAGACAGTTCAGCAGTTTGTCCTGCTAGTCTGTGTCACCATCTAACCCTTGATGGCACAGGTTCTCCTAAAGCATTTCCAACAACCAGACAGTCCCTGAGGACATGCTCACCAATGTCTGTGCCAGACTCCTGGCATGGTTTAAAGCTTCAAGAACCATTATGTAGATCAAGAAAAACAGACCTGAAAGCCTAGCTAAAAGACAACTGAGAGCAAAACCCCGAATTTGGATAGTCCTAAATTTCGGATCTATGGGCCTGCTGTGAAGCCAGACAGTCCTTTCCTTGGTTTCCACACATTTCTCTCTACAGATCAGCAGAGCAGAGCTATGTTACGCTGCAAGAACATCTTTCTCACCTGGACAAGGTGCTCACTGAAATGTTGCAGCACTGGCTGAACAGTCTGATGATTTAATGAAACAGATATTGCTGCTTCAGTAATTCCAGAACTTCACATTTTAAACTGTTATTAACTTTTGTTTTATAAGCTACAGCAGTGCGACCAAGAGGGGTGCCCAATTCAAATGCCCGTCACCACTAGAGATGACACTGTCAGGATTTGCAGGCTAGCTATCAAACCAGCTTGATCTACCAATTCCCCACAGATAGAGTGGGGATGGAGACTCAAGTTGGCCAAAGCATGCCAGTAATGCTTGTCTTGCAATTTTACATGGGGCTGCAAACAGCACAGCAGTAATACACACCCACACCACCAACCTTCATCATCCCAAAGCCGCAAGATCTTTTAAGTGCTCTGATGGCTGCTGGACTGCTCTGTCCCTGGCCCTGTGTTCTTCAGCTGTATTTACTGCTGCTTACGCTCCCAAATCCTGAAATTCAGGTGGGGGTGCTAGAGGTGTTGGTAGAGTTGCTTTAATTTACAGCAGCTGAGGATCTTTCCTGAAGCTGAGGTGAAGTCATTTCAGAATGCTGGGTCCTTCTGCAGGTCCCATCTGAGTACAGACGATGTCCAGTCCAGACTGCAAATCCCTTGCAGAGCAGGTTACCTAGACTCCTTCCGTCTCAACTTTGTGTACATCCCAATTAGAACATGGTTTCAAGGGCATCTGCTGATCTGAGCTCACACAGGCACCCAGCGAGACCCTTTTCCTGTGCAGTGGATGCTCCAGTCTCAGAAGGGGCAGATTTCTTCAGCTTATCAACAGAAGACACGAGGAAATGCCCTAAGACTTACCTTTACAAAAGCGTCCCTCACATCCAGCGCTTGTTCCATGCTGAGAGGGGTGGAGACAGTCTCTCCCCTCGTGATTATAGTCCGGCTGGTAAGGCAGTTCATCACATCCTGAGGCTCAACCTGACAGACACAACACCGAACACAGCTGCTGTACAGGGGAGGTACCTCAGATGATGACACAAGCATTTTCAGGGAGAAAAATTAACATTTTTATACTGTATTTTAATCTGGAAGGTGTTCTTGTGACTTAGCATGACATGTTAATGAGGTGTGGGAAGACAGGATGAGAAAGCAAAGCAAAGCCTGCAAAGCTGTATGCTACCACCATGGGTTAAAGCTTTGCATCACCTTGACCCCTTTTTACACTTCTTCAGGGAAATGTCCACTCCCTAAGTGGACAGAGAGCTGTAGATCACACTCTGGGACCAGCAGTGCCTATGGAGATGAGATGATGTCCCTGAGGGATCCCTGTTAGCTCTTGAGAAGGCCACTGAAGAAAACTCCAGCCACTGCATGGATGGTTTCAGTGAGGGTCATTTCACCTCACTTCAGAAACACAGAGTATATATGATATCTGTCTCAAGTACCATTAACGAACTTTATTTATATCAGTGAGGGAAACACCCTACTTTAGGGACTGAGGTATTTTGGATGTCCTTTCTAGGACGATGTGCCACCAGAGGGTCGGTTTGTATCTGCTGGTATGAAGGGGAGCTCAGGTCATAGAATCATGGAATCATAGGATAGTTTGGGTTGGAAGGGACCTTTAAAGATCATCTGGTTCCAACACCTCCGCCAGGGGCAGGAACACCTTCTGCTAGACCAGGTTGCTCAAAGCCTCATCCACCCTGGCCTTGAACACTTCCACAAGTGGAGCAGCCACAAAATCCCTGGGCAACCTCTTTCAGTGCCTCACCACCCTCAGAGTGAAGAATTTCTTAATATCTAATTTAAACCTGCCCTCTTTCAGTTTGAAGCCATTCTCCCTTGTCCTATCATTCCATGCCCTTGTCAAAAGTCCCTCCTCCAGCTCTCTTTCAGCCCCGCTAGGTACCGAAAGGGGCTCTAAGCTGACCCCAGGGCCTTCTCTTCTCCAGGCTGAGCAACTTAAATTCTCTCAGCCTGTCTCCACAGAAGAGATGCTCCAGCCCTCTGAGCATCTTCGTGGTGTCCCCTGGCTACTCAGCCCAGATGGAGACATCCACCTTCACGCTGCCAATGCAGGACACAATATGGCTTATCTGGGCCTCTTCAGCCTCCTAGAGCTGGTGGTGCAAGGAGAGGCTGGCTCAGATGAAGCTTTGCCACAATACTAAAAACCTGGGATCGAATCAGAAAGGGAGCAGCAGCACTGCAGGGCCACTGACCTCCAGCAACGTTGCCGCAGTGATGAGTGATGCTGACTGAACAACCTCACAGGCATCCAGGTTGTCGTAGGTCCGAGCTGGGGAAAGAAAGGCAGAGGGAAAAAAGCCATCAGCAAGGGACGTGTCTCTGCAGAAGGTGGATGGGGTGAGGGAAAGGCTCTTTCTCCACTGCCTCTGTGTGATGCCCTGGCAAAATCTGGCCATCAGAAGGGAGAGAAAAGTTCACACACCTGCTGGAGTCCTGCTGCTGGTTGCAAAGGACCTGTACTCTGCTCTGCCAGATCAGACAGTAATGAATGTAGAAACGTTTCTAGCAACTAAGTGCTCTAGGCTTCTGTCTTCCAAAGAGGCTTTTAAAATCACTGTGTCACTTCTGAGAGCAGAGCTGTTCGGTACCTTTACAAAGGCATGTCCAATCACACAGGCACCTGTCAAACACTCCATTAGTCTCTCCTTTTAAAATCCGAGTCTGCTGAATTGCCTGTGGCCATATTCAACCTCACAACATTCAGAAAACGTGGATGCCATTGAGCACACTGCAGCCTGGCAGCCCTGCTGTGGGCAGGCGGAATTATTCCTCATTCCTTGTCCTTACAATGCCACAATAAGCACCTGAGTCCCTGGCATGGCACCACGGCAGGTGTTCTGGATACAGCCCTCCCTCCCTAAGCTTGGCTCCCTGTCAGCACGCACAATAAAGAGCAGCAGTGCACTGGACCATATCCCTGTGTTTTGTCCTTTTACCTTCGTACTGCAGGTTGCCCATATGCAGGATGGCAGCCAGCAGCTTGGAGATCTCCCAGTTCTCCGTGTCGGTGAACATGAGGACCTTCATAGCGGAGCGGATATTGGCGTACTCCTTGCTATCATCTCTGCCATCACAGGTCGTGCAGTTACCCTGGGGAGGCAAACAGGGCACACACTGCATGGGGCAAAGCCAGGGAGCACCGAGGTGTAACCCTGAGCTATCAGGGCTTCCCCCTGAACCAGCAGCATTTCGTTTAAGGGATGATGCTGAACTTGTGGATCTGGCTTTGCCCTTTGTCATATTCCATGATTCAGTGCTCAGCCTTGTGACCTACACTTACCCTGTTGTCCCCAGGTACCCAGTGTCTGATTGCCACCAGCAGAGGAGAAAAAGCTCTCTGAGATGGGGATAGAGACCTGGAGGCTCTCACTGAGCCAGTTAGAAAGCTGAGTCCCAGCCTCGGTGATGATGCACCAGCCTTAATTACACCTGCTTCTATCAGCTCCTCTGGATATCAACACTGGTACATAGGGAGTGGGGGTGGAGATTGCGGGCTCAGTCAGACACTTGGAGCACACGCAGCTCAGTCCCATATTCTGCTGAGAATGTGCCATCCAGACAAGCACTGCTCTATACCCACCACTGCCTCAAGAGCAGCAGGTCTGATCTAACACCCTGGTTACTTCCAAACACGTGGCATGGGCACCATACACCATCCCATCCAAGATTGCGTCCTACTTCACAGGAAGTGTGGAAATAGCCTGGTCTAGACATAGGGATTAAGGGTTTCCACTAAGACTACGAGCCTTGTGGTGGTGAGACAAAGAGATCCCTCAAACCCTGTGGCTAAGGCTCAGGAGGGTCATAACCAGCAAAGCAGCTTTTGGCTGCCAAAGCACCTCTCTTTTCTTTCTCCCTTGCTAAGAACCTTTCACCACATCACCCCACCAAACCTCTGTTCCGCTGCTCTCTCACCATCGCAAGGTAGTTGTAGTCCGTGGCTTTCCCAAGACCCAGCTTCTTCTTCTGCTCCACGGTCATTCCTCTCAGCATGCAGTAGAACACGTGGTAATTCCTCTCATCCTGGGCCTGCAGGAGAAGAGCAAGTGTCAGCTCTGTGAGGAGAACGGCACGGCAAGGATCGGCTGCCCGAGTGCCAGCTCCCGTGCCTTGCAGGTGCATCACCTTACCTGCCTGCACACCCGGGACTTCTCCAGCAGGTACTGCTCAATCTTTGCCCCCTCAATGGCTCCCCTCTTGTTGAAGTGGATATCGATGTACTTCCCAAATCGGCTGGAATTGTCATTACGGATGGTCTTTGCGTTCCCGAAAGCTGCAAGAATTATGGTGGGTTAGAGAGGATCTGATGCAGGGAGGATGATGTATCTGGTCTCATGGGGGGAAAAAGTCAAAAGAGTGAGGCTGAGAGGGTAAAAAGCAGCCCCAAAGCCTTCCCTTAAGTCTGGCTGGATCAATTTCATGCCAGTGTGAGGAAACAAGATGTATATCAGATGACTGTCCTTGGAAATACAGAGAAGAGCATAGAGAAGGAAGCTTGGGAATGGGGTGAGCTTATCCAGGAAAGAAGGGCTAGGACAGCAGGATTTCAGCAGCAGCCGATGAAATATAAGAGAGCTGAGCAAGAGTGGCTGCAGTGTGCAAGGTGACTCTGTGCAGGAAACGACAGAGATGCTGGTGAGTGATCTGATGACTGAGAGGGAAAGAAAAGGGAAAATACATCCAAAAGGGAAATACAGACAACTAAGCCAACCTCCAGTGGGAGACTTCTCCCTGTAAACAGACTGTGCAGAGAAAGGTACCCGTGTCCATCCTCTGTTGGGTGTGGAGGAGTGCCCTAAGCCAGCACACCCTGCAATTTTTGCTCCAGGATTTCTGGCAGGTGATGGACATGCGCTTGAATCACAGAGCCTCTCTTCCCTGAAATCTCAGCAGTGACCAACTGCATATTCAATAGCACCCTGTGCATTTGTCACACTTCTGTTGATTCCTAGAGGGTTATTTACCAAGCAGTGGAGTTAAAAATCACAGACTGGTTTGGGTTAGAAGGGACCTTCAAGATCATCTAGTTCCAACCCCTCTGCCAAGGGCAGGGACACTTCCCACTAGACCAGGATGATCAAACCTCCATCTTTAAAGAACAACCCCAGTGTTATTCTAGAAGTAAAATGCGATTTTTCTGCGTTAGCATAAAAGGTCCATCTGGCATCACATCGCGTCAAGAGGATCAGACCACCTATTTAATTTAGATATCCAGTTAAAATAGTGGAGTTGATCACAGTAACAGACTGCCAATGAACCTATTAAGGCCACAAGCTGATTCTCATCATCTTGTTCTTTCTTGGACTCAATTTCTTTTCCTGCATTCTGCTGCCATTCACTGATCTTGGAAGGAAAAGGTGGGGTTTGCTATTGTATAGGGCCAGCACAAGGTGCTGTGAAGCTCAGGTTCTATTAAACTGATGTTTTATGGAACCATCAAAGAATAGGAACACGATTTTTGCAACTATGGCTAAAAAAAGTGAATAATTAGCTAGCTGAATGCGGCACTGATGGGATATTGGTGCTCTGCATGCAGTCCAGCACTGGAAGAAGTGATGAGATTTTTCAAAAGAGCTTTGATTGAACATCAGATACTCAAAAAAGTATTGATCAGCACTTCTACATACTACACACAGAATTAGGTAAAATTCAGGGTTTTGTATGGATTTTTTTGGGGGGGGGGGGAAAGTACTGCTTTAAGCGGAAAACCACTTTTTTTTTTCAATTTTAAGTAACAAAACAGTTGAAAAAAAATTCAGGTCAGCTGAAATGCTTTGCTTACAACAATCGTTGTAAAAAATATTAAAGGAAACATTGAGAGCTCAAATCAGAGAATATTAGTCTTGTGAAAAGTAAATTCAGATGGAAATAATTTGAATGCATTGTTTAACAAAAGTGTACTTTAAAAAATAATTTTGTCACTTTTTTGGAAACTCAGAGTGTGACATAAGTGACTTACATTTGGTTATATTTTGTGTTTCCTGAATATGTTTTTTATTTTTTCCAGCAAAAAAATTCTTCGTTATCTGAGGCCTCACCTTCCAAGATGGGATTTGCCTCCAGGACCTGCTGCTCAATCCAGGAGTGCTGACCACTGATTGCTGCCAGGAACTGCAGAATCAGTTTTGTGCTTTCTGTCTTCCCTGCTCCGGATTCACCACTGCAAAGACAAGAGGAGTGGAGGTCAGTGCAAGCCATGCTGCATTCCTGCCAATGTCCCTCCCTCTGTCTCCAAAGGGATCTCTGTCTCCGTGTTTCTTCTGTTAGCGTAGGCAGAATGAGATCATGAAAAAGATGGGTTTCCAGCATCCCAAGGACTGGCTGTGGGACAAATGGTAGGACATGGTACCAGACAGCTCCCAGCCAAGATCCAGATTAGCTCTGTGTTCCATTTGGCCCAAGCTGCTGCTTGAGTTCGGGTATCCCCAGCAAATGCCATCATTCAATCAGCACTAAGAAGGTCATGACGTACTTTCAGTCAACGTTTTTCCTGGGATGATCACCAGACCATGACCCTGTGCTCCAGGGTCTAGCTGTTCCTATGAGATATCTTCATCACCAGTCTTGAGCTGTGATAAGGCAGACTGTGAAATACAGCCTTTTAACAGCAGGGTCTTCCACAGGTCTCCTACGCTTGCTCTAACAAGGAGCAGGTGGGAGAGGAGAAGCTTATGGGGCAGGAAGCCAGAGATAGGCCTCAAACTCTTCTCTTCACTGAAAGATAAACTCAGTTATCTTGCGATGATACAAGAGGAAGGGGCTGGGCAGAAATATTTTGGTGAGTCTATGGCCTATGTGATATATGAGGTAGCCAAAATAAGTGACCGAAATAGACCTTCCTGATGCTGAGTAGCCAGCCCTGGCCTCAGGGGCAAATTGTCTCATTTTTCAGGCCACTGGCACACTGAATTGATTCTCCTATGGGCCCCACATGATGCTCTTTTAGAACAGCAAACTAAACCTTACTGAATGGCCTTTTCAGACTCATGTATCTGAAATACTGCACACGGGATGTTCCAGAGTTATGGTTTTTTATTCAATGAAACTTAGGGTAGGCATGCCTTGGGGAAAGGGGTGCCTCAAACGAAACACTGTCTGTCGGTTCAGAATTTATAGGATAGTGTTGGAGGGCTGAGGACATCAAATCTGGCTCATGCCACCATTTGGGACAGATACCGAAAGGAACTACACCCATAACTGTGACCAGGCACTTCTTGGTGCCCAAGGTCGATCAGTCCAGAGCAGAGCCATGCATGGAGACGCCAGTGATCAAGCTTGTCCCTGACCCTTCCTTGTGCAGAAAGTATAGATGTTTGCATTTTTGATGTCTGTAGGAGTATTGAGTCTAAATTTAAAAGGGAAGGTTAAAGACGAGTATGAGATCTATTGGGTTGTGAGGGTAAATACCAAAGGATTGAAGAAGCACCTTTACTAGGAACAGAGTGGCTGTGAACAGAGACCACCTCTGCACTGGGAATATGTGGACAGAAGACCTAATCAGTCATTCAGTGTCTGATTCTGTCTGATAAGCTGTTCCAAATCAACCATGTTGCATCTGCTCAGCATCTGCTTTCAGGATATGGCCCAACTGCGAACTCAGCAACTCACCTTATGATACAACACTGGTCCTTGTTGTTGCGCTGCATGTTGAAGTAGCAGTTGTCAGCAATTGCGAAGATGTGTGGTGGCATCTCACCAATCTTTTTGTTGGTGTAGAGGCGTATCTGCTCAGGTGAGTAGATGGGTAGGAGCTGGTAGGGGTTTACTGCCACCAGTATTGAACCAGTGTATGTCTGGAGGAGAAGCACACAAAGGTTTATGGGGACAGTGAAGTGTAGCCGAGAGACTTTGGCAGCTTGGATGGGATGTGGATGGAGGCCAGAAAAATCTAGGCTTTTTAAAAGCTGGATGAAAGATGATGCTCAAGTCAGAGATGCTTGCAAGGGGAGCCTTGAGCAAAATGGGAACAGAAGTCCCAAAATACCTAAATCAGTTCATACTCAGCCTTGCTCATGCACAGCATGGATTCAAGCCTTAAATCATATTTTGGATACTCTCAGTTAAGATTCAGAGTCTCAAGAGAAGCTCATATTTGCAAAAATATCACCAGAGCCAGCATAATATCCATACACATTTACTGCATTGCACATGTAATGAGAAACCACAGATTAAAGAAATCTGAGAACCATTCCCATATCTCAAGGCAGGATCGGTTGGATCCAAACCACTCTGACAGATGACGATCTAACCTGTTTTTATCAATCCACAGCAGCTGCTAAACTTCCCTCTGCAATACATTCTTCTCTACTATCTCTACCTTACCAAAGCTCTCCATACTTCAGTTTAAACCTTTTCCTGTGCAGATGGATATTGCCCACAAAGTCCTGACACATCCCTTCTTATCTATTTCTGAAATTTTGTAAATGGCCTTTGGTCCATCCCATGCTCTCTGTGGCATTTAAATACGCAAAGCTATCCTGGGCCTTGGGCAGCAAACTCCGCTGTAGGATCTTGCTCTTTCCTTTCTGCCCTTCCAGAAGCTGTTTCTCTCAAGTCTCTCATCAAAGGACTCATGAACTTTGTTATCTTGCTCAGACACAGTGCTGAGGTTAGGAGTTTGGCCACATCCCAAGCTCAAGGCAGAGAATAAGGATCTCCTTCCCCTGTTCCTTCTGTCTAAAATCCAGTGTCTAGAGCAGGTGAGTCAATGGGCCTCCCCCTTGGGTTAGCCAAGGGGCATGAGATGAAGGCTACTTTCACTCTGTGACTTCAAAGAATTCAAGTCGCTTTCTCTAGGTTAATTTTTAGCAACTGAAGTTACAAGATTAAGCTCATCTTTCTTTTCTGGTGGAACCAGCTGTGAAAGTGCCCCCACTACCGCATATGTATTTTTTTCAGGAAACAAAATAAGTAATTTCAACATTATCATAATCCTTACGGGTTTTCATCTGCATGGCCCAAAACCAGTAAGACTTTGGCACAAAGCAGCAAAGTGGCACAGCCAAGGATGCTCGTGAGAGAGAAGAAATAATTTGCCACCATCTACGCAAAACTTGCCACTTCAGCTCGGGCTTCCCGAAGGCAGCCAGTAGGTGGCAATTGTGTCCCATAGTAGGGATGATGAACGCCATCGGGGCTCCTCACCTTCTAGTCTCATGGCCAACCCAAGAGAGCAACTTTCAGTTCAATCCCATGTGAGGTTTGACTTTACAGTGGTGACTGAGAAAGGACACGATCCTCTTCTCTGTAATAGGGGGTTATGTGCCAGTAAGGGAAAAAAGCTCTTTGTGCTCGACAACGTTGCCACAACTCCAAAGGGTAGAAATTGGCTGTGAAATCATGTTGACTGGATTTTAGAAGAAGAGGGCATTGAAATAAGGGAGCGGAGACATCCCAGAGAAGCCTTCAAAGGGGACAGAACAGGTGACCTCAGTGCTCAGAGAAGGAGGGAGCTCAATTTCTGAATGGGATTATGACACCAAGATCCCTAATGAAAACTCCCTTGAGTCCCAGCTGAGATATTTGGAAAATGCTTTTCCTCTTCACAATCTATTACCAGGTTAACTTAAGGGACATTTTTCATCTTCCTTGAGCCTCTTTAAAAAAAGAAAAAACCTAACTCCTTGCAGAGGTCTCTGAAATCCCTGCATTTCAGTCACACTGGTCTGGCCTGCCACAAATGCAGAGAGGATTTTAAAGGTGTTAACCATTAGGAATGCTTTCTGGATGCTCTCACTGACCCTTCCCTTGTGATCCACAAAACACTTTGTCAGCATGAACTCTTGTACTGTTGCTTGTTTTCGTAGGTCATTCCTGGTTGATAAATAATCACAATTTGCCCAATTCTCACAGCTGACAGAAGGCAAAACTTTGTTCACTCTGTTGATGAGGGGCCAAGGGGCACTTCCAAGGAAATAGCAGCTCACTGGTTTCTATTGCTGGGGGACGTCAAAGCCCTTTTCTATTGGGAAAATAAAGCTTTACTGAGAGCAGGGACTGCTGTAGCTGACCACAGGAACCACATCTCACAGCAAATTCATTACTGCCTGCATGACCTACATTTTAATTAGCCCCAAACAAATCCTTTCTGAGCCTGCTTCCCTCACTACCCAGAACACCATGGCTGACTTCATCTGGATTGTTATGGGGTTAAAGCTCTACCAAACATCACTGCATTTTGGCAGCCCTTAGAGAGCAGCAGCAGGCACTGGTTTCATCTCCAGATAAAGAGATTTAACCTTACTCACGAGTCCAAACTCCCCACCAGACTCTCCTGCTATTCAGCACAGTTTCTCTTGCTGCATGCAAGACAAACTAAAGGCAAGAAGCCCTTGTTGAAGTTTTTCATATTTTGCTGCAGACATTTCTTCCCTTCAAGTTAAGGTCATTACTGAGAAGCACTTAAAGCTTTAACCACTTTCACAGGTTGGGGACTTTCCAGCTCTGGGAAGGTATCACAACTTCACCATGTGAGTCAAGCTCTGCACCAAAGCAGATGGATGCTCTCAGTGCATTTATGAAGCAGCAGCAATGGTGGTGCAAAGGAAATGAGAAGGCCACAACGGTGAACAGAAACAGGTGATCCAGTGGAAGGCATGACAGCGATTGCAAATGACATTGCCAAGAGTCATACTTACCCTCCCGCCGCAGTTTGTCTTATGAGTAAAAGGTGAGGGAGAAGAAAAAGGGAAATTATACTTTATTACAGCAGAACTACATCCTCCACAAAGCTAAGGACACGAGAAAACAAGAGGAACTGAAATCCCACTGGAAAAATAATCATTTACTCATCAGGCTTAGAAATCCTTTCAAGCAGTGAAACTTCACTATCTTTAAGACAGGGCTAATTACACCACAGAAAAAAACACCTCACGGGACTGGGTGCCCCCTGCATACATGGCACCCACATGGTACCTTGGCTTTGCAAAACTGTCATCAATATTTACCACATCCGACACAAATCTACTCCTCCTAGTGCCATCACTCTTAATAGCTGAGATCTAAGGCTGGGCTCCTGAGCCTCCAACTACACACCTGTAGACAGAGGTGGTTTGCATACCCCTCTATCAAGCTATGCACTCTGTCATTTTGGGAGTGTCATTCTGATTTTGAGATTGCACTAATTGCTGTGCTGTGCCCAGTTCCGGGGCTGGCACTCTAAAGCCATTAGTGGTGTGGAGCAATCAAGACACAGTAACCTGGAACCTCTGTGATGCAAATGTCTTTGTGGGATGTGGCCATCCCTTAGGCAGTGACTCTGTAGGACACACTGCACTGTCACCATCGGACCAGAAGAACTTGTAAAGAAACCCATGTGGTTATTTTGTCACTTCAGCCCAAATCACCATCCACGCTCACCTCCAAGCTAGAAGCTGCCCTTTGCATCAGCCCTTATTAGGATGATGTTGCCAAACAACATTTTGCCCAGGGCTTGTTTGTATTCCTAATCTTCCTGGATGCCTGTGAATAGCTTGGCAAGGGAGCTCAGAGAGAGAGCTTTTACGAAGAAGCTTGGTGTATCCACAGGCAATCTGATGACACTGCACACACAGAATTGTATCTGAGGACCTCTGGTCACTTAGAGAGGCAACAGGTACTTCCTGGATAACACAGGCACCCCAAAAGAGACATACAGACACCACTGAAAAAATATCCAACATGATCCAAACAGAGCGGCAGGAATCCACTCTGTGCCACTGCAGGGTGCTCGCAAGCAGGGGAGAAAGGGACAGTGCTCAGTGGGTAAATACAAGTTCCTTGAACGAGCCAATCAGCTACAAAATATTGGCCATCTGTACTTCTTGGGTGGCATTCAGGTTGCTTGAATTTAGTTATCCACATAAGTACTGCACCTAACCTTGAAGAAGGATGTGCTCTGAGCTGAGGAAGGTTGGACTGCAGACCTCCAGCCTAAAATTTTCTTCCAGCATAAATTCCTCTATGATATCCAAGCTCCTGTCAGCTCTAAAGCATCTGAGAGGCACTTCTGTTTGCATAGCTGAAAGGCAATCTTGTCTCTATTGGCTCTATTGACACCTCTGGTGACTGCCATGGATGCCCAGTACACATAGAGACACCACCTCAAGCATAAATTTGGGCTGTTATCTTGCTAGTTTATCATTATATATGGTAAGAAATTTCAATTATAAAGGGAGAAACTCAGTTCATCTAACATGGGAATAATTTTCTAGTTATAACCCTTTTGTCTAAATTGACAATACAGGAGACTTAGGCATCATGCACAACAAATAAAGTGTCTGAGTGAGAGATGCATTTGGAGGTCTCTATTCTCCTCCAGACTTTGGGGACTTAGGGCTGCCTTTTCAGCCCCCATGTCCCCTTCCTCCAGGATTGGACTCCATCCCTGAAAGAAGAGATGGGTATCTCCCAGAGAGGGGGCAAGGAGCTGTCAATCACAGTTACACCCTATGCAGCAGAGTGGTGTCTTCTCCATCACTGCCCAGCCCTAATTCAAAACCATCCTATCAAAAGGCACTGGACATCAAGCAGTGATGAACAAACAGACTTGATAGATAAAATCCCACCCATACTCTGTTAGCTTATTTTATCTGTGAAGTCTGACTGTCTTGCAATTCCCTCTGGCCTGAAAATCTAGTAGTCTCTAGAGCCTTCCAAAAACTAGATGACCAGGAGGCTTTGACAAGGCCTTTAAAGGCATAGCAGGCACCTACCTGAATACCTGAAAACTGTAGGATTTAAGAATAATACCAGATTTTCCATAGCAGGCACTTACCTGAATACCTGAAAACTGTAGGATTTAAGAGTAATACCAGATTTTCCATAGCTGTTCAGGCTGTTTGAGTACCTTATCTAGCAGCAAACACACATGTGCACCCTGAATTTCTGTCTGTCTGAAGAACATGCACAAGACTGCACAGCATAGAGAACACTGATAAAACCAGCACAGAGACTTGAATGCTGACTCCTGTCCTGCTGGGGAGGTGGCCTTCGTGATGCTATCACAGGAAAGAGAAGTAGCTCTGACTGGCTCCCTGTAAGCCCTCAACCTGTGAATGTCTCTTTGGGTTGGCATGGCTGCACTGGGCCCACTGGGCATAACTGACTGAAGGAAGGGCACTGCTGTCCCCAGAGATCAGCTGTCAGGGTCCCAGGCAACCCAGGGCTAATAAGCCATTAACACAGACTGGGAAGGTTTTTCAGAGATGTTCTGAGAGTTGCTCACTTCTTTGTTCCCAGTTATTTCATGCACACCCCTCTTCATCCTTCCTCTACCCCTTCCTCCTCCAGCAATGGTTGTCCTCACCCCCTTGGGGTAAATAAGTTAATGGTTCAGGGGGAGAGGGCAGAAGGGTCACATCCAGCATGCAGTTTACACCTCTACAGAAGTTTTTGCTTTAGGATGACTACAACACGCTCACGGCCTGGGTTGTGCTGGTTATTCTGTGTGCAGAATATGCACACGGAAATGCACATGCCCAAAACTTCTACAGGGGCAGGACAGCAAGGTGGTGTGGACTTTGTCCATCACCTTACTCATGGGGTCTTTCACTGGGGCATCCACAAGCTCTGCAGTGTGTCCTCCCAAGTCAGAAGCCTTTCACCACCTGGGAGGAGGTGAAGGTAGAAACCCAGATGCTCAGTTTGATCAGGATTCCCCCCACATGGGTTCCCCAGAGCTAAGAAGAGCAGGGGGTGGAGTGCAGAACCAGAGGCGGAGGTGAGGTGGACACTCACATAGATGAGGTGCTCCCGATAGCGAATCAGCAGGTTCCTGAGAATTCCTGCCTCGTTCAGGTCCCCCAGGCGGATCATGTCCTCCACTCCATGGATGGAGGTGGGGTGCATGGGCTTGATGTGGCTGGCATTCTGTGGGGAAATCCAGTGCTCCTGGGAAAAGAGCAAGGCCAGAGAAAGGTAAGTCAAATGAGAGACCACTTGGATGTAAGACACAAACAGTCCACCCCAAACAGAAGGACCAGATGGGAGAACATACACAAAAGACCATCAGCACATGTGCCACAGCTTCTATTCCTGGGGCAAGGCAGTAATGAATTCGAAGATTTGTAACAGAAGAAGAAGAACATCTTTTTATTGGAGTTTTATTGGAGCAGCAAGAGACAGGAGACATAAGCCATCCTGGCAGGAGCCTCCTCCAGGGCAACATGGTCATCCAGCACATTAGGGGAGTTTGTAACAAACAGCAGATTTGTCTTCCCTTTCACAACTGCATTTTCACATCACTGGTTAACCCTCTGCCACAAAATACTGTTGAGCAGAGAGAAGACGATTTAGAAAAGAAAAGAGGGATGGACAGGTGTGGCAAAGTCATACTTTCATTGGCAGTGTCACTTAGAGTCATCACTCCTAAGGGCTTCAAAAGCCACTACAAATTGCACACAAGGACCCTGCCAAACCAAATCTCTTTCCATCACCCTTGAAGGGAGTGAAAACATTTACAATTACCTCAGCAAGAAAGAAAAAAGAAGTACAGAGAACCACCTTGATACAGACCTTACTCTAAAATAACCACCACTGCACAAAAACACAGGTGTGAAATTGAAGGAGAACCAGTGTTTGGGCACATCAGGTATTAGTAGGAGGTCAGGAAGGACTGCATAACAACAGAGGAACCTCAGGTTGAGGTAGGTTTGCTCAAATAACTTTCCAAATGTATTTTGGGGGGCTTCCAGTGTCATTGTACTCAAGAAGCTTCTCAATTTAGCACTCCCAGTACAGCCACAAAAGCAGGGACACAACGCTGTCTTGTCTTTACAAATAGAAAACTACGGCACCGTTGATTGCCAAGGACATATGAGAAGTCCATAACAAAGTCGATTATCACGGCCCTGGGACCCCTGGCCTAGCAAGGCCATAGAGCTGAACAAGGGACATCACAAGCCTTTGTACGTACATTGCCTTCATCATCCACGACCTGGATCTGTCCAGAGTCACACAGTTTAACCACCGCTCCAATGGGGACGTCGAATTCCCGTCCGGTTTTGAGGTCCATCCACACATAATCCCCCTGGAACCAAAGACAGCATAGTTACACTCAGTGCTGCAGGGAGTTCAGCGTCCCTTGGGATACAAGTTGTTGATGTCTGGTACCCAAATCATTAGCACAAGTCAAATGACTTCCCTCGCAAACCACAAACCACCCCTTTCCACAGAGGCTCAGGAAAGCAGGTGCTTTGCATGTGGCACTGGGGGGATGTGGTTTAGTGGTGAACACGCTGGTGCTGGGTTAATGGTTGGATTTGATGATCTTAGAAGTCTTTTCCAACCTTAATGACTCCATGACTCTGTGAAATCCCCTGCAAGGTGCCAGCAGCAGGGCATGGTCCACACAGTGCACACCTATTGCCCTAACGCTCTGCTTCTCAAGCTCATGAGTGGTTGCTGGTCACAGAGTGCATCCAGCAGAAACAGGTTACAGAACAGTGATACAGACAGAAAAACCCACCCTGGTAGAGGTTTTCCTCTGTGTAATGTACAAACCTATGAAGTCACATTCAGGATATAGTTTTGAGCTCTGCTAAGCCTTATCTGGCAGGCTTGTTGCACCTTTCTCCCTTGCAGACAACCACAAATATTCCTTGGAGACTGCTGAAAAGGGAATGACTAAAGATGGGTTAAGAACATAACCAGAGAGGCAGATATATTTTCTTATTCAGGAGTTCTTCCAGCTACAGCAGTGTGTAGGTGGGCTGTTTGTATTTAATACTCCTCAGTGGATTTTATTTGCTGCTAGCACTTTCCCTTGAGCCCTGAAGCTGTGCAAAGTTTTAGCATCCATAATCCCAAAAGACTGTGTCCTTTTACACGTTTGGAATGTTTTACCCCTTTCATTTGAGACCTCTGTGTTTTCATTTTGAAAGACACAGCAAGCAGTTGACCCCCATCCACTCACTCCATGACACTACTGATCCTACACACCTCTGTCAGTCCTGCTGGGCAGGGACTATCTGCTCATCAGCTCTGTGGATATTAAATTACTCAAATGCAAAAAAGCTTTCAAAAAAGCTGCTTTCCTCAACACAAAAGCGAACTCCAAAATAACTCCAAACTAAAGCCCCAAGCAGGACCCACATTGGAGCAAAGCAGAATTATTTCCCAACCCTATTCTCAAGGTGAAAAGGTATTAAAATTGGGAGCAATGTAGTTGTCAGGTGTGTTTTCATTTATGCAGCTGAGATTAATGCTGTGGACTTATAGCCCCACCTAACACCACATTCCTGGGGACCAGCTCCACTTGTACCTATTAAACATGATGCAAATGCAGTATCTACCTTTTGAAGTCCTGAAAAACTGCTGGGAGAGGAAGAAGGGAAAACCAGGATGCATCACTTTGCATGTGCTCTGATATAACCCCTTTCCTGAGTATCCACTATCAACCATTTCTGTGGACAGAGCACATTTATAGATTTGGTTTGGCCCAACAGGCTGCTAAACAATGTTCATCTTTGTGCTGGGCGGTGGGAACTGGAGACATCACCATCCAAGTCACCATTCACTAAGACTTCTGAGAGACACAAACCTGTGGGTACCACCAGGATGTAAGGTTATACTCAGGGATCCACACATGGAGAAACTACACACCGGGAATTCCCAACCATTTTGTGGCAGACTCTATCCTCAGCAGCTGCTTGCTAGGTTTCCACTAGGATATCAACAAAGTCATCCTGCATTTATGCAGCTCAGGATCCAGTCCTTAGTTTGAGTTTTGTTTCCCCAGAGGGTTGTGCTACAGCTCTAGGTATCTTTATCCAGCTCGTAAGAATATAATATTCACGTATTTTTCTCATTAACTGTCTTATCCTCACATCTCATAACTTAGTTAAAAAGGGAAAAAAATCACAACTAATGAATACAGTGTCAGGAGCAGGTACATTATAAATCCATTTATATTAATATTTATTTTTTAGCTCCTTTGATGTTTCCCTCTCAAAGCATTTCAGAATGTTCAGCACTGTTATCCTCTCTGCATAACTGGGCAAATTCACACACACGGTGGGTAGGTAACCTGATCAAGGTGTCAGCAAGAGACGAGCTGGGTTGCTCAGTTCCTGCTCAGCAGAAAACCTTTCCAACACCTTAGCAGATCTGTAAAAATTGCTTTTTATCAAAACCCCAAGAATTGTAATGCTGTTTTTTTAAAAAAAACTCTAATATTTAATAGCTGTAAAAGCAGCCTGCTTCATATGGTGTATTACTGCACAGCTGAGATAAAAGGCAGCCTGCCCTCTCCAAGGTAAATTGATACTCTGCTACCACTAAGACAACTTCTGTGCTTTGTCTGCCTAATGCACAGAGTGCTCATCCCCTCAAACTGCTCTTTTTAAACCCATTAAAGTACAGTTCTTAATACTGGTGAAAAAAGTCTTATAGGATGGGCTAAGCTGGTAAGCTCAGGAAGGGCAGAGGGGGGTTATAAAATAACATCACTTATTAAGAGTGCTGACCTATTTCCTTTCCTGACTTTAATCAATTTCATATAAACCCCATGGAAATCAGTTACATTCCTTCTGCTGAAGCAATCACCTTCGGATCAGCCCCAAACCCAGCAGATCTTTGGGGGATTTCAGGGCAAATCGGGGTGATTCATGCATTTACCAACTGTGGCTTGTGAGTTGCATAACCTGCCTCATGCCGAAACTGGTGCAGTTTATTTTCCAAAATATATGACAGAGTACTGGAGAAGTGAGAATACCACCAGACCCTTTACAGCATCAACACGGTCCAACTCTTCCTCCTCAATGCAGTCAGTGGGTTTTAATACCCTTCCAAATTAGAAAAATCTTCCAAATTGCTCTGGGGCAGACCCTCAGGACCTCACAGACTGAGGGCAGTGACAACCAAACAGCAGTGCAAGAGGAGGAAACACCACACACAGATCCACACAGTTCACAAAGAGGATCTTTAGGAGGAGCTTCCAAATGTGAAGAGCAAGAAGGTTGCACAGCAGGGGAGCTACAGTGGGTGGGGGTGGGGGGGGACAAAGGAGGAAGGTGAGAGAAGCTGGCATAAGCAATACAAGGATCCCATCAACAGCAAGACAGATTTCAAAGCAGCCTGAAAGCTTCCAGCCACGCTCAGGGCTTGGGACCCCCTATCTTACCGCTAACATGGTCGTGGGCTTCAGGACCTGGTTGACATTGCGAAGTAGTGTCCATCTGCCCTGGTCTCTCTCCTGATCTTCCACCACCTCAGGGCATGGCTGCATGAAAACGACTCTCTTCTTCTTCAACATCTCCAAAACTTTGCAGTGGTGTTTGTCCCTCTCCCTGCTTTCTACGTGTATTCCACCATGAATGCCAGAATGCGGTGGCCGGTTTGCTCTAGACCTGCAGCGTGACCATGCCTGCTGCTCACAGGACACCCTCTGACCTGATTCACAATATGGCTCTTGGTAAAGATCTTCTCCTAGCAGGAAAATTTCCACGCACCAGCCATGGTCCTCCCCTGGCCAGCTGACACGCTCACTGTATGTGACCAGCCCTGCGGGGATCTCAAAACAAACCATACAACTTCGCTTCTCTTCACTCAAATTCTTCCAGTCTCTCCAGCAAGGGCTGATACTCGGCCAGGGACCTGAAGGACACTGCAACTACCCGTTCTGGAAAAACAACTGCAGGATTAACAGGAAACCTCTTCATTTCCCCAGGACTTCTCTCCGTTACCTTCCTTTCTTAGTGAAATAACCGTCTGCCAGCTTGAGGACTTTCAGCACAGAACACTCTGGGATACTTATTAATCCACAAATGCAGTCAGTCCCCATGCAACACATGGCATTTAATTAACCTAATACCTTTACATACCAAATTAACCAAAGCGCAGTGGGAACTCAAAACCAGAGGCCATCTGCATTTTCTTTAAACTGATCACCTTGAGCAGATCCATAGCAACTGAATTTTAAATAATTGAGTGGAAGGTGTTCAGCACAGCACAGCCTCCGTGCCCATAGGGGAGAGGAGAGTCTGTGCTGTGGATGAAAATGGGCTCAATACAAGGACCATGGAGATAATGAGGTTGCACTGACTCTACACCTGCCAGCTCCACAGACCCATTTCTGTAATCGCTCCTTCTCTATAGGGAGGACTGCTCTAGTGAGGACTAACCAGGACCAGTGGCCCAACCAGAAGAGCATAAGGCATTTTACAGTCACCTCAGATTCGCTTTTTTCTTTTCCTATCTCAGATATACTTGACATTTCTCA
The DNA here is from genome assembly GCA_013397845.1 of Melanocharis versteri. Lineage (NCBI taxonomy): Eukaryota > Metazoa > Chordata > Aves > Passeriformes > Melanocharitidae > Melanocharis > Melanocharis versteri. The sequence continues at coordinate 436,247 of VZTG01004481.1, read as the reverse complement.
TTTCCATCCAAGAAAGGCTTTTCTGGTAATTTAGAGAATTTCAGACCACTATAGCTGGGCCCCAGTTTCTTCCATTAAAATTTTGAATCTAAAGCAGTGCCATTTATACAGACCAGAGCAATGCATGACTAGTTAACAGTGCAGCTGCTAAGACATTCTCATTTATCACTGTTTTAATGCAAAGCTCTACTGATGCCTTGATTCCATGGGCTTTTGAATCCATTTGTCCACGAAGAACAGGGCACAGGGACACGGTTTACTGGTAGGCCTGGGAGTATTAGGTTAATGGTTGGATTCGATGATCTTACAGGTCTTTTCCAACCTTAACGATTCTGTGATTTTATATGCTTGGAGGAAAGCTTTCTAGACAAAGGAGGGCTTCATAGGTAACCTTCATGGGACACAGTCTCCAAGGACAACAGCAGATGATGGGTTCATTAAACTCAGAATGAGCTAGTTCTGCTCATCCACAAGCAGCAGTGACAACAGTGAGGCAACCCTTGCAACGTTGTAGGTTTAAGCTGTATCACAAAGCCCTGGAAAAATAAGGTGTATAATTCTTGTAGCTGTGCAGGAAAAGTAAGGAAGAGATCATGTCTCACAGATAAGAAGCCAGGTGAAGATTAATTAGATGGATGTCCACCGAAGAAGCAAGTAAAAATGTACAGAAGGCATGATAGCAATGCAGGGAGAAGGGGACAGAGCGAATGCAGCAACCCCAGGGGAGATGTCTACCTCCTGAACACACAGTGCCGTACATGACTGCAGTTTTGCTCCCCTAGAAAGCAGAAGACAGATGTCAAATCAAAGCTGCAAAACAAAGAGAGGATCCATGTGGAAGGAAGGACTGATTAAATATATATAAAGGGACCCACAGGACGGGCTCTTTGGATTTGAGTGGGGTCCTACAGAGGCTCTTTGTTCACCAGAACACCTTTCCTCACTGCTGTGCCACAGAAACTGGAGCAGTGTGAGAGCAGCAGACTCAAGAGAGCAGCTGGAGTATTTATCTCACCTTACACTGGAGCAGACAATATCATCATTGCTCAGCCATACCCTGCACCGTATTTCTGAGGCTGTGTATCCCGGTGAGCTGCCAAAGAGTAAGCTAAGGAGCAGAGGACTGCAATGATTTGCCCTAGGTTATCTTTGGAATAGGATCCAAAGGACAGATGGGACCCTAGAGGGCTGATTCCAGCCTCTGCAGTCCTATTATATGAGTGTGCTTATTCTTCTCCTGGCACTGGGGCTGCTGAAGATCTGTAATTTCACACATTAGCACTGTATTTTTTGCATTGCTCCTCTGCCAGCAGGAGATTTTCTGGGGACTCTTAGGCAGAGTCACACGTGTCAGCCAGAGACACTCGGCATTTGCAATGAGGTCTGCCTGAACGACCCGAGCGTGCTGCCTCCTGGAAACGGGAAACCCCATTCCTCGGAAGGGATGACCCGGCTTGGAAACCAGCCTCCCTTCTCTATGCATCAAGGGGCAGAGGAACAGCACCAAGCCTCCTATCAGCCTGCTTTTTCTGAGGGAATGTGCTACGCCTTATGTGGGAAACAAATAAACACACTTAGTACAATAAGGGGAGGGTCATGGTGGAGGAAAATAAACCTCTAGCTGGCTGGCAGCCTGTCAGCAATGCCATCCGGTTTGGATTACAGCTCCCCGGGGTAACATTAGACCCTTCCCTGCAGAGACAGAAGTATGAGCCAGAAGAGCCATGCTGGACCCTGCTCTGATGATTTACTACACCTCTGCAGCAGCAGGCACAGCTGAGATCAAGGTCCTGCTGTGACACGCTTTGTGCATATTCATAGTAAGGGGTAAATGTTTATCCTAAAGAATTGATGTGACACAGGCAATAAGTCTGTGCTGCTGCTGAGGCCTGAGTTCCCATTAAGTGCTATTGCAGTGGCATGGACCTTACTGCTGGAGAAAGAAGGAAATTCCCCATGCAGGAAGCACCCCCACAGCAGATGAACCACCTAATTTAATGAAAGCTTGGGTTTCTTTGCCCCAGACTGTTTTTCAGCCCCAAAGAAAACGCATCAGACACTACCAGGGCTGAAGAAGTGTTCTTGAATCAATTATTTTGCAGCTAGCACTGAAAAGCTAAGTTATTCAGTGACAAAAGGTCAGGTACAACTCAACTAACTCAGTGTTCACCTCTGAGCAAGATATGCAGACCTTCGCTAGATGATCATGCCTTTCAAATGAAATATCCTAGCCTAGCCTAGCCTATTCTACATTCAAGGGTGAAAACATTCTGTGGTCACCAAAGCAGGTAACTAAACTAGGTCAGATGATGTTGACCTAAAGGAGTGTGTGAAGAGGAGAGTTTGGAGCTACAAAACTACAGTACATGTGTCCAAGGCTAGCTAAGGTGGCTCCTGCCCGTTGCATGGATACCAAAAATCCCTAAGGGCTGATGCTCCAGTAAATTGCTGAAGGATACAGAAAAATCAGGGGTTAGCAGAGGCTCTCTGTGGACTCAGGCCAGCAGTTACTCCCTGCAGCACCAAAACTTCCTTTTCTAAAATAACAAAGATGATACCCTGCAGAATGGCTCTTGATGCACTGTGTGGGCCAAATGTTATCTGTGGGCCATACCTCTGACAACTGATGCAAACCAACATGTTTGTGCAGTTGTTTGTTGTCTTTTTTTTCTTATGGAAACAGACACAATCACAAATCCAGGTTTCCAGTTTACTCCCTTCCTGCTCATCTTTGAAGAATGAAAATCCTTAGTGCACAGGACACCAGCGCAAACATAGGCATTCCCCCAGCTTCAGATTTCAGTGTGATTTAGAGAGTGGACTGAAATCCAAATGTGCACTGGTGCACTGCAGCTTATTATGCCAGTTAGGACTTGCAGCAGCTACCTGAATCCTTCAGGCAGTAGAATGTGTGTGCTCTACGAAAAACACATATCATCACCTCTGGATATCATCTGTCTGATTCTGTTCAGCTCTCAATTACACAGGTGTATCCTGCTCAATTCGATGGAGCTCCTCCTGGATTCACAGCTGTGCAACCCAAGGGAGAATCAGGACTGCTCATCGCTATTCTTTGCACTCATATTTAGTTGTGCATTTGCCACCATCATCAGGAAGAGGTAGAAAAGGAAGAAAAAGCTTGCATTTCTGCTTGATAACAAATGGTAACGTAGAGGAGAAGCACACATGCTGGTAGTCGGTAACACTAATAATTTTCCTGTTTCATAGAAAATTCTGTTCACAACTTCTTGTAGCACATCAAGCACCAGCTGTCAGCCAAGGTAACAAGCTACACACAAAGGCTTCCTGAAGCAAAGGGAGAGATGCAAGAGGAGTTGTTAAATAATTCAATAATTGATGCACTGCTTACTCACCCTGTAACTCCGATACTGACAGGAGTGAAAAAAACCTCCCACAAATGTGGCACTCATCCCAACATTTTCCCACTTGGTGCTGAGGGATAGTCAAAGGCTCTGGGAGCAAAAATGATGGATTTAGTTGGATTTACCAGGGCGCAACCCAGTGTGGTGCAATGAGGCTCAGCTCCCAGTGATGCTTGACCTCTTCCCTGGCTTTTGGCAAAGAGCTTGTTGTTGACTGTTTGGGACCTCTTGGCTCAGGAGTGGAGTTTAAGCACGCAGACAAACACGGAGATAGAAGATTTAATCCGTGACTCCTATGGCATTACTGTCACGGGTGAAGTGGAGAATCCGGCAATCCGTTGATGCTACAAGCAGATTAGGCTGTCCCCGGGTGCCACCCACCCAAATACAGTGCCAGAGCCCTGCCTATCAGGTCTCACACAAAAAGCTGATGGATGCTGCTTGGGATGTGATTGAAAAATCTGCTAAGATGCAGAAGTGGAACAGGAAATGAAGACTGAGCCTTTTAGCCCCATGGCCGGGTCCTGTCCTAAATGCAAACGGAAGAAATCCAAATGAAGACAGCAGAGCAATCGTAAGAAGTACAAATCTGGGAAACTGGATTGAGGGAAAATAAAATCAGGAGGAATCAGAAGGGGAGCACTTTAGGATGGGAGCATGTAATTCGGTACTGTTTGACCAAGACTTACTCCTTCAGGTCCTAGGAGTAAGGGGTTGCCGGGTACCACTCTGGGAACTTTCAGATCCACTCTAAATATGCCAGGAACAGTCACCCCCGTACTCCCAGAGAACCAAGGGTACAGCTAAATCTTCCTTAGTTTGCAATAGCAGGCATGATGGAAACTCCTTGCCCTTACCCATCCAGAATGAAATACTTCAGATATTTTTCTATAAGTGAATGTTGTTCTGTACGTCAAGTTTTAGGAAAATGGTATTAAGAGAATGCCATCTCCTTCTCCAAGCATAGTTTGGGAGGGATGCTGGTTCCAACAGGTCCCTGTGTTTGGACAGCTCAGCTGTCTGCTCCCATCCCTTTGATGGTACCAAGCTCTGCAGCGCAGCAGATACACCTTAAGGATGAGGTGCCACCAGAGGGAAAAGCTCGAGGAGCGTGCACATGGGAACCTCAGGAGGTTCAACGAGGCCAAGTGCAAGGTCCTGCTCCCGGGTCAGAGTAACCCCCAGTGCCCATATAGGCCAGGGGATAAAGGGATTGAGAGCAACCCTGAGGAAAAGGACAGGGTGGATGAAAAACTGGACGTGACCCAGCAATGTGCACTGGCAGCCCAGAATTCCTACTGCATCCTGGACTACATCCCCAGCAGTGTGGCCAGCAGGCCAAGGGAGGGGGTTCTTCCCCCCCCTCCACTCTGGTAAGACCCCACCTGCTCAGGGGCCCCCAACACAAGAAGGACATGGACCCGCTGGAGTGAGTCCAGAGGAGGCCATGACAATGCTCAGAAGGCTGGAGCACAACTGAGAGAGTTGGGGTGTTCAGTCTGGAGAAGAGAAGGTTTCAGGAAGACCTTAGAGCCTCTTACAGTACCTAAATAAGATCCAAGAGAAAGCTGGAAAGGGACTTTTGACAAGGGCATGTAGTGGTGTGACAGGGGGGAATGGCTTCAAGTTGAAGCAGGGTTGGTTCAGGCTACAAGAAAGCTGAAGACAAACTTTTTAGCAGGAAAAGGGGGTAATGGTTTTAAACTAAAAGAGGAGAGATTTAGATTAGTTGCTAGGAAGAAATTAATTTACAATGAGGGTGGTGAAACACTGGTACAGGTTGCCCAGAGAGGTGGTGAATGCTCTACCCCTGGAAGCTTTCAAGATCAGGTTGGATAGGGCTTTGTGCAACCTGATCCACTTGAAGATGTCTGTGCTCATTGCAGGGGCTCTGGACTAGATCAGCCTTAAAGAATCTGTGATTTTTTTTCTTTGATTTGACCCCCAGTGCACCTGGTCAGGGCATTAACCCAGCAGCAATATTTTCATGTGTTTCTGCAAAGCGTTTTGCTGGTTTTGTCCCTGGACTGACTCCCCAGGCAAGAAGCAAAGCCCCAGAGCAGGAGCAGGGAGAGCAGCAAGAGCACAGAACTGGCAGCATGGCCGGGGGAGTGGAGCTGCTGCCTGTGAGGTACCTGCTGTGGCATCACTGAGCGGAGCTGATGGAGGCTCCGCCACACTCTTGGATGAGCTTTATTCCCTGGATGAAGGCAGACAACTGCTTGATTTGATTCATGAAAGCGGAATCCCAGCTGATGAGCATGAGAGCTACAGAACTATGTAACAGATGGAGGTAAATAGGTATGCCTACAAAACATTGTTCTGCCTCTGAGGCATACAGCCTTTTCAAGACCACAATGATTCACAGAAAGGACAGTTTGAATTACATTGTACAGTACTGATTAAGGGGAAAAAATAATAATAAAAAGAAGATGATACACAGAAATGTAAATTGGTAGGGATGTTTCTAATCCTGGCTCATGCAAGCTGTTCAAAGAAGCCTAAAAACAACCACATAAATTTAATTGTTTTGGCTGATTTTATTCCTTTGGAAACAAAGAATATTTTCCCACCATCTGCGATAAAAATATCTTTTACTTTTCACACGCAACCTGTCAAATTATCTTTCAGAGTTTTAGTTTTATCTTCCATGCTGTGGGAAGATGCTTTCTGCTTAATTTCTTTACTTCAGGCTCTCCTTTGCCCCTCCCTGCCTTTTCACCACCTCACTTAGTAGCAATTAGTTCCTGTGTACCAAATAGATGTGGGACTATTGTAATCTGCACAGCAATTCCTGCATAAACAAAGATGTAGACTTAGTACAAAGAAGTGCTTAATCATACTGCAAATATATTGTTTTCCTATATAGTAGTAGTCTATACTCGTGTAAATGCCATTTTCCCAGCAGAAACGTGTCTGTGCTTAGAGTCTGCATTAGTCCAAGCCACACTGATCTGTCTAGACCAGCCCTACTACTTAAATAGAATATCTCATCTTTGGAAATATTGAATGAAAGGGGAGTAGTGCTGCTTTTCCTTCATTGCCACACCAGACCTGAGCAGATCTGTCCTTTTTGCACTCTATCTATGCTTACCCACTGAGGGTTGTGGTGATCACTGAGGAGAGTGAGGGGCTCTGGAGGGAGGTTAGTTTACAGCTCAGTCAGTGGCATCCTGAGGGAGCTTGCGGTATGACTGCTGAAGGGAGAAGCTGACTACTCCAGGAGTGTGTTTGCAAAGCCAGCCCCTGAGAGGAATGGATGGCAGGAGAAAGCAGAACTGAAAACAAACAAATCGTGCTGGCAATGCTTGTGATGCAATCCAAAACATCTCAGTACTGGTCTTTGCTCCTTAGGTGCCAGCAGCAAGGGCGCAGAGATGCCGCAATGCAAGTAGCATCCTTCCAAAAGGAGAAAAGATGCTCCAAGATGCAAAAAACCTGCGTTTTGGTATTGTTCTCCAGCGAGAAGGGAAAGCTCTGGGGTGACCTTATTGTGACCTTTCAGTACCTAAAGGGACGATAAGAGAGATGGAGAGGGACTTTGGAAAAGGGCATGTAGGGATAGGACAAAGGGAAGTGGCTTCAAACTGATAGAGGGCGGGTTTAGATTAGATATCAGGAAGAAATTCTGGACAGTAAGGGTGGTGAGGCACTGGAAGAGGTTGCCCAGAGAAGGTGTGGCAGTCCCAACTCCAGAAGTGCTCAAGGCCAGGTTGGGTGGGGCTTTGGGGAACCTGATCCGGTGGAAGGTGGTCCCTGTCCATTGCAGGGGGTTGTAATGAGATGACCTTTGGGGTCCCTTCCAAGCCAAACCATTCTATGATACAATGTTTCTATGACAAAAGTCTCGAGAATGTGAAGCACATGGTTCTTTTTTCATAATGAAATGGAAAACAAAAGAATCCTACGAGTACTTACCAAAACCCAGAAAAATAATCCCTATTTCATTGCTTGCTTTGTGGTTTTGAAGACTCCAGAGCTGCCTCCACACAAGACTACCTTGAAAAGGAAACTCAGAGCAGGTTGCTAATTGCAACCACTTGCCTGGATTCTTCAATCCCTCTGCCTACAGCATTGGAAAACCTTACCAAAGTGCTGGTGGCGGGTCCCTCCGAGGGAGGAGGTGGACCAGCCACAGAGCTGCGCAGCACAATACCAGCCCCATCTGCTGTAACTCTCTGGAATTACCAAATGCATCAGGAGACTTGTTTCTGATGATTTCTCCATGGGTTTCAATTAAACTTTGACGCTAACGGTATATGAAATTCCAGAAGGCTCTGGAATAACGTAGGGACCGTAGAGGACAACCTAGTTTATTAAGGGTCTGAAGGGACCACTCGGCAAGTTCAGCCAGACAAACCCTAGAGGCTGCAAACAGAGGTGGAGTGGAGTTTTTAGGCTGGCACAAGATGATAGAGATTGGGACCAAACCATCACTGTTCAAATCACACCTGCAGTTGCCAGACCCAGCCAAGACAGTCGACTTGCTCGATCAGGACACACACAGATGTGCACTGTGGATGCCTTCAAACTGTGAGCTTGGGACAGCTTTACAGCTAATGGTTTAGAGCTTGTTGGGCACACACTGAAGAGATCTGGCCTCCAGAAAGTGACCATGAACCAGGCATCAGCTCTTTTCACATCCATGAACCCAGAAACCTGTTTCAAAATCCAAGTCCCACCAAATAATCCCCAGCCATTGCAAACAAAGCAATAGTCACAGCTTGGAAAAGGAAGCTGGACCTACTTCCTACACGAAATTTTTAAGGAACAGTGGCTGGTAAGATTGCCAGTGGGTAAGACTTTCATATGGATGTCCTGAACTCCAGTAGTTAGAAGAACAAAACCATAAAAGAAACAAGCTTGACATTTTGGCACAGCAAATAATTCCTGTAGTTTTGGTACTTCTTACATTCCTCACAGATATTTTATTACATGGACAGTCCATTCTGCATATGCTGCACAAGGGAGATTTGGCCTCCAAAGCCTATTTTGAGAAGGGCTGCACTACAAATAAGTTTTGTTAAATGTTACTCCTGGAACCAAAATTTTGGTTTGGTTAGGGGGTTTTCAGGGAGCCTAGCATGGCATGGAAGCTTGTTCAGATACTGGCAGCTAATGGGTACTCATATGCAAACTCAAATCATGTCAGGGGAGATTAATTCATGTGAATAATACTCATCAATTTTATACTTGCTTTGAGAAACACAGTAGTTGCCATATAGCCTTAATTTTGAGACTGCAAGAGTATTATCATATAGATATATTAATTAAGTCTATGTTTCTGTAAGGAATTAGCTGACAGTATCAGCACGGAAATACGGTTAGTGCCTCCACTGCATTTTGCTGGATGCAAATGTTGTTTAATTTCCAGCATCTATGTAATTGGAAAGACTGCCTGTTCATCTCACACCAAATCTAGCAATTTTATGGGGTAAAGGAGCAGTAAAATGCCCTCACAAAGTGATTTGTAGATCATGAAAATGCAGTGCGTGACCTTAAGAGTCATTTGCCAGCAATGGTGCTGGCAATAAAACGCCTGGCTGGGTGGTAGGGGATGCACATAAATTGCTCATGTTGCATTTGCACAGGCTGCACAAAAGGCTTCTGAGTCATGCTGGGCAAATCACTGTCCCAGACAGGTGTTTTTCCTAATCTTAAAACCAAGCAGCATTTGGTCCTTTCTTCAGCACGCAAGATAAACCAACCTCTTCCACTCCTGGGTTCTGCTACAGTGGCTCTGGGGAAAGGATGAAGGATATTTGCTTCTGGGCAGAAGAGTTGGGAGGGAGCATGCCTATCAGGATGCAAGTGGGATTGCCTCAGGCAGGACACGCAAATGGGTGTGCAAGGTTAAGGCACACCAAAGGACCATCTATGGTAGGTAGCATCTTGCTTCCTCCAGTGGCCCATGAGGTTGCCTAGGGCAGAGCAGGACAGGTTGGATGAGATGCTTCTTTAAAACACTCTTCCAGTCCAAAATTAAGGGGATCTCAAACTCAGTGGGGAGTAGGTTCAGAAAACAGCCATAGAGATGGATGAGAATTAAGGAAATTGGACAAGTGCTTGGAAGGAGGATACATTAGGAACTGCTAACTAAATAAATCCCATCAGGCTTGGGAAATAACCGAGCTGAAAAGCCATAGGTGAAGGCCAGGAAATTAGCTGAAGGATAGGAAAATATTTTGAGGAAATAACAGTGTATGCTTACTCATCCTTTGGTGTTCACCAGCAGTCGTTTTGGATACAGAATGCCAGGTGGGACAGACCCGGGTCTGAACAAATCTGAACATTTGATACACATCCCCAACTTCAGCCCACTGTAACTCTCTTCAGAATTTTATAATTGTTTCTGTTCAGGAACAGAAGTCCTTATGATTTACAGCTGATGAAGTTTTCTCCTTTCACAAAACTGCCTTAAGGAGGATGAAAATCTCATAAACTTTTAAGACTGACCTTTGCCCAGTCCAAAAAAGCAGCTGGTTTCCTTTGCCAACGCCACCTCCCTTGTGCCACCTCCCAGACAGGGCTGACTGGCAAAGCAGAGAAGAGGACTGATCCACCACCATATCACCTTCCCATGTTTGCAAAACTTATCCATGTGGATGTTGCCAACAGGGAAAAGGCAATTCCCTTACATTGGAACACTGATGCACGACCCCTGCACGAGCTGGGCAGTACTGCTCACCCCTAGAGCAGTATCTATAAATATATCCAGGAGTAGCAAAATGGAAATGCTAAAGTATCAGAATACAAACTCCCAAGTCCCACTCTACACTCACTCATCTCATTTCCCCATTGCTCCAATATTAGTATCTAAAGTGGCAGCTGGCTCACTGGCCTATCTCAGGTTATTTCACTCCCAGTATTGAATTTTCTTTGTTCTTAAATAGATTATGAATTCTTTTTCAGAAGTCTCCTTATGTGTATTCAAGCAAACATCTAAATAAATTATCTTACTATTTTGGCTACATTTATGAACCAACTCAAAATAGATTTACTCTTCAAGAATTCTCACCATAAATTTTCCTCAGAGGTTGCCATTTCACAAAAACCTGCAATGCAGCAGGAAAAACAAA
>VZTG01004481.1:394733-425331 GCA_013397845.1 Melanocharis versteri | reverse complement strand
AGTGGTGATGGGATGGGAATACGGATGGGATGGGATGGGATGGGATGGGATGGGATGGGATGGGATGGGATGGGAAAGGACGGGATGGGAAAGGACGGGATGGGAAAGGACGGGACAGGACAAGAGCTCCTTTGCTCTGCTGTTTGAACAACTGGGGTGAAGATGCTTCCTCCCATTAAGAACAGAGGCTCCACGGCTGGATGACCAAGGGAAATCAACACTTGTGTTGATCCCTAGCAGCAGGATAAGATGTGGGGTGGATGGGAATGAAGGATTTCTGATCTGCCTCCCCAAACCATGCTCCTGAAAAAGGGGTTGATAGATGGGCCAGCAGCCCCCAGCTCCACCAGCTGGGGCAGAGTGGCCAAGTGACATTCAAGATTCATGACAGGATTTTTTTTTTTTTTTTACAGAAAGCATGTAAATGCAGGGAGACTTCTTCAGGGGCGGGATNCTTCCTCCAGTGGCCCATGAGGTTGCCTAGGGCAGAGCAGGACAGGTTGGATGAGATGCTTCTTTAAAACACTCTTCCAGTCCAAAATTAAGGGGATCTCAAACTCAGTGGGGAGTAGGTTCAGAAAACAGCCATAGAGACGGATGAGAATTAAGGAAATTGGACAAGTGCTTGGAAGGAGGATACATTAGGAACTGCTAACTAAATAAATCCCATCAGGCTTGGGAAAGAACTGAGCTGAAAAGCCATAGGTGAAGGCCAGGAAATTAGCTGAAGGATAGGAAAATATTTTGAGGAAATAACAGTGTATGCTTACTCATCCTTTGGTGTTCACCAGCAGTCGTTTTGGATACAGAATGCCAGGTGGGACAGACCCGGGTCTGAACAAATCTGAACATTTGATACACATCCCCAACTTCAGCCCACTGTAACTCTCTTCAGAATTTTATAATTGTTTCTGTTCAGGAACAGAAGTCCTTATGATTTACAGCTGATGAAGTTTTCTCCTTTCACAAAACTGCCTTAAGGAGGATGAAAATCTCATAAACTTTTAAGACTGACCTTTGCCCAGTCCAAAAAAGCAGCTGGTTTCCTTTGCCAACGCCACCTCCCTTGTGCCACCTCCCAGACAGGGCTGACTGGCAAAGCAGAGAAGAGGACTGATCCACCACCATATCACCTTCCCATGTTTGCAAAACTTATCCATGTGGATGTTGCCAACAGGGAAAAGGCAATTCCCTTACATTGGAACACTGATGCATGACCCCTGCACGAGCTGGGCAGTACTGCTCACCCCTAGAGCAGTATCTATAAATATATCCAGGAGTAGCAAAATGGAAATGCTAAAGTATCAGAATACAAACTCCCAAGTCCCACTCTACACTCACTCATCTCATTTCCCCATTGCTCCAATATTAGTATCTAAAGTGGCAGCTGGCTCACTGGCCTATCTCAGGTTATTTCACTCCCAGTATTGAATTTTCTTTGTTCTTAAATAGATTATGAATTCTTTTTCAGAAGTCTCCTTATGTGTATTCAAGCAAACATCTAAATAAATTATCTTACTATTTTGGCTACATTTATGAACCAACTCAAAATAGATTTACTCTTCAAGAATTCTCACCATAAATTTTCCTCAGAGGTTGCCATTTCACAAAAACCTGCAATGCAGCAGGAAAAACAAAGCTTTTAGTGAAAACATGAGTTTCACTGAAGACTGACATAGAGAGTATCATTTTGATGCTCTTACTGGAATTCTGTCTCCAAATTCAGCTTTTAATTTCAATGGAACTACTTTATTTATTGACCAGGAAATGACATCTCAACAGATACTCTCTATACCCTCATCTCAACTTTCTCTCAAGAAAGAAATGCTATTTTTCAGTTTGTGCTATTTGAAAAGGTCTGTTATTGCTTTTCTTCCCCTGGGCCCCAGGAGATGTGCTCAGCCTCTTGAACCTGATTGCAAAAGCCAGAGCTAAGTGGGTTTCTTCAGGAAAATTGCTGTCAAGTCTACTCTGTGCTTGCAAATGATGCTGTGCCTTGAAAAGGGAATGAATTTTACACCACAAGAGCCACATCTTTCACGAGTGTACATCAGAGTCATTCCACAGAAGTGTCTGTAACCCCAAATCCATGAAATGTTGAGGGTTCCCTTTTTAATGCCTTGCTGTCAAATGTTTTCCAGTCTTGCAAGAGGAATCTGATGAAGAGGAAGGTTGCCTCAAACAGGGAGAGACACCAGCCTGCTGCACAGCCATTTGTACAAAGAGCAGGTGGCAAGCACGGTCCCACATCCCACTGAGGATGTCACATCACAAACACTCCTTACAGCAGACATGTTGGCTTAAATGTCTGCCTTTTACTCAAATCCCTCCAATAGTCAGTCCCTATATATCCCACCTGAGAACCGACCTGAGTAAAAATAACAGAAAAAAAATCATAACTTATGTAAAAGATTTTTAAAAGTACATGTGAATCATACGATTTTGGCAAAATTATGGACAAGGTGGTCCAGCTAACACACATCTCGACAAAGTGGAGGGCACACAGAGGCAGGTGGGTATGAAGGCNTTTTTTTTTTTTTACAGAAAGCATGTAAATGCAGTGAGACTTCTTCAGGGTCAGGATATAGAATCACAGAATGATCATTTAGGTTGGACAGGACCCTTAAGGTCATCAACTCCAACCGTTAACCTAACACTCTAAACCATGTCCCCAAGTGCCACATCTTCTAAATACCTGCAGGGATGATGATCCCACCACTGCCCCAGGCAGCCTATTCCAATGCCTGACCATCCTTTTAGTGAAGAATTTTTTTCCTAATATCCAGTCTCAACTTCCCTGGCACAACTTGAGGGTATGATGAGTTGGAGGGTTTAAGAGAAAGAGACAGTTTGAGAAGCTGAATTCCTCTCTTCTTGCTCCACAAGATAGGTCTCAGCAAGTTAAATGCATCTTTAAGGGCTCTGACAGTCATGGAGAAGTTACCACCAAGCAAGACAAGATGATACATGAGCTGTTCTGCAAGAGCTGTCCCTGGGGGAACATGTGGCCCCAAGATGAAGTCAAGGTAAAATTTGTTATTGAGTCCTTTGAAGTTTCCTATACCTTCAAATGAATGTCCTATTGGCTGGGTATTTTGTTACTGCCTCTTAAAAAAGCAATACTAAACTCAGCCACACATACAACAACTCTCACTCCAAGCCTTCTCTGTCTTGAATTCAAAGAGATGAAGGTTTCAGTGCATGCACTTCAGGGAAGATGGATCCTGGGGGTTTGTCTGAGGTATCAAGAAGCAGGAATGAGTGGATTTCAGACAGTCTCTCTCAGAAGGTATCTCCACGCCAGGGCTGAGATTGCTTGCTCTACCTTTATTTGACATCCCACAATTTATATTCCACAGCCATAGCACTGCAAGAACATCTCCCTAGCCTGCACCTTCATTTTCTGCACACAGCAACCCCAGCACTTTAATTGTCCCATAAACGTGATGGAAAGGATTTGATGCAAAGAGCTGTTAAAATGCCAAATGTCTTGAGCACTGCAACTAATGAATGGCTCCCAACGATTCATGTTTCAATCTATATGCAAATGTGCCCTTTGGTTGGCTTGTGCTGGACTTTTCACTGCTGCATTACAGCTATCCAGGGAAGCCTCAGACTCATAGATCAGACAGATACAAGGCATAAATAGGAGAAGACTTAAATTATTCAGTGTTTATGAGAAAGAGAATCCAAACAGCGGAGTTACACTTTGCTTTTTATAATAACATGATTACAGATGAGCCCCAAGAAGACCTACAATACTATTGTTTTTCTCCCCCACGCCTTCCTCCTTGATAGCAAAATATGCAGCACAATGAATCACTTGGCAAAGCTGAATGTGTGCTCAAAACAGCATATGTCAGCTGCAGGTAAAGCCAGTGCTCACACAGCCCAAGTGGGAGATGTCTGGGAATGGACTGAAAGATTTCACAACTTGGTCTCCACTATTCTTACCCCCAGCACGGGAAAACATCTCCTGGAGATCAAACTGAGACTCTGTAAACACTGGCAGTCACAAAATCTATTTCTGCTCATTTACGAACTGCACAAATCCCCTTCACCTGCACTGCAATGTGCAATTCTGGTCTTAACAAGAAGAAATTAAGCTGCAGTAGTGAAGAAAGGGCTGCCGCCATCACAGGAGGACTGCAGAGTTTGTTTTACAGGAAGGGGGGAAAAAGGTTTTGTAGGATTTTGGTCAACTCCAGGGGTATGGAGAAAAACTATAACTCTGTATACAAACACTGTGAAACGGCAAGAAGGAGGAAGGACAATCTTATCTAAAAGCCATTCCTGACACAAGAGCAGGAAGGCACAAATATCCTCAAAAAACAGAGATGTGAAGATACCAAGGACCGTCTTGTTCATGTTGCCCTTGTGGGGTTTTAAGCTGAAGCCGTGCTGGGGACTTTGCAGTCGAAAAAATGTCAAAGGTGTCACAGGAATTGCAGAGTGGATAGCGGCAAGGAAACTGCAAGGTTTTGGCATTGCCCCAAGAGTCCCTTCCCCAGCATCACTGACAAGCCAGGAGAGCAGAGCTGAAGTCTCTGACCAAGCCTTGGCTCCTGCAAAGTTTCAAAATAGTTGGAGCAACTTCCTTGTTTTGCTGTTGAACTAAAAAGAGCTTCATAGTGTGAGGCATCCACTGTGCTTGATCCCTCAGGACCTTAATATCTGGCTGAACTTTGGTCTCCTTTATCTGCTTGGATTAGGTCTCCACTGTTTCTTTTAACTCTTATTTCCACTTTTCTCCCTATAACTGCAGGAGCAGGTTAGGGGGACACCAAGAATGGGAGAAACCTGCAACAGCAGCTATGCTCCTCATGTGGTCTAGACATGGTCAGGCAACTACAGTAACACAGATACAATAACCTGAAAAGTCTTGCTTAATGGATGAGATTTGCAGGATCATAGAATATCCTGGGCTGGAAGGGATGCATAAAGATCATCCAGACCACCTCCTGATGCTGAACTCAGTCCTCCACGAAATACTTAAATTTTGCAGCATGTTTTATTCCCCAGCAGATAAGTGGGTTTGATTTCTGTTGGGCTGGCCCAGCAACAGCAAATTTGCAGCACCTTGGAATTAAGACTGGGTTATTTGAGGGTTGCCTACAAGAGCGAGAAGATGGATCTGGCAAAAAGAGTCATGCAGCAAGCAGCAGTCTGTTGTCATTTGCCACCACGAAAGCCCTCTCTCTGGCCAGGCTGTGTGGTCAGCTGTGGGCAGGACCACCACACCCTCCCTGTCTCCACTCCAGCTCCAAAAATGTCTCTAAGTAACAGACAGAACGAGCTGCTGCTGTGCTGTGGAGCCAAACAAACTTGTCAGGCTGCCAAGGCAGGAATTCAGGAAGCCCTCCTTTTCCATCTTCCCTTTCTTTGTGCATGGAAATGGACTTGCCACTAGTAATTTGCTAGCAACTAAAGCTGATAAGTTTGGCTCCCTGCAGGCCCCTGCTGGGGAACAATATTGGCTTTTCTTTTGGATTACTGGGTGGAAGACACAGGGCAGGCAGAAAGCTCTGTGTGCTTTCTCCTCCTCGCTGGAGCTGTGCGCTGCCCTCGGTGCTCAGTTCTCCCTAAGGGAGATCCTGGCATGAATTGTTCTGATGGGAGAATGGAAGGGAAGCAATGTCACAGGCTCATCTTCAGAATTCCTGGATTTATAGCTGGGTGGAAACCAAGCAGTGAGGGCCAAATACTCTGTGCTCATCTATCCCAGGTGACGATTTGGGGTTTTGTTTGACCTTGTTGGAGAAAGTTTTCAGGGAAAAAGGGGTAGGACGGCAGGACTGTAAGCATGTTGTGCACATTCAAGAATGAGCAAAAAAAAAGGACAGAGTGAAAGCTCCTTGAAAAGTAACACAGGTCGTGAACACCACAGATGTGTATCCAAAAT
Source organism: Melanocharis versteri (assembly GCA_013397845.1). NCBI lineage: Eukaryota > Metazoa > Chordata > Aves > Passeriformes > Melanocharitidae > Melanocharis > Melanocharis versteri. The sequence continues at coordinate 419,429 of VZTG01004481.1, read as the reverse complement.
CTTACAGCAAAACTGAAGGAGGCAAAATATGAATATTGCTGCTATTTGCAATTAAGCATCACATAAACAGCAGTCTTTAGGGCAACAGAGAGCAAAGTGTTTCCTATGTGACTCAGAAAGGACCTTTAGATGGGACAACTATTATGAAGTGACTTCAGAAAGGGCCTGTACCTGCTAACCACTGTGTAACTTTACTTCTTTAAGGAGGGGTCCTTGCTCACCTTGCAGAGATGTTTGCAGTAAGCAACAAATTCAACACAAACCTATTTCCCTGATATTTGCCAGCAACTGCTTGGCACCTGAACCCACAGGGAGAGTGCCCAGAATTATTCAGAAGCATGCTGCAGCCTTGCCTAGACAAGACACTTTGCTTTTAGGTAACTAGGAAGGTGCTCTATTTGATTAAAGCTCTTCAAAGCATGAATTCAGACTGGTACAGAAGACTGTGATCCAGTAGCTGAACCACAGAGGGGTACCCCCCAGAGAGAGACATGAAAGGCAGCCTGGAGTGATACCATCCTAGACAGAGTTTTTATAGGGTATTTCTCAACTGCTATTCTGACCTTTTGGCCTAATTTGTTTTAATTTCCACACCCATTTTCCTTGGCATCGCAAACTGTATCAGGCAGTTTGCGCATGGGGCCAACACCTTGGAGCCTGTGGAAGGAGGACTGAGCTTCTACACACCCCTATCAAAGTGCAGCCTTGTTTTTGTTGGGCTCAGGTTCCAGCAGGTTGGGGAATTGCTATAAAAACCATTTCAGTTGCTCCACAAGACCTCTGGCATTCCTTCCACTCAAAGCTATCCTCAGCTCTTTGTGTCACTGCTGTAAACTGAAACCATGTGAGTTCCTTCAAAGATCCAGCGCTTTCTGCTGGACAAAAGCAGATTTACCAAGCAAGACACAGAATTCAATCAAAATTGTTGGGCAGATTTGCTCCGTTGCATCAGTGCTTGACTGTGTTGACAAATATACTTGAGTCTCAATCTGCAGCCCCAACCCAGGACTGTCAGTCCTTCCCAGGTGAGACATGGCAATGAGAAGCTGAGAATGAAACATGTTAGACAAAGGGAAAATATGAAGCCCTACTACAATAGGAAGCCCTAAATTATTGCAGAATCTACATGAGACCTGCTATGCAATTAATTCTTCAATCCACAGACTCATAGAATGATTTGGGTCGGAAGGGACTTTAAGGATCATCTTGTTCCAAACCCCCTGCCATGGGCAGAGACACCTTCCACCAGACCAGATTGCTCAAAGCCCCACCCAACTTTCCTTTGAACGCTTCCAGGGATGGGGCAGCTTCTCTGGGCAACTTGTTCCAGTGCCTCTCCACTCTCACAGGAAAGAATTTCTTCCTAATATCTAATCTAAACCTGGCCTCTAAGTTTAAAAGCATTTCACTGGTCCCATCACTACAGGCCAATGTAAAAGTTGTTCTCCTTCTTTTTTACAAGTTCCCTTTAGGTACTGCAAGGTGATGTAAGGTCTCTCTGGAGCCTTCCCTTCTCCTTCTTCTTCTCAACCCCAACTCTCTCAGACTGTCTTCAAATCAGAGGTGCTCCATCCCTCAATGTTTTTTTAAATATGCTAAAAGACTCCATTTTACACAACCAAAGCAGAACTGTTCCTGGAAATTGAAAATCGATTTTTGACCAGATCCTATTTTAAGTCAGGCAGTAAGTTGTTTTACTCTTCTGCATGTCCAGGATTCACGTGCAGCTTTTGGGCCATCCCAGATGAGAAAATAGAAGTGGAACATTGTGTGAGGTTAATCTGGACTGCACACACAGAGCAATGATTTCCTCTAAGCCAATCAAGGATTAAGGTTAATGAGTATCTCTGCATCTTGTAACTGTCCTTTTAGGGAAATAAGATAGGACAAAAATAACCTGACTTGACCCTTCCCCTCCAAAAAAGTATTTTTATTAGTGCCTGTGGTGATGGAGTAAAACTAGAGAAGCTGACGACAGGAATGATTCACTTACCTGTCGTAGAATGACCATGGTTCCTGTATAAACACATCAGCAATCACCAGGAATGGACCTAAATCAAAAGAAATCTGCAATTAATGACTCTCTCCCAGACTCAAGAGACCCAGCTCGGGGACTGTCCCAACCCTACAGCATTTCCACAGCCCTAGGTGTGGAAGAGGGCTGGTAGCACTGAAACTCCAAATGCTTTCATAATATTAATTCCAGACAGTGAGAGACAATCCTCTAAATACATCCAGATTAATGCTAGCACCATGGTGAATGAGACTGGGACTGGAGGTCGCTTATGCAAGTAATATTTTGTAAACTGAGTCCTAGAAAGTCATCCAAGGATTAACGCAGCAAACACACTGATACTGATTTATTATATGTGTCTTTGGATCCCGTGGTATGAATTAAAGCACATGGAGATTGGGAGTACTGTCCTTAACACATCATGAGGCTGGATGGATTTTCATCTATCTATCCAAACTGCTTTCAAGAGAGGAAAGAAAATATCAAGTCCCCCAGCACAGCCTGAAACTAGGACCTGGATTGGATGGGGTATTTCCACTCTCTGCTCCAGCTGTTGTGCAAATTGCATCTTTGCAGGATTTACATGGGAAACTCCCACGCTGCTCCTGAGTTTGTGCTTGCTGCTCTGGTGCCATTTCATGGCTCCCAAAATTAAATGTGTTGGGTTTGTATGAGTGAAAAATGCTTTCAAAGAATTGAATATCTGCAGCTTTTAGTCTCTAAGTCATCCTTGCTACATGGCAATCAATAATAGCTGTATTTATGGTGTGGAACCCTTTCCAGCATAGTAAAAATACTCATGCCTTGAAAAGCAGGGGAAAAGGCACTCGATCTCAGAGACACAATTCCCAGAGGACACTGGACATTGAAGGCTGATGAAGGATAATCTTGCAGGACACAAGACATTTCCACGCACAGTGGCAAAGTAATCTAGACTCATCACAAAAACCTAAATACTGTGTTTCAAGTTTCAGCCATAATCTTCATTTTTATGCTTCCCCCACTAAAAAGCAAACACTTCTCAGGGGGATGAGAGGGAGAAGTCTTTCCACCCTCCCCACAATCGTCTCCAGGTGGGATGTCCCAAAGAGACAGACTCAGTCTCACAAAAAAAGGTACAATAATGTCCCATGCCAGTGTCCCTACACACTTTCCTCATGGCAAGGAAAATGATCTCTCTTCCCCACCAGCAGCAACTGCTTGCATCCCATTCAGCAAGGCAGGGACTTGGCCTTTGCTGCTGATTCAGCTTGCTGAATTTTCTGTAGCCACTCAGGTGCAGTGGGAAACACAGGTGTTCCCACCCTAGCTAGAAAGGCAGGATTTATCTCTGTTAGCTCCTGCAGAGACTGTAAAGGCTCAACAGAATTTCCAGTTATTCCCCTTTTCCTCACCAGGCTGCCTGCACCACCTCTACATTTTCACAGACCACATATTTGAAGGAGATAACTACCCCACTGAAATTTGTAGGCTTTTGCCATCCAAGTGCCTTCAACCACCTTAATGAAAACATCCATCTGCTAAAACCATCTACATGATCCACAAACCATCTGTATTGCCTGGGAAAGGAGCTGGTGTCCTAAGAGCAGCCATGGCATCACTGTTCATTAGGAAATACTCACTAGACAAACTTTGGCCACAGGCCATATTTAATGAATTAATTTTGCTTTTCCTAGAAGGTAGATGAGTGGTGGAAGATCACGTGCAGACTTTAATACTAAAAGGCTGTGAGGCACTTTTCCTAATTCTAAGATTGAACCTTCTCTGTAGCACATTAAATTATTACTCTTCTCTTTAATTCACATGGATTGAAAATAACTTCCTAACCCTGCCAAGCAGCGAGCCCTGAGGCAGACTGCCTAGGGATGCTGAAGAGTCTGCTCCACTGGGAATAGTCAGTGAAATCAGCCTGGCTCAGAGCAGTCACTGGGGGAGGTTCTCCAGAGCTCTGTACGTGATGATCATAGGGTCAGTGTTGGACACTGGGGTGGATAGTTGGATAGCAGCTGGAGTTCCCTGGCTGAAGGACATCTGCGATGACCAAGTCATCTAGTAGCTCCTTTCCTCCCTTTTCCTCTCTGAAAAACAGAGATCTTGCCCAACAAGGGAGCTCCTAAGTACCCCAGGCATAAATTTTACGCTAATTAGCCAAGTGACCTAGGTGAGCTGGCCCCACTGGGTGTCCACATTGCAAAAACCGTGCATGGGACATCTATTCCCACAGGCTGGGCTAAAGCCACAAGTCCACGTCTCAGAACTGCTCCTTCAGTTTCTGTCCTGCTGCTGCAAGGACAAAAAGAAAGCAAAGCATTTTTCCCTGGTTATACTGGTTCCCAGCATTAAAACTACCTGGTATGTGGGCATCCTGCTGAGCCTGGTCTGTGGTGATGCTGAATACTCTTCCAAAACTTGCGCCAGGTTTGGAAGAGTATTTACATACCAAATCCACTCTGGTTTTAAACAGGACTTTGGTGTGCAGAATCTTTTGTGGGTTATTTTTACTTTTATTTTCTGAAGGTCTAAGCCACCAGGCTTGCTCTGTGCATCGTCAGCCCCTTCATGATGTCTTTGCAAGAGAGGTTGTACGCAACAGAGAGCCAGCTTTCCCCACGGCTTGCTCAGCCCAAAGGGGAAGGGCAGGGGAAGCAGCAGACTCCCCTGCCTGTTCTTCCCACAGGGATCAGAAAGAAGGATTGGGCTTGTCTGAGCACCAGAGAGATCAGCTGCCTACTAATTCATGGGGGCCCTGGTGGAACAAAACAGCCATCTGGACCCTCTGACCCTTGCTGGCAGGTGAGTGTAGGGCACTTCAATCCCAATCCTGTGAGAAGCTCTACAGATGGTCTGGGAAATGAGCTGGGCTAAACAAAAACATACCCAGCACCTCTCCCAAACCACTCATATGTAACACAAGGGCACAGAGACAACCCCCGGGAAAGTGTATTTTTTGTCAATTTGGTTCATTTTGCAGCTTTCTGGCCATCACTGGTGGAGCATCATCTGAACTGAGCATCTGAGGGAAGCAGTGGGGTCAGGGGAAGGGGCTTTAAACTTCGTCTGGATGCAGAGCGATGTGTGATACGAACTAGATGTGTTGCTTGCAAGGTGTGGTCAACAGAAGCCAAGGAGTGCTTCAGTATGAGGTCTGCACCACAGTGACCTCCACCATGGCTTTCCTGGTTCTGAAGAGATCCTAAATACAAAAGGAACCTGACAGAGTTCGACTTTGGAGGGAGAAAGTCTGAGGAACCTGGTCGAAGCCATTATCCTGCAACTGCAAAGAAGGGGGTTGCTACTCTAATCTCTTTAACTGGCATTTCTGTGCTCCTTGTTGGCACTTCGGAGTCCAACCGCATGACTGGCCATACTTCCTGGGGGATCACTCCACAGTGCTAATCCTCCAGAGCACATGCTCATTAATCATTGGTTAGAAGAAATTCAGGTATTTCATTCTAAATGTAAAGTCTATTCCTTTCTCCTGAAGTTCTGTGCCCTACATGATTTTCCTGAATGCAAATGCAGTGGAAAAAAAAGAGTAATTAATTTATGGGGTGTGTGTATTCAAATTCAATGCCTGTCCCCAACTGTACCCATCTTGGTGTAGAGCCTGTCTTTTGGAGAACACGTTGTGCACTTCAAATTGTTAAAAAACCAGAATTTCATTCACCTTGTGTCCACTTCACTTGACTGGCAGAAACATTGTCACCTTAGCTGAGCAAAGAGATTTAACACGTCAGTGCTCTCTGCACACTACTGCTTTCACCTCCTGCCCTCCTGCAAGGGATCTGAGCAGGATTAAGGATTTTCCTGTGTATTTCACTGTTCATCTGAGAAATGGTGAATAAAAAGGTCAGACCTACACCCTTAGAGACATGCACCTTTGTCCTTACCAAAACCAGGATTGCAGTCAGGAAGGAAAACAATGGCTCTTGAATGTGGTTAAGCTGACAAACCCCACCAGTCCTTGGGATCCCTAACCACTGACCGTGGGTGACAGCGAGCAGAAAGGAAGAAGGCAGTGTCACCACACACCACTCCTAGTCTTTGTCCATCTGGAAGCTGGCATGGTTGGGAAGCTATGACAGTTTGTATTTTTGCACTCTTCCTAGAGCCCTGAATGGGAACCAGAGCTTTCAGGTCAGAAGGTATCAATCTGAATACGGCAGCCATTCATCTTATTGACCAACAGGACTCTTCCCTGCTAGCTTGAACAACAACCAAGCCCTCAACAGAGACAACCCACTACTTCTCCACGTAATTAGCTCCAGCTCAAACAATTCTTAGTGTTAAAAATTATTTAAGCATCTTCTCATCCTCTGTATTTGCCTTCAGCTCCTCACCTGAGGCAGTCACAGCTTACCAACTACAACTGACCACACAGATGGGCCCACATGGAGGGTTTTGCCTGGTCCAGTGGAAGGTGCCCCTGCCCATGGCAAAGGGGTTGAAACTAGATGATCTTTAAGGTCCTTTTCAACCCAACCCATTCTGTGACTCTATGATCTCCCCCATTTCTCCCATCTGAGCTTTGGACTGAAGTGTTTCGGTAGTGGCCATTCACTCACACCTTCCCTTCCCGTGGCACAAGTATCTTCATCCTTGCAAGAAGAAACGGTCATTTCTAACTCCTCCAGAAAAGTAAAATCCAGCCTTCTGGTTTTGTTACGCATTATCTCCTTAAATGCAGAGAAAAGATGCATTCCCGTGAAAAGCAATGGTATTGCCTGGAGTGCAATAAATAGCAACGGGAATTCACCCAGAGTATTTACCGGTTTTTTTTACACACAGGACAGCAGACCCTGAGCTTTTGAAAGTGAGCAAACAGTACAAGACTCCCGTGGCGGGGATGTGGGGACACGGCAAGCACCACCTGGCCACATGCTGCCCGCCAGCGTGCTGAGAAAGTTCCCTTATTTATGCCTTAATTGCTGCCTCCGCACAGACGGATCAGCCTGAGGTCATGCTGACAAATGACGCGAGGAATGCGAGGAAGCTCTCACCTCAGCCAGGCAGGTCACAATAGCAATAAGCTGCAGAAAACATTGGAATTACCACTCCTCATGTGAGCGGTGCATCCATGACACAGCCTGCCTGCGGGCTCTGCATGCACCGTGATCAGCACAGAGCCTGTTCTCCTGGAAAAGCTCTGACCCAAATTCACTGAAGGTCAAGGAAAGCTTTTTCTACAGCTTTTGGATCAGAACTTGAGTGATTACCAGATTTCCAGTGAATGCTGGTCTCAGGAGAGGAATAGCTGCTTGAACAAGAGGTGTATTTTGGTGTAAAGAATTACCTCCCTGTCAGCTGCAGATCCAGCTTCCCGGACAACTGAGAGAAAAAGACAAATTCAAGCAGAGCTGCAAGCTGACGTGCAAAGGTATATCTGATAGCAGGGTGGGTAAAGAGTCATCGGGAAGCCCTGGATCCTCAGAAGGGCTCCTTGGTTTGCAGTACTGTGCAACTAAACAACAGCCTGCAAAGGCTGTTTCAGGAGATGTGCAGCTTTTTCTCTAGCTATTCCTGCAACACTCAGCCTTACAGTGATGAAAGGCACAGGATTAGGTGCTAATTAGATTTGAGGGTACTCCCGTCAGGCTTCTCCTTCTCGTGGGCGGATGCTGTTCGCAGGGAAGACCTGGTAGTTTGTTATTGTGGTGGGGTTTTGTTTTGGTGGTTTGTTTTTGTTTGTTTGTTTGTTCTTGAGGTATTTTTGTTGGGGGTTTTTTTGGGGTTTTTTTGGTTTTTTTTTTCACAAAAAGGGATANGGTGTTTTTGTTGGGTTTTTTTGGGGGTTTTTTTCACAAAAAGGGATGTTCCAGCCATCCTGCAGATCTGGAATCTCCGAACCCATAAAATTCCAGCCACTTGGAGTAAAAACAACCTTTCCTACACAAAAGAACACGGAGAACCTGCTAATCAATTAGCCAAATAACTACAGGATGAAAAGACCACAGGTAGCAAGGTGGATTTCTGCAGCAAAACAGCCCAGCACAGGAGCAGCCTTGCTGCATTACACACACAAATACTTCAAATTTCTATACATTAGGGCTTTTTTTTTCCATGCAAGTAGCTCCAGGAAGAAAGCGCAGTGCTAATGCACATGGCAGTCTGTCATTCTGCAAGTGCAACTGAAACCCGGGGAAATGATGCTCGTAACTGAAACCACCAATAAACAGGGTGTCATCTACACAACATGAGTGACAGATGAGCGTCAGGGGCTGGGCAGTAGGTAGCATTTCCAGCCAAAGATTTCAGTACCCAAAAATAGGGCATGATTTTCAACAGACCGTGGGTAGAGATGAACAATATGAAAAATATGGCTTCTCCCTGAAAACTGAGCACTTATAAACCATGTGCTGAGCTCTCCTCATCGGTCAGGCTGACTATGGATCAGCTAAAAATGCAAACAATGTTGTTTCTTTTAACCCGGCTAAAAACCTCAGTGACCAGATCCCCAGCAGTATCAAATGATTGAGAAAAAATGGCTTTGGTTGAAACTGTGCTGACTTCCATGAGCTGCGAAATGCGGCGCCATGAAATGCTGAAGTGGTGATCTCTCCTGAGACTGTGAGGGGTTTGAAAAGACAGCAAGGGAAAGGAAAGTGATTCTCTGGGCCTTCCTCCACCAAGAGCTGCAGCACTAATCAGAGCCTGTGATGACAGCTCCAGGCTGTGCCATACTGTTTGCTTTTGCAAAGCACTGCACTGGTCAGTGGAAGGACCACAGAGACTCAACTCCAGCTGCAGGGTCTCAGATCTTTTTTAGAATCATAAAATAGTTTGAGTTGGAAGGGACCTTTAAAGGTCATCTGGTCCAAACCCCTTGCCACAGGCAGAGACACCTTCTGCTAGATCAAGTTGCTAAAAGCCCCATCCAATCTGACCTTTAATATTTCCAGCAATGGGGCATTGATCACTTCTCTGGGCAGCCTGTTCCAGTGCCTCATCAGCCTCAGTATAAAAAATTTCTCTCTTATATCTACTCTAAATCAACTCTCCTCCAGCTTAAAGCCATTGCCCTCTGTCCTATCACTATATCCCCTTGTCCAAAGTCCCTATCCAGCTCTTATAGTCCCTTTAGTTACTAGAAAGCGCTCTAACATCTCCCCAGAGCCTTCTCTTCTCCAGACTGAACAAACCCAACTCCCTCCTCGCAGCCTATCTTCATAGGAGAGGTGCTCCAGTCCTCTGAGCATCTTCATGGACCTCTGTGGTCCATTTGATCCTCTGCGTTGTCACTACCAATCTCCTAACAGAGTTACCCAAACTCTTTCATATTTCAGATGACAAGACAGTTCCCCAAAGAGGCTGACGCCCCCCATGTGTTTAGCTATGTTGGGGCTGCACTCTGAGCTATACTCTACAACCACCTGAGATGGAGCCAGGTGGGCATAGGTTTCTTCTCCCAGGCAGCTAGCGACAGGACAAGGGGACACAGTCTTAAGCTGTGCCAGGGAAGGTTTAGGTTGGACATTAGGAAGAACTTATTCACAGAAAGAGTGATTAGACATTGGAATGGGCTGCCCAGAGAGGTGGTGGAGTCACCATCCCTGGAGGAGTGTAAGGAAAGACTGGATGTGGCACTTTGTGCCCTGGTCTAGTTGACGTGGTGATGTTCGGTCGCAGGTTGGACTTATCTCAGAGGTTTTTCCAACCAAATTGATTCTGTTATTCTGCACAAGAGTGCAACACTCTGAGTTGACACCATGTCTCAAAAGGTGATAAACCAGCTAACCCAAAAAACTTACCCCAAAATACTGTGGACCTCAGGATGTGATTTTAAGCAGAACTCAAGACAGAAGTGAAAGTTTCCACAAAGGCAAGAGCTCACTTTGTGACGCACTCACTGCCTAGGGATGGTGCAAAGCGATGCCTGAACATCTCCTTGCCTCCTCCTGGCCATGCCACAGATCAGAGGAGACCTGGGAGCAACCATCTGTCACTGTGTTTATCCACACAAGCCTGGGGACCATGGAATAAGACAGAAGCATGCAAATCCTAAAATGGGAGGCCATTATTTTCTCTCTCTGTTGTGGCTTTATGCCTCAAATCAGCACCCATTGTTCCCTCTCCCAGGATAGTGCTGTCATTTAGGTGTCTTTGTGGTTCTCAATCTTTTCTTTTCATGGCCCAAGTCCCATCTGAAACCCAAAGTGGGATTGAGCTGTTTATATGCAGACATTGGGTTTGATCAAGTCAACAAAGTTTGGAAGGGTGAAGGGTCTGGAGCACAAGTTTGATAAGGAGCAGCCAAGGGAGCTGGGGGTGTTTATCCTGGAGAAGAGGAGGCTCAGGGGTGACCTTATCACTCTCTACAACTCTCTGAAAGGAGGGTGTAGCCAGGTGGGGGGTCAGTCTCTTCTTCCTACTAACAAGCCACAGGACAAGAGGAAATGGCCTCAAGTTGTGCCAGAGGAGGTTTAGATTGAATATTAGGAAAACTTTTTCATTGAAAGGGTTTCCAAGCATTGGAACAGGCTGCCCAGGGCAGTGGTGGAATTACCATCCCTAGAAGCGTTCAAAAGGCATGTGGATAGAGCGTTCTGGGGACATGGCTTAGTGGTGAACACAGCAGTGCTGGGTTAATGGTTGGAATTGATGATCTTAGAGATCTTTTCCAACCTGAACAATTCTATGATTCTCTAAGACCATCTCCATGACTATGGGGACACACTAGTGCTTCCAAGGCCCAATTCATCCCATCCATCAGGATTATTTATCTCCATAGACTACAGAAGAAGCCTGAGGTGACTGGTTTCACTTCTATGTCCCCTCCTTTCTCCCACCTCTGAGCAACTGTGAATACGTCAAAAGACCACTTAGCTGACTGAGGGTTTGATCCCCAAAACTCTATCTGGAGGGTTTTGGCAGCAGTGCCATGGAAAGAGACACCTCAACTGAATGAGTCCCAGCCAAAATGTTACATTAAAGCAAGAAATCACAGAAAACTCCCCCCTCTGGAAAGACAGAGAATCGATATGTAGCAGCCTCTGTTCATCCGAGAGTGGTCAGGAAACAGGCATCAATTTTTTAAGCCTTCAGCAGGAAGTTCAATAGATTTGCCCTGCATTCAATCTCCTCGAAAAGTCCAGCAGGTAGAGGAGCTGAACAAAGGACCTGACCTTTTCTCCCTCACTGTGCTTTCACACAGCCCGAGCAGAACAATGGACCACGGCGGCACCCGATCCCGACTCTCCGCAGAGCACTCAGCACTCCCTCCTGAGGAGGGCAATTTCCTTTTGTGCACCAGCCTCTACTGGCAATTGAGTATTTTTCAACTGCCACAATAATTAATCAAATAAAGTATCCTTTTGCAAGGAGGTCAGGTGTAATTTCAGCATAATCCAGACGCAGCAGGCTGAGCTGGTCTAGGGAAAATGCTGCACTTGCAGGTTGGCTGAACCGTGTTTGCAACTGCTTTCATCTCCTCTTTACCAAGATGAACTTCCCAAGTCTTGCCCCTACACACAGGGCCCAGCATATGACAAGAACAAATCAGGAGTAAAGCCTTTGTTTGAAACTGAGGGTGATTTGAGACATGAACATGCTCTCAAGGTTTTCCTCCTCGGAGTAGCACAGTGCTGGGCTGAACCTGAAGCCCTCCTGCTGGTCCTGGGCAAATTGGGATGTCTGGACAGCACTGTGCCAAGACCAGAGCTCAGAACCTGCCTTTCCACGATTGAGAGAACCCCAACCAGCCTGGACTGAGCAGACCAGCAAGTGCCAGTGTGGTCACCACGGACTGGCTCCTCCAGGGGCTGGTAAATTCCTGCCATTTATAGAGCCAGGGATACACACAGACGTGGTGGTTGACTTCAGCCTGATGTGTTTTACACTGAATGCATGGATCTGGGAGGAGATTCATGCGTAGTACACCCTGTTCTGGGCCAGGTTCAGGAGGCTGCAACCTTCTGAGCTACCCAGGCTCTGCTAGCCCTGCAGGGGAACCACAGACATTAGCCCTCAGCTTAGATGCAGGTGTGACCCTTTGGCTGTATTGCTCAGGCACCTACTGAAACTGTGCTATCTGAAAACAACTCCGTAAAGGTCACAGAATCCTAGAAAGATTTGGGTTGTGAGGAACCTTAAAGATTATCTTGTTCCAACCCCTCTGCTATGGGCAGGGAGCATTTCCACTAGACCAGGTTGCTCAAAGAGCCATCCAATAGGGATAGGGCATCCACAGCTTATCTGGGCAGCAAAGGTTTGGGAACCAGAAGTCTAAGGGAAGGTGTTCCATTTTACAGCAGTCTCAAGATGACCTTCCACCGCCCAGGCAATGTATGGCAGAGGTAAGATCTGAACTAATCTCAGCTCAGTAAATTAATTACTAACCCACTTCTGCTTTTTTTCCTATAGAAGTGTTTGTCAAAGGGAGTCTTTACTGCAGCCACTGTTTTAGCAAAAACTCCAGCAAGATATTATCCTGTGTTATTCCTTCTTGAATCCCAGCCTATTTATGGAGGAGGGGTTAATGCTATCCTCATTTCACACAGAGGGAAACTGAGGCATGGAGGGAGGATGTCACTTTCCCCAAGGTCATGCAGTAGAACCAGGGCACTCAAGTCTGTGCCTATGACTCCAGATCAGAATGTCTTTAATAAAGGCAGCTCCTCTGCTCTATCCTTAAATTGGCCTAATAAGCAGCTGTCTCACCTCCACTCTTGTTAGTTCCTAATGTTCTGGCCTTGGCTCTCTCCTTTTGGTGCTACTAATGCTGGCTGGAGCAGGACTTCTGCAAGCTGTTGTAATCCTGCGGGGATTTTTGTCTCAGCAGGAACCCCTTTGCTGGGATTTTTAGTGAAATCCTCCTTCTGCCTGCCCTAACACTATCCTCTTATATTTCATGGTCCTGGAGAAATTCAGGGTGGCCCTTCAAGAGGCCGGGGTCAGCCTCCAAATGCAACGGCTGTTAGGATTAAGTGGGTTCAAACCATAAGATACCAGCCCTGTTTTATCTGCTGAGACTCCTGCTGACTCCTGAGGTTGTTTTGCTTGAACAGGGACTGTAAAATTAAGTGGAGACTCTGCTCTGCCCTTTCAGGGTGCTTTTGGTGCAATCACCACCACACCCCTCAGGGCAGTATCAGGCAGTGCTGGGAGACATCAGCCCTGTAATAGTCCGGATGAGAGGGGGACAGACACTCCCTGACTCACTGGCTGCACATGCAGAAAGTTACATTAATTTTTCAGCTGGGGATTCTGAGTCACAGGGGCTGTTTGCTGCTGATCTACCGCTCTCCTCACTGGGTGTTATTCAGTGCATGGGATGCTCTGTGCTCTAAAGGGCATCATCTGGCTGAGCAGAAGTCACTCGTATAGGTCAAAGCAGAGTTAGACTAAAGGCCACATAAAAAGGTAGATTTAGATCAGACATTAGGAGGAAACATTTTAGTGTGATGGTGGTGAGGCCCTGGCACTGGCTGCCCAGAGAAACTGTGGATGCCCCATCCCTGGAAGTGTTCAAGGCCTGGCTGGATGGGGCTTTGAACAACCTAGTCTAGTGGAAGGTGTCCTTATCCTGTCACTGTGGCAGGTGGGTTGGAATGAGATAATCTAAAAGGTCTCTTTCAACCCAAACCATTCTATGATTTTATATGTCAGGTGTTGCATAGGCATAAAGTACCCTGAAACAGCCTGGATGGACAAAAGGACTGGAGTCTCCACGAAGTAAAGTGGCTTTGTTCCATGACAAGTTCCCACCCGGTAAACAGCAGAGCCAGAAACAGATAGAATTTCCTCTGTGAGGAGCAGTGCTAACAAAAGCCTCATTTACAATGACAAAATTCCAAAGAATAAGATTTCTAGATGATCAGTAGGGCACAGCCCCTCCTGAGAAGGTTTTCCTGCATGATAGCTTTCTCCCCCACCTGAGATGTCCAACAGGTGCAGCATCATGCTGCAGGGCACCAGATTTCTCCCATGCTCACCTGTGTCTTTTCAGGAAGTGTCTAGGGACTTTGTTTCCTTGTTACAGCTCAAATTTGAAGAGAACTTGATCATCCAAGTACTGTGATTAGGTGACACATCTAAAGGGACAGGCAGAGTGGCCACACAAGCCCTGTATCCTATGGAAATCAGCCTAGATGAGAAAGCCAGCTTTAATCAGGTCCTTAACTTATTCCAGCATTAACAAGCTGCTCTGTTCCTACTCTTCTTTGCAGTACTTTGAGATACCCACACGAAGAAAGGGGCGGCTGTTGATATTTGTCATTTGCTCTCTGCTACACTTAAGAAATCGGTGGTTTCTGGAGACAAGTCTAATTTCCCTGGCTGAGGTCAACATGACAGCTGCACCTGAAATGCTTGACTTTTGTTCCAGCTCTGTTTACTTAATATCTTCCCTGACTGCTGAGCTCAGGGCTGGGAGGACAGGACTTGGTTTGCTACTTTAAAGAGCAGTCTGCCCTGAGAGAAAAACAGATATAGCAGGGCATTGGGGGAGATCTAGAGGGTTTTTTCTAAGAGCAATAAGGCTGCCCTAACAGCTTTCACCCTCTGTTGCCCACCAACCTAATTTGTATTGGTACAATTAACCTGAATCAACCGCAGTCCCGATTTACTTCATCCTTTGGCCAAGATCTTAGAGGTCTTCTTCCAGCCTTACTGATTCTACGAATCTATGACTCCATGGTAAGGACCTGCTCCATCACCCACAAGCACTGGGGGCATCAGCAGGCAAAGCTTCTGCTGTTTTGTGCTGGAGAAGAGCGATACCTTCCACGGGAGGGATGGTGTCCTTGCAGGATACCTGCTCTGAGACCTCCCTAGCGTGGCAGCAGATTGGGATGAGCTGCTCAGTAATTGTTTACAAGTCTCTGTGCACTGCTTTACGGAATTACATAAAAGATCCAATAGTTCCCACTGTGCATCCCCATCCCTAGGCAGACTGTGTCTGGGCATCCCGAGTACGCTGAGAGAGCTGGTAGCTCTCAAAGCCCACAGAAATGAAAGAAAATCCTAAAGGACTGGTGGAGAGTTTTGACAACCCTTTTTTTTTTTGGATCACGGATGCAGTAGTACCACCAGCCTGGCCTGGGGGTGTTTGGGAGGTGTATCACTAACACCATGGAGAATTAATGGGGACTTTCAGTAGACATGACTTAAGAAGGCTCTCACACAGAAATTATGGAAGAAATGACCACTCCTTTGTTTCTCCAGACCAAAACCTTCTGTGGGCTGTAGGAGAGACAAACCCTCTGTGTGTGTGTGTGTGTGGTTTCTGGAGTTCATCTCAGCCCAGGGTAAATCTGCTGGCCTTGATGGCGCTGATCCAGCAAAGCTGAGGGATGAGAGGAAGCAGGACAGAAATAGCTGGGGTATCACAACGTAACAGCAACCTCCACCGATGCTGGAAAACACCCAAAGGCTCCGACGTGGGAGGCAGCACACTTTGATGCGCTCTAGCTGGGCGTGCAGGGCTCCTTCCACCTCAGCACAGCACACACGTGCTGGACTCCTCTGTCCCAGCACAGGAGGTCTGCCTGTCCCCCCAGCCTCAGCAAGGGAGGGGACCCTACCTGTGGTGATGAGAGGTGTTGTGGTTTGTGGGTGCTGCCCCTTCCCTTCCAGCCCCACTGTTACTGTGAAGATGAGCGAGCCCACTGAGCTCAGTGGGAGCTTTGCCTCGGCTGGGAACTTGATGCCACCAAGAGGCAAAGCATTTTCTTCTCCCAACCTCTCCTGTTGGCATGAATTCAAACTCCTGTACACCAACACACACCAGGCACACGGAAAACTGACTTACAAAGCAAGCCTCACCCCAACAAAAGCATGGGTCAGCTCTGGAAATCACAGGAATCCACACACAAACCCCAGCTTTTCTAGCAGAGATCCAGCTGATCAATATCTTTGTGGCAATTCCCTAACGGCTTTCAGGAAATCTGATACAGAAACTGCAAGAAATCCAATTAAGCTCCTCTCTCTATCTGCTGGAATAAAAATATTTTCAATGAAAAAAGAAGAGAACAGGTTTTGTTGTATTTCCTTCGACCCACAGGACACATGGCACTTGTAGTAAAATGATGAGCTGACACTTTCTCTTCTCCAAGATAACTAAGAAGTGCAGTGAGGCCAATATTTCAGAAGAATTGTTTCAAGGAGGATCTCTGGGCATGAACAACTTTTTAGTGAGTTGAGTTCCACATAAAATAGCTGACACTGGATCCAGCCTGTGGGCTCCCCATCTACTATATTTCTCTGACAGAGGGTGCCTAAGGAGCAGTATAAGAACAGATGTAGTGGTGTTACTCTGCAATATTCCCCTAGAAACTAATAATTTGCAGCTCAAGAACTTCTAGATCCAAAAAAGGGTAGGGTTTTTTTTAAATTTAATATATATGCTTTATAGTTTTTAGAGTTTTTTTCTAAATGAAACTTGTCCAAATGCTTTTTTTAACCCAATACTTTGAGAATCTACGGGGTTCTGCCATAAGGAGCACCACAGATGCCAGATTGTGCAAACTCTTTTTATCTTTGAGCCTGGCCTCTGAAAGCTTTATTTGATGCTCCCTAATGTTTGTGTTTCAAAGGAAAATTAAGGAAAATCTTCCTTTTGCATTCACCATGCAAGCATGATCTTCCAGGATCTATAACATACCTTCTTCCCATCTCTTCTCAGCTTGGAGCCTTTGTCTAAACAATCATTCCTCCTGTGGAAGGTGTTCTAGACCTCTGACCACCTTTCCTTTCTCAGAATTCTCCCCAGTGGAACCAATTTTGTTTTAGATGACTTGAAATGAGATAAATCAGCAGAGGAGTGGAACGTGCTCTCTGGACAATGGCAGATATGAGAAGGAACACAGAAGGGCTTGGTCCCAATATTTGGGTCCTGGTCCCAATCTAGCACAGCCCAGAGAACCTTTTCCCTGCACCCTGGTGTTTTGGGTAGGTGAGTCCTGCTCAGGTGGAAGGTGTTTCCCAGCTGCAACCTGCAAGCCTTACAAGACTAAATCTAAGTGATCAAGGCCAGGTTCGATGGGACTTTGAGCAACCTGGTCTAGTAGAAGGTATCCCTGCCCACGGCAGGGTGGGTAGGAATGAGTTAATCTTTAAAGTCCCTTCCAACCCAAACCATTCCATGGTTCTAAAATATTCCTAAAAGTCTTTACATTTACGTGGAGACATTGACAGCTACCATGATCCCAGATTTATCTTCCCATTTCCAAAGTCAGGAACAGCTGAAGAGAGTGGCTTTGTCTGATGGGGCGAAGCCCCTTCCAAGCACAGCTCCCACTGTACAAGCCAGTATCAGATGGGAAGAGAGGACAAAACCAGGATTCACAGAGGCTCCATGCAACATCAGGCACATCCTCTTGCATGTCTCCCTTCCTCCACACTCATAAAGTTGGAGACCAGGCTGGTTGTGCAGCAACAACAGCAGTGCAAACCTCCCCCCCAGGCACCTGTCAGTCTACAGCCAACCTACAGTGTAAGTTTTAACTCCTTTCACGCATGGGAAACTGTGTTCAGGTCATCTGCATCCCGGGCAAATGCTGTGTCATTACACCTGGTTAAATGCAGGAAAGGGGATGGCAGCAGCTGAACCAACATCCTGGGAAAGGCATTTGCTGGGACTGCAGTCCAAAAAGAGCTCAATGATTTCCTGTGACTGCTCTGAGGCTGACAATGGGACCAAGCACTGAATTTTGAGATTCCAGCTGGGCTGAAGTGGAAGCTGCTACCTAGCTGCTCAGGCTGGGCAGGTCTGGGGGGGACTCACCCAACAATGCCAAGAAATAAAGGGGTCCCCAGAGATTTCTGGCTATGGATTTCTAACTCTTCTATTTTCATTTGGTACTCAATCTATTTCAAATGCCTGTTTTTCATTGGATTTTCATGTTTTGCACTCCCTTTGTGCAGCCAGGCACAACTGCTCTCTGCTCTCTACTAGTGTCTGACTATGAGATCTTTATATTGGATACTAGGACAACTTTTTTCACAGAAAGGGTGGTCAAGCACTGGAACAGGCTGCCCAGGGAAGCAGCGGAGTCATCATCCCTAGAGGTATTTAAAAGACGTGTAGATGTGGCACTTGGGGACACGGTTTAGTGGTGGACTTGGCAGTGCTGGGTTGAGGGTTGGACTTTATGATGCAAGAGGGCTTTTCCAGCCATTGTGTTCCCACAGTTCAGAGCAGGGGCTCCGTGCACAGCTCCAGGCACAGCAAGGCTGGGGAGGGTCTACCTGGGGTTAGACAGACAGCATAAACATGGATGCTGCTGGGGCAGTGCTGTCCTGATAAGCTTTCTGCCTCTACCTAGCACTTGACTGCAGGACCAGAAAGTCACAAACACATAGGTTCATCCCATATCAGCTCTCCTTGGACATCGCCTAGCAGAGAGGAGGGTTTCACAGTGCAAAGCTGCCTTACACGCTGTCTCCACATCCTGCCAGACCCTTGGTACGGTGACACTTGTCCCACTCTGCTTTGGGAGCAAAAAAACACTGGCTCTGCCCCAAGAGAACAATAAACCCCCCTGTTTTTCCTCTCACCCTCAAAAGGGACTGGCAGAGCCGATGTGACAGTGACTGCAGCCAGCTAATGAGAGCACGGTCTTGATGTGGACAAGCAAAAATGTGCCCGGGACTGAGTGCCTGCAGCCACCTATCCTGTCAGCCCCTTTCTGCCAGGCTTGGAAGCTGTGCTCTCCAGCTCCAGGAAAGGCTTTGAAAAAAACTATTAGCTGACAATGCCTTCATTAATCACAGCGTAATCCTTTCCATGGCAACCCAAGGATTGCGAAGTCACAAGTTAGCAAGCGTAAGACAGAAACACTGTACAGCAACCCTCGGCCCGGGGAAACTTCACAGTTAGCGCAATGAATCGGCTGCTCTGAGGAGGGGAAATGAGTTAGAAATAATATTGCCTTGAAAAGAGGGTCATCCCTGGCCAGGATTCAGATCTCATGAATGCCACTGTCCGTGGGGAGATCCTGTAGCTTCATGAAGTTACCCCAGTCTCACCCCAAAAAGCCCAAGAAGAGACTTTGGCCCTACATCTTAGTTTTACAGAAGATCAAAGCTTTCAAAGAGGTCAGGGAGAGAAGAAGGACAGTTTGTCACCAGGCCACCACCACAAAGTTAAACACAATTTAGATACACATATCAGGGAATTGTCAGGGCTCAGAGATTCCAAAGCCACAGGTGAAAACAATTTTGACCATCAATGAACAGGAGAGAAGTGCTGTCCTGGATTTTTTTTGCCCTTGTTTGTCCCTCTTTGGCTGTCCCTGGGACAGTTTAGGCACAGGGTAGGGAGGAGACTTCACAGGGTCTCACAGGGATGCAGGTTTTGACTGAAGCTTTAGCAAAGCTCAGCCAGAGCTGCAAAACCATTCCACACCTTTACACCACCAGTGTTGGGAGCTTGTAGTCCCTTGCCTCATGGGAATAGTAAGACCCATAGCATCCTGTGGTGGAGGATGGGTGAGGAGTCAGCTTGCAACAACCACGTCCTTGCCATCTTTATGTAAAGCATAGGTTAACCCTACAGGGTTGGTTCTTGGACGTCGCTTTGCCCAGACTATGGAGAGAAGCACTCACACCAGCACCACAGCCCAAGGCTGTGAGAAAATCATCGCTAGCTTCTACAACCTCCTTCTGCAGGGGAGACTTAACAGCAAGGGGCAACCAGGCAATCTCAGACCCACTGGTGTGTTGCCCTTCAAATTCACCCTCCATGTTGCCTACACAACATGTCCTCCATCACACACCCCAGTCCTCCCAGAGACACCAAGATACGTCAGTTCCACTGTTCCACTTTCCTTAGGATAATGTAATTGTAAATACCATAGGAAATCCTGGGACTCCTCTTTGGTACTGTGCTCAGCTGGCCCAGCACAGCCCATCTACAAAACACTCCCAAACGAGGCAGCAAAATGCAAACTGCTTTGTGGGAATTGCCTATCCCACATCAAGTCTCAGTCCCTTCCCACGGACAGTCCTAATAATTTAAACAGCCTGGAAGATTCTGGGTGCTGCTTACCAGCACCGGTGTGACCCAGGGGACACCCCCCAAAACCAGCCTGGGCACAATCTGTGCTACACTGCAGCCAGGGAAAACTTGTGCTGTTCCCTGAAGAGCAGCACCTGCCTGAGAGCAGGTTGTGCTTTATCCACCCAAATGGTGTGTTTGGAGCTGCCTGAAAGCAGGGAGAGGGTGAAGCAGACTGGGAGGACACCTCGGGTCTTGTGGCGCTGCCAGTGGATCCATGTAGCAGGGACATCCCCCAAAGCCTCTCCCCATGTTTAAGCACTTCCAGAGGTAGCCCTGAATGTGAAAGGGCTGTGGAGCAGAGGGGTGGAGGGCTGCATACCACAGCACAGGAGGGCAATGCCCTCCACCCTTCACTCCGGCTCACTGCTAGGTGACCCCCAGCCAAATTAAGCAGCAGCTAGAAATTACCGAGCCGCTAATCCATGCTGCAGGAGCCGAGCAGGCTCGGGGCTGCTGGGCACTGCTGGCAGGTCTGCGGTCGTGTCGTCTCCCCCTCCCATCGAGCCCAGCCTCTTGCCCAGGTTTCATCCGACTCGCTGCCCGCAGCCCCGGCGGGGACACCCCCATCCATCCCACCCATCGCAGCTCACCGCGCCCCACCGCATCCACAGCAGCCTCATCGCTGCCCCCCACCCGGAGCCCCCCCAGCCCCCGCCTGGCTCCCCCGGGCGCCGCCCGCCCCCGCTCCGCCTTACCTTAGCGGGGCATGGCCAGGGACGGCGGCGGGGACGGGGCGCTGGTGCCCGGCGCGGAGCCGCGCTGCCTCCGGCACCGAGCGAGGGCAGCGCCGGCCCGGGCTGAGCCTCTTAGCAGGGGAGGAGCCGGGCTACAGCCGGCCCCTGGCGTGGGCGTGGGTGTGGTGTGCGGGTGTGAGTGCGTGTGAGTGTGCGTGTGGTACCTCCACCCCGGGAGCCGCGAGCGCCGGGCTCCCGCAGCATCCCCGCTCTCCGAAGGTGCGTCCTCCTGAAGCCCTGGAGTCCGGCCCGGATCGTGGTATCATAAAATCATAGAATTGCCTGGGTGGGAAGGGACCTTAAGGATCACCTATGTCCAACCCCCCTGCCATCGACAGGGACACCTTCCACTAGACCAGGTTGTTCAAAGCCCCGTCAAACCTGCCCTTGAACACTTCCAGGGATGGGCATCCACAGCATCTCTGGGCAAACAACCCGATCCAGTGCCTCACCATGCCCGCAGTAAAAAATTTATTCCTAATGTCTAATCTAAATCTCTCTTAAGTTTAAAACCGTACCCCCTTTTCCTATCACTATCTGCTCCTGTAAAATGTTTTCATGGCACCCACGAAGATCCCTGCTATGAGTTTAGCTGCAGTTTCAAGTCCTCGTTGTGCAGATCTCTGATGGATCCCTGGGTAAAAGAGTGGCCGGAAAGGTCCTCCTGCCCTGTGAAATGAGGTCTCTGGGCTATGCAAGGGATGGTACTGAGGTCCTGTGGGGTGAGGCCAGGAGCTGACAGGCGTCCTTGTTTGAATGCACCAGCCTTGTGCACTGGTAAATGTGAAAACTGGGACAGGAAAACACTTGAGGACCAGGAAACTCAGAGCTGAGGTTTTGCCTAGAAGCTTAACTCTGACCTGGTGACTCCCTGCCCAGATCTGGGCTAGTGTCTTTTTTTCCTTCCTGCTGAGAATGGTGGGGTTGGATTTTAATTGTGCTACAAAACACTACTGAAGTTTCTTACTTAGATATAAAGCTTGTCATTTTAGATAGTGAAAGGTGCAAAACACACCTTTTTATTTGCAGTGTTATCATAAAAGTTGTTTCTAAGCTCCACTTTTGAATGAGGGTGCTGGAAATCCTCCCAGGGACCCGACTGAATGTGTTTTTTTGGTGATACTGCAGAAGTAAGGAGCAATAAGAGGGAGCCTCCTTGCTTCAAAGCTAACCAGGACCTCTGCTCAAAATGTAGAAGTCACAGCACAGTCCCCTGGTCCCTTCCCCAGCCCTTAGAAATGCCCTGCTGCTGCCCAGCCCTCAGCCGTGAACAGACTCAGCTGACCTTAAGCTCAGGACAGATGATTTGTGACCACCTGGGGCCATGCCCAGTTTCACTCAAGCCCTCCTCGCTGTGTCAATGTAGTTGGTGTGGGTGTGAGGGCAGATTCTGGTTTTGTCTGGGCTTTGCTCTGGACTGCGTCCGATGTGCTTGGAAAGGCTTGGGCAGCCTTGCCTTGTGCCCAACGTGACCCATGCATGTGTGGAAAGGCAGTGAGGGAGGCTGTGCCAGGAACACAGGGCTGGACATGCTTCCTGACTGCACCACTGGGTTTGGAGGTGGGATTTGAAGAGTGCAAGGAGCCTTCAGACAACTGCTCAGAACAGACTCCAATGGCCAATCCCTGGGTATTAACCTGGGCTATTGGCCAAGGATGCGACAGCACCTGAGCAGTTCTGAGGGACAGGCAATAAATCCATCCCATTGCTGAAGGCCCTTCTACCTCTGCAGCCCTTCCTGCTGGAAATCCCTCGTCCTTTTGAGCAGCAGGAGGTTTATATCATGGGGAATGGATACAGGCATTAGGGCGGGAAGATTGGATCCACTTGCAAGAAGAAATATTTCGGCATCAACTTTCAGCCACAGGATGGACGTCTGTTCCTCCATGAAGATGCTCTTTCAGGTCAAAGGCAGACCCTGAACTGACAATTTATCATAGAATCATAGAATCACAGAATCATAGAATAATTTGAGTTGGAAGGGACCTTAAAGATCATCTAGTTCCAGCCCCCTGCCATGGGCAGGGATACCTTCCACTAGACCAGGTTGCTCAGAGCCCCATCCAACCTGGCCTTGAACACTGCCAGGGGTGGGACATCACATTCACAGCTTCTCTGGGCAACCTGTGCCAGTGCCTCACCACGCTAACAGTGAAGAATTTCTTCTGGATATCTCATCTAACCCCACCCTCTTTCACTTTAAAGCCATTCCCTGCTTGTCCTATCAAAACATGCCCTTACAAAAAGTCCTTTAAAAAAGTCCCCTATGAAAACTAATATGAAACTATATGAACTTAATGTCGTGAGCAGAAATCCCTGGCAAATGACCGTGCTGGAGGGATGAGGAGATGCTGCAGGACCCTTGGTGAGCCTGGGCTGGATCCTGCCTGGAGCTGTGCACTACTCTACTACTTGCTGCTGGTCTCCAAACATGCACAGTCTCTGCACATCTCCACACTGGTGTGCTGGGTCCCACGCCAATTCCAGCACCCCTGTCTCCCTGCTGGTGTGCACCACCAGCACAGACACAGGCAGGGCTGCAAAGCAACCTACACTTTTAAGCCCACTGCTCCAGTACCAGCAAAATCGAGGTGTGGATGTTGGTGGGAAAGCACAACCTCCATGCCTACATGATGGTCTGTGGCTTATCCAGGCTTGCACAGACCTTTTTGTCAGAATGTGCACAAAGCCAGACTCAGTAAAGCCACCTGGTCTACACCAGAGCTCCTGTGCTATGTCCAGCAAAAAGTATCACAGCCCCAGAGGAGCCCAGCCAGGTCTACTGCTCAGGACATCCTCCAGGAGAGTACCAGGATGTTTGGGGGATTGAGGTCTTTGTGGGGCTTTCCCCTGAAAAGGTCCTTGCAATCTGTTTCAGTGGTGGAGGCAAAGGAACAGGATGCTTATTTCTCTGTCTATCTTTTGGTGATGCATTTTGTCCCAGAGGATGATCCCAGGAGCTGGAGGCTCTGGGAAGATACCTCCACCCCACAGTAAAAGGGCTTTTTCCAGATGTCTGCTCCAGGCTCTTCAGGGTGGGCTGCAGAAGCACACAGCTCCTTCGTGCTGCAAAGCCTTTGAGCACAGGCAGCTGGTGGAGGGAAGCTGAGATGGAAGCAAGATCCCAATGCCAGAGCTTTGGGTCCCTGTGTC
Source organism: Melanocharis versteri (assembly GCA_013397845.1). NCBI lineage: Eukaryota > Metazoa > Chordata > Aves > Passeriformes > Melanocharitidae > Melanocharis > Melanocharis versteri. The sequence goes on along the minus strand of VZTG01004481.1, from coordinate 395,530 downwards.
ACAGCAGCAAGACTGGAGATTCCCATGGGCAGGGCCAGGCTTTTCAAATGCTCCCCATGTGCATTGTGCAGGTTTGTTTTCTGAGGGAAAGCCATCCAAAACCCACTTCTTCCTTCTACTTCACCCACAAACTCTCCCCCCACCCCTTTTATTTTTTTCAGCAATCTGCAGAGCTCTTTTCCTAGTCAGGTGAGGCTCAAAAAACCAAGTTCCCTGCACTGTGGTGAGTCTGGGGCATAGGATGCAAAGGTCTATAGTCAGAGGAGGTTACCCATCCCCACTGTGGGTTTTCTCAGTGAATGTAAGTGTAACCTTGTGTGAAAGACTCATGCAGATCACCTTGCCTCAGTCTCAAAATCCACAGAGAAAATAATTTGAATGGAGTTTGGTGAATCAAGCAAATTCAAAAGGCTCTGCGGAGCCACCTTGTGCCCATCAAAAGCATTCTGGAAGAACATAGCAGTTCAAAGGCAAGGAGTCTGAATAAAATATACACAATTTATTTATTTATAGGAGGTTTACAGCTGTACAATATTGGCTTTCTGTTTGGACCACTCTCTGATCTTGTGCAGCACGACATGTCAGTGCCTTTGGAGATGAAGACAAGTCACTGTTTTAACAGGCAGATGTCGAAAAGAAATGGATTCCACAGAGTGTAATGCCAGGCTGCTTGCAACCATTGAAATGATTAACAAAAGAAATGTGAAATAAATCAGACACGTCCTACCCTACTCATGAGAGACTGGAAGGTGCTTTTCAGACCTGCCCTCCTCTCAAAAAAAAAAAAAAAAAAAAAA
>VZTG01004481.1:343263-394715 GCA_013397845.1 Melanocharis versteri | reverse complement strand
AAAAAAAAAAAACAACAAAACAAACAAACCAGAAACAAGAACAAAAAATTCCTGAATATTTCTGTTTACTTCATTTGAAGAGAAAAGGCATCAACAATAGGAATGGCATTTCAATAGTTCCCCTTCCTCATTTGCTCTACAAATAGGACAAAAAGAAGAGTAAGAAAAGTGATTTTTGTTATTCCATTGGAAATGTAGGGGAAGAAAGCTTCTGCTCTAACTTTTCCAAAGCTTTCTTCTTTTCTTTAAAAAAAGGACAAATATTACTGATATTAAGACAATTTGGTCCTGATATAAAGTGATGATTTTTTTTTTTTAAGAAGCTATTAAAAAGCTGCCTTTCCTCTCTTTATGGCTTGATTCTCTGTAGGGAGGAAGGAGGCTGCCCATGGGTACCAGGGCACCACAACTCCTTGGTGAGCTTTGGCACTGCTCCTTGGGGATCACGGTGCCATTTGGCACACGGCAGGGCACTCCTGGACAAATGGCTCTACTTTGCTGAAACTATCCAGATTTCCCAAGAAAACAAGGCAAATGCAGGCAGGCTGGACACCTCCACCTGCTGATGATGGTGCAAAGCTCCTGTCATGTTCCTGCGATGCCAAATAGCTCATCCCCCTGCCAGGTGAGGCATCTTTGGGCATCCCTCTCACACATTGCTCTGAACATAAGCCTGTTAGATCTTCTCCTAAGATCCAAATCATACCTTCTAACCCCACAATCCAGCTTCCATTTATTTTCAGTGATGAGTCTCATAAATAAAACTAGGATAAAATCAAAATACCTCTGAATTGGTCTTCCCAAATTCAAGGATTTGCTTTGACCTTGGGATCAAAAAGCTGCTTTACCTAACTAGGAGCATTTAAGTCAATTCTGCAAGATGCTTTAGCAAACTTGGTCCCAGTGATGGCACCTGGAGTTGGGGGGTGCTCAGTGCAAGCCAGGAGTAATTGAGATCTGGAAAGAGCATCATGGGAACTGCTGCTTGCCTTTAAGTCCTGAAAGACAAGACCTAAGAACATAAGCAAATTTGGTAAAAAAGCCAACTTATAACCGCAGGACTGTGAAGATGAGGAAAGGGGAAAGCAGCCCACAAAAATCAATGCAGTTGCACTGTCTGCTTCTGGTTGCACCAAGAACTGAGCTGGCAGGTACTTTGGGGAACACTTTACCATGTTTCAGACTTAGCAGACCATTAGGGACTTTAAACAAAACCCAAAGAGACTTGCAGGACAAACATGGGTTTTAGTAGGACAACAGAAACCCCTTGCTATGGCAAAAAAAGGCTTTCCCGATCACTTTTCTTGCAGGAAAAGGACTCTGCTCAGGTCAAAATTTACCGAGATTCAAAGATTTTATCGTATGTATTAATTTCCACTTGCATGCAGGTGACTGCAAAATACTCGCTTGTTAGAAAATCTGACAGAAAAATCCCTTAACTTGCACCACTTTAAAGGCACATGAATAAAAAACCACAAACAACAGGAGAAAAAAAAATTATTTGAAACTGGTCCTAGTCAGCTGCTGAAAGGCCAGACAACGGGTTGTTGTTTGGTTTATCTGGGATGGTTTATAAGAAGCCAGATTCTGCCACCCAGTGGAATAAGGAAGATTAACCCAGTTTTCATGGAAATCAGGAGCAGGCCGTAGCCCTAGACACGTCCCCAAGGATGCATTTCGGTTGTGCTCATGAGACTGGCTCTAGGACTGTGCAACTCATCCTCCACAACAGGAGACTGGAAATTAAAGGTGAGAGATGGACACTGGTATGAGTCAAATATTCCCAGCATTTTCAGGCTGCACTGGGAGCAGTGCTCCTCTAGTACAAGCTAAAATCCCACTATTTTTTAAAAGAATTTGAGAAAGCTAGGCACTGAGAAATGATGCACTGTAGGCAGCAGTACAGATGGAGCCTACGGAGCAAAGCTCCCCATCCCTTGAACTTGACACTTTGGCCTTCAGAGGAACCAATCTTCTCTTACCTAAACACTGAACTGCCCCAGCAGACAACCCACCCCAGCTCCTGGGGTGAGCTCTTGGGATGGGGACGGCATGGAGACACGGAGACAGCAGGCACCATGGGAACTCAGGAGGCACACACAGGAGCTGGGTCCAGACTGATTCAGAAACTCAACCCCAGAGAACAGTTATCCCAGCACAGCTGTTGGCATCTTTGTATACTTCAGAGTTGCATGGGGTTGAACAAGACTCGGGTGGAGACAGCTTGTCCCCAGAACGATGGAGCCTTTGGTCTTGTTGCCCCTGTGGATTTGGGATTTGCAGTACGCAAACCGATACCCAAAAAGCATCCAACAGGCCCCGATCTGTTTTTCCACTTCTCCTGTGCTGTGGTGCCTCCACAGATAAGCGGTTACATGGCAACTTCAAGGGAGACAACTCCATGCACACTACTCTTAACCCAAGCAGACACATTGAAGATGCACTGAAGCAGCTGGTGGGACCGCGGTGGCCACGCGTGTGCGTGGTGGCACGTGTGCGTGCCAGCCTGTGTAAACAAACAGCCCCAGGGCATCGTGCTCTGGCTGTCAGGACACACAGCGTGCTCACAGCGGTCCCACAGCGCACGTGGCAGCCAGGGGGGCTGCAGAGGACGCCAGCAGAAGGATCATTGCGGTTCCCCCCCAAAAAAGGCACCATTTTTTAACATTGAAAACACAAGATTGGCTCTTTGGAGTGGAATGCATGCATGGTTCATATACATTTTGCAGATGGTAGGTAGGCTCTGTGTGTCTCTCTCTATATATACGTGTGCATGTTTATATTCACATATGTGGCAGCAGAAGAGCCGTCCTTGAGTACTCAGACATTAGTGAGGATGTTACTGCTGAGCAGCATCACAGCGATGGTTCCAGGGAGATCGTTTGACCTCCTGTTCCCCTTGTCCTGGAGGTGCAGCGTGTGCACCGACTGCCGGTCGCTGGGATCCCCGGTGAGCACCACTTGGCCCAAGAACTCGTCGCTTATCAAGTTGTGGTTCCAGATCTGTGGAAACAAAACAGGGGTGAGGGCAGCTCCTTCAGGGATGCAGCCAGCCTTTGTGAACTGGAGAGAAGGGGTCGCTGGGGGCGTGCCCTGAGCTGAAGCCAGGCAGGTGGTGAGGTGTGGGAGTGTCACTCCGGTAGTGAGAGGCGTGAAGGACATGCCTTTACCAGATGTCACCGTGGTGGTGAGAGGTTGAGCTGCACTAACCAATGATGCTCAGCCTGGGGAACAGATCTGCTGTGGACAGTGTGAGGAGGGGGCAGGGGCTCCCAGTGAGAGAGGGTCTCCATCCCTCAGCCCACTGCTTGCCTGCCAGGTACCTGAACAATGATGGGTTGTCCGGGCTTCTTGCGGTAGAAGAGCCCTTTCACATCGAATTCTGGTGATACCGTGTTCTTCTTCACCGGAGAGCGAACCTTTTGCCCTTCACACTTGATGATCACATAAGGGTCAGCTCCTGGGGAGAGAAAAGGGAATTTCTGTTCTGTTGTACCTTCTGTAATTCCTTAGAGTCCTTTTCCAGGGGTGTCATGCACCTTTGCCTCCATATCCCACCAGAGGAGATGGGTATCTGCCAAAGCATTTGTCACACTCCAGATGATGTCCATGGAGCTCAGCTGTTTGGCTCAGGTTCAATTCTATTAGGTGGCATTGTCCCTGGGCAGCAGGTGCTGATGGACTGCTATGAAGCTGGGGAAGGGTCTGGATGGAGCACAGATCTGATAAAGAGTGGCTGAAGGAGCTGGGGGTGTTCAGCCTGGAGAAAAGGAGGCTCGGAGGGACCTTATCACTCCTACAACTCCCTGAATGGAGGATGTAATGAGGTGGGGCTTGGTCTCTTCTCTCAAGAAACAAGTGACATGATGAGAAGAAAGGGCCTCAAGTTGCACCAGGGGAGGTTTAGACTGGATATTAGGAAAAACTAATTAATCAAAAGGGTTGTCAAGCACTGGAACAGGCTGCCCAGAGCAGTGGTACAGTCACCATCCCTGGAGGGATTTAAAAGATGTGTAGATGTGGCACTTGGGAACATCATTTAGTGGTGGACTTGGCAGTGCCGGGTCAAGGGTTGGACTCGATGATCTTAGAGGGCTTTTCCAACTGAAACAATTCTATGATTTTATGAAAGGGCCACCTCTCTTGTCCCCATATTCTACAGAAACACTCCTTCATCACCCCAAATCCCCCTGACCATTGCAGTAGATGTTCCATGGAGGACACCATCCTCCTCAACCTTCCTTTCAGGATTTGCTCTCCTAGAGGCAGGCAGAAATAAAACCATGGAGAAGAGAAAGAGGCTCACGCGAGGAAATACCAGATGGAGGATAAAGTTACCAAGTTCACATACTACCAGCCCACAGCTGGATGGTACCTGAGCTTCCAGGAGAAGGAAAGAGTTCCTCATTAGTGAATACTTTCATCTTTCCAAACAAGTGCTTGTTTTGGGAATTTCAGTAGAGAAAGAGCTATTGCTATGGAAATTTAACTGCCAGAATGCATTTTCTTACCATGAACTTTAGTGGCTACGATGGAAACACAGACCAGTCAGATGAGTTTTCTTGGCCAAGGGAAATGTGGAAATGAGGAGGAACAAACCAGCCCCTTCTGAGGGCCAGGGATTTTGACTGCCAGACCACCTCTTTGCTAGTTTCCTGTTTGCAAGGACCTGGCTCCCCTGGTGAGACACAGCTGCTGGATTTCACAGCTGTTTTTCCAAATTACCTTGTCTTTTGGGATGTCCCATTAAATCCTCAGATTCCATCAGCCAGAGCCAAATTCCTATCTGTAAGTCACTATTTCCAAAGTAGTGTGCAAGGCCTGGGCTAGGATGTGTGAGAGATGCCATTACACTGGAAAACACCAAACACGCTGTTGGTGGTAGGAGCTGAACAGCTGGAAAACAGCTGGAAGAAAGCAATTCCCAAGGGTTTTTTGGTGGAAAAAATGTTTTGTGACTCCAGAATCCACATATCCTCTTGTCCGAAGGAAAGATAAACCTTCTTGTTTCTGTGAACAGTTCAGAGACCTTTGGCTACAGATTTCCCTGCATTGCTACAGGGGCACTGATCTGTTGTGAATAACCCAAAAAAACCCCCACCTGCCTAGGGTTAAATTCCCTTCCCAAACACCAGATAGGGTATAAGGACTCCTGTTGTGGCATGTGATAAGTAAGCACATTTGACTAGTCCTCGCTTAGAAAAGATCCTGCTCGTTACTTTCAGGGATACAGTGATAGGCAGCCCTGATAATAATTATTGGGGGAAAAAAAAGTATAATTTTACTTGGGTTTTATTTAGATCTTTTAAGTTTTCAGTTCTTGTATTTTCAATTTGGCTTGAAAGTGTTTGGCTAAATCTTGCCACAATCAACACATGTCCTTGACTCAGGAAATGGGGGAGAAAGGCTAGGATCTGCTCTGTTTCCATGGTGGAAAGAGATTTGCTTCTTTAATTGCAATCTCTAGAACTTTCATCCCAACTTTAGCAATCTCCCAGCACAAGCCATCACTACCACTGGGTTTCTTGGTCCAGCTACTCCAGGCAGACAGAATATGGGGCTCTTGCCATGAGCCTCTGTGTGGTTGCAGGACACGGGAAGGTATGGTCCTGCTGCCATCTTCCATGCAGGAAAAGTGATGGATGTTAGAATTGACCTAGATCCATACCATCCCAAAGTGAGCTACATTTGACATACCCTCTACCGATAAGACATTTGTCCAGCCTCCAGTGATGAATACTACACATCAGGCTCTTTCTCTGTCCTTCCTTCTAAAAAGCCTTTAAATACAATTCCTGACTTTTACAGCTGTTCATACCTGGGAGGAAAGCTTGGGTTGTTACAGGACCACTGCTAAGGGCTTTGGGGAAGTTTTGGGAGGGTCTCAGATAACAGCCTAAATATAACAGCTCCTAGATCATGTCCACTGCAAGAAGTGAATTTGATTCTCCGTGGACTTTCTCCTCCTCTGGCATCTGAATCAGGCATGTTCACTGAAAAAAATATCTGAGGATATAAATTCCAGCAATGTCCCACGTCATAAACCACCTCCCAGCTCCTCCGAGGCCAGACAACAGGCAGGGAAAGACCAGTACCTCCTTGGGAGTCCTGATTCTTGAGCCCAGCTGCAGCAAGGACATGGATCTGGGATACTACCTGCGGGTAGCCACACATCCCACTCCAGCAGGTGTGTGGTGGCTCATCCAGAGTCAGCTCTCTGCAAGGAAAAACACGTGGCCTTTGAGAGGTGCCCAGTCTTACCCCAAAGAGTTTGCTCTGGAACGATTAAGGACTGTACAGGCCATTCACTTAGGAGTTGGACTCAATGATCTTTGGATGATCCTTGTGGGTCCCTTCCAACTCAGAATATTCTGTGATTTTGTGACTACGCACTGTCCACTGTCAGACTCTGCTCCCCGCTCCAATCTCCTCACCTGGGTTTGGGATGCTCTCCCCTATCATGCTTAGAAGCAGAGTGGGAGCTTCTCTGCATGTCTGTGGAGTGACCTGTAAAGATGTCCTGTCTCTCGACCACCCTTAACAGAAAGCCAAAGAGCAGCTGCAGGCAAGGCTATGACCGTCCAGGAAAACCACAAATCAAAAGCACAGGGCTGTCTCCAAAGAGCCAATTCCTCCCCATCCCTGCTCGTGCTCCTTACCGGCAATCTGAAGGCACGTCTGTGAAAATCCTGAGAAGGAACTCGCCTTCGTGACCAGGGTCGAAAGTGGTGGGGATGATGACGTAGCGGCCTTCCTTCAGGTCTGTCCTCAGGAAGACGCTGCGAGAGTTGATGTAGATGGAGCTGGCCACCTTCTGCTGCAGGGTGTGCATCCGGTAGTTCCTATTCAACTCCACCTGGGCAGAGACCACAGTGGGATGGTCAGGGGATTGTCACCGGCTGAAAACGTACTGGTATCCACCATGGGGGGGAAAAGACTGCAAGGACTGAGTCCACAGCGCCAGGAGACCTGGAGTTAAGAGAACCAGCAAAATGGTTCCAACTGTGCTGGGTGGAAAACAAGTGTGGACGTGGCTTTCCCAACTCTTTTGGCTCTGGGACTCATCTCTTGCATCCCAGCTTAACACTGGGGAGCCAGCAAACAACAGACAAGGATTAGTCTAACAGATTTCAACATTTGGAGAGAAAAGACTTATCATTGCTTTTAGCAAGAGCTGCGCAGAATCGTAGAATGGTTTGAATTGGAAGGGACCTTCAAGATCATCTAGTTTCAATCTCCTGTCATGGGCAGGGACACTTCCCACTAGAACAGGTTACTCAAAGCCACATCCAGCCTGGCCTTGAACATTTCCAGGGATGGAGCATCCACAGCTTCTCTGGGCAACCTATTGTCCACGCTGTCCCCTTTGATATCCCTCTTCCTCTCTAGAGGAGGGCAGGCCGTGCTGATGGCACCCCAGAAGCACCCATAAAATGCTTAAATGAGCAATATGGTCATGCAGGACTGATATACCACTCCACAACCAGCAAATTCACGGTGGTGTTCAGCCCAACATGCAGGAACCCCAGCCTACCTTATGGATATCAAAGCCTATGGCCAAGTTCTCTCCTTTGCCCTCTTTGCGACTGGTCCTTTTGGGCTTCTGCTGGATGGAGATCAGCACTTCATCTTCTGCCTTCTTCACATCAAACACATACTAGAAGCAAAGAGAGGAAGGTAAGGGAGATTTTTATTGATACAGGATCCATGGGCATGGGTGGGGGTGGATTTAACAGATTTAACATCAGCGTCTCCCCATCCATGCAGGGACAGCCTGGCTTCAGTACCCACTTTGAGAGCCTATACCCCCTTCTCTTGGGAACTGGCATCAACTTGCCAAGCCACAGACCTTTTTGGCTCCTCTTAGAGAAATACTGTGAAATCCAGTCTTTGAACTGCTCAGCAGAATCCAAGCAGTCTAGATGTAGTCTTATACTAGAGACTTGCACCCCTTGCAGTCTGACAGAAGTCCTCCTATAAGGCATGGAAGGAAGAACTGATGTTCAGAGACCTAAGAAAAAGGCTAATACAGAGCTGGAAGCTGGAAACAACTCTCCCACATCCTTGATGACAACTTCTGCAATGGACCAGACCATTTTCAACGCTTGTTAGACGGAGGGTTCACAAGGACCTGGCTTGTGATCATGAGAATCCCAGTTCAGAGCAGGACAAGACAATTGTAGAATCATTTTTGTTGGAAAAGACCTCTAAGATCATCCAGTCCAACCCTTAACCTAGCACTGTTAAGTCTACCGTTAAACCATGTCCCCAGGTGCCACATCCACATGCCTTTTGAACACTTTCAGAAAGAGAGACTGTATCACTGCTCTGGGCAGCCTCAATGTCTTCACCTTTCCAGTGAAGAAGTTTTCCCTAATATTCAATCTAAACCTCCACTGGCACAACCTGAGGCCTTTTTCTCTTGTCCTACCACTTCTAACCTGGGAGAAGAGACTGACTCCCATCTGGATATGATCTCCTTTCAGGTAGTTGTAGAGAGCCATAAGGTCCCCTTGAGCCTCCTTTTCTCCAGAAAAGTTTGTTCCAGGAGATAAACTTCCAGCTAGAAGGAAATGGCTCTATGGGCTACACCTGTCCTGGTAAATTCAATGGTGAAAAAAACTGGAATTTGGTCATTCAGACATCCAGATTGTTGGAAATTACTCCTGGCCCTGTTTGACTGGAACCAGCCAACATTGCTACCCTGTGGCACAGTTTGTTTTTCCCTTGTGCCAAGATGCTCTACACTAAGCACTTGGATGCAGTCTCCTTGATAAAAGGGATGATGTTAATAGAGTTGGCCTCGATGCTGGTCATGCTGTGCCAGAGAATTGCCATAAGCACAAACAATCTACTAGAGGTCTGGTAGCCATTTCAGCCTTCTAGGTCCCTGTAGGAGAGCTAAACACTTGGAAGCACATGTGAAGCCTCCAGAAGGCCCGCTGCTCCATTACTCACCTGGGGATTCTGGAGAAAGGTGTCCTTGTGGTTGATGCAGCCTCCGGAGCGGTTTTTCAAGGGGTCACTGCTTCTGGTCCATGCCCCATGTAGCACTGCCTCCTCCCAGGTCTTGTGGATGCTCAAATAGGAGGTGTTGATCAGACGGCACTTGATGATGTCCGTGAAGTATTTGCAGAAATCTTCAAAGGTCATCCTGAGCCAGGAAAGGGCAGAACTGGGTTATGCTGCTTCATTCCCTGGAAAAGTACACTGCAGGGATTTTCTCGATCACCTGTCAGAGAGTGTGGGTTGTCTCTGATGGCTGATGAATAACAGAAGTTATACATTGAATATCTCCAAAAGAGAGATGCTTGCAGTAAATACTCTATGCCTGCAGTAAATACTTCTCGTGTTTAAACAACAGATCTCTGTGTTTTGGAGCGGGAGAAGCAGCACAGTGGTCCTTTCTCCACACAAGGGTAAATGTTGTACTGAAATGTACCTGGTGAGGCAGTGAAGCTCAGCACATTTATAATATGTTCTCAGTACCCTGGTGAAATGGTTTAGACCCCGTGTGATACAGAACACCTTGCAATTCCAGGGCCATGGCCATCCAAAGCTAACACCCATGGGCCCAAGGAGGGGGCTTCACTAGAGATTCTACGACTTGGAAGCCTGTTTTCTCTGGATAGCTGTATGCATGGAAAAGATGTACATGCTCCATGGGGTGGGAGGATGCTGTGGGCATGGCCTGTGGTGACAAACCCAGGAAGGACTCACCAGAACTCTCCATCATCTTCCACTGTCATTCCCATCTTCTCTCTCTCACTTTTACTCACTTTCTGCCACTCCTCAGAGCTGAGGGAAGAGAAGAGGATCATTACTCAGAGGTAAGGGACACACGAGGACTCGAGGCCCAAGGACTGTATAAAGCCAGTCCCCATGCTGCTCTGGTTAGGTCATCTGCCAAACACAGGGGAAGTGCAGCACGGCTTGGAACTTCAACTTCCTTCCTGACCAGTGCAGTTGAATCCGGCCTGGCGAGGTTTTATTTGGCCAGTACAATCACAGCCCTGCCCGTGAAGACAACAAAATTGATTCTGGCCAAAGGCTCTGGTTGCACCAGCCCTTGGCTCCTATCTCATCCACAGCCATCACAGCAGTCTGTGGTGGCAGAGGCTGATTCTGTAGGTTGTTTTGCTGGAACAAGATCGGGAGCAGAAAAGTGAGCTATAAACATCCTTCACTAGTATGAACTAACATGGAATCATTGAATCACAGAATGGTTTGGGTTGGAAAGGACCTTAAATATCATCTCATTCCAACCCCCCTGCTGTGAGTACGGGCACTTTCCACTAGATCAGGTCGCTCAAAGCCCCATCCAACTTCGCCTTGAACACTTCCAGGGATGAGGCATCCACAGCTTCTCTGAGGAACCCATGCTAGTGCCTCACCAGCCTCACAGGGAAGAATTTCCCACTGAAACAAGCAGTCCATCCCAACTCACGTGTCACTCCAAGGGCCGTTCCACTCCCGCTCACCCCATGGGTTGCGCATGCGGATCATGTCCAGTTTCTCCGACTTGAAGAAGGACAGAAGGCCATGGCCCAGACGGACCTTCCGCACGTCCGTCACCGCGTAGGCGTGGCCCTTCACCAGTCCGCAGGCCAGGCGAGCCTCCATGTCAGCTGCTGATGTGGCCTGGCAGGGGGACACAGACAGTGCTCAGACCAGGGGGACATGACCACCTCTGCAGAGGCTGGGAAAGAAAGGAACTCAGATTTCCCTGCCGGTCTCTTTAAGCCAAAAAGAAGAGCATCCGTAGTCAGGGAGAGGGCCAGTTGGCACTTGTCTCAGATGCCATTTTATGTGCTGGATCCCTCCTTTTCTTCACTTGCTTCATGAGGTCTCCAAGCTCCCATACTGGCAACCAATAAAGCGCATCCTAGTGGTTATACTGGGAGGTCTGGCAACCAGCATTTTTAAAGACGCCCAGATGCAGACACCAAAATGCCTTTCTCTGCAGTGGATCCCCTCCTAGCATTTAAAGGGTGCTGGGATGAATCTGGGCTCTTGGACATAGCAACAAGGAATAAAGAGGGTTGGCAGTCAGGATTCACTCCTTTTGCCATCACCAAGAAGTCAAAACCCCAGTCAAATTTATCTGATCTAATTTAGAAGTTTATGGCTGTGTAAGACAACTGCATCCTTAAACACCTATTCCCACAGGACTGTGACCGTACTGGTAACGTTGCTTACTTTGATGGAGCAGCTGATGAGGCCTCCCCTGTTGTGCACCTTCAACACGCGCTCAAAGAGGAGGTTTCGCTTGGCTTCATCAGCGATGTAGTCCCCTTCCGTCAGGTCGATAGGTTCAGAGACCCCACCAGTGAAATCCACCAGGGCGTCAGCTGTGTTGCCTCCATCCAGGGCCTCGTAACAGCCTGACAGCCTGAGAGAGGGTGACAGGGATGGCACAACAACACTGGCTTGACATTTTAAGGGGTCGGGGACAATTCTTGGGGCAGCCTCAAGAATGGAGGTTTGCAGTTGAACTTCAAGTGGGAGAGGACAGAAAACTGGGGTGAAAAAATAGGACCCACATTCCTTGCTGCACTCTTGCTGTCATAGGACCAAAGTAAAAGGAATTTGAAATCTCTAGAATAGGTGTTACTTGAAGAAAGATTGAAGGGTATTTTGCTTTAAGGGTAAATTAAGGCTAGAGAAGGGTTTTTTCTTATTTTTTGTCTGAGTTATGTACTACTCCTCCACAGGAGAGATGTTGCTTCCACTGCTGCAAACCAGCTGATGAATGGAGAGGAAAAACAGAGTGCTCAGGTCCCACTTTATCCTACAACTGCCTGGGTACCTACTTGGCATAGGCTTTCTCCACCAAGGCACACCAGAACTCATTCCTGGAGTTGGAGTGGCAGTAGATGAGCTGATTGTGGAGTGTGGGCAGGCGGTCATCGATCACCACATCCAGCCACTGACCGAAACGCCAGAACTGGAAGTGGAAGATCCCCACGTAGTTCTCGGGTTTCTCAGGGTTCCACTCCTGCTCCTTCCAGTCTGGGATGACCTGCAAAAGAAGAGGCACATATACCTAAATCATTCCCTTTTTCCCTGGGATTGACTCTCATCCTGGAACTAATGCAGACAATATCAAAGACAAGGAAGAATATGAGGGGGATGGACTTGCTTACAGTCTGCTGGGGCCAGATTTTGGACGTGGTTCTGCCAATGCAGACTAGATTAACATGTATTGGAATAGCTTAGACTTCACTGTCCCTTGGAAGGTGGAGTTAAAGGCCTTTGTCCTCTTTCTTATTACCCTACCCTGGACATCTGCTGCCGTCTACTTCTGTAGACAGGCTATTGGAGCAGAAAAGTTCTTTGTCTAACCAGGGGTGGTTATTTTTATGACCAAATTTTTTGTTCTTTTAGTGTCAGTAGGGTACCACTAACAAAGGGCATTTGCTTTGATTTTCCTACTTGATTCTGGCGTGCCTCGACTAGCCCAAGAGCAAGTGTGGTATTCATCTACCTGGTGCCAATGAACAGGCAGCAGATACTCTGCATGAACCTACTCTGTTAAGTAAAAGTGGGAAAAGCAGGATCCCTATTCCCTCAAGGTCTCCATTCTTCCCTGTCAATAGCTACCATGCTCACCCCAGCAAGTACAAGGAGGTGACTTGATGAAAGAAGGGAAAGAAGGCCTGAGTTGAAAGAAACCCTAGAGCAGCTGAGGGGTCTGAGGAGGCACAGGTTTGGTGTCTCTGCCAGCAGGACAGGCACAAGCAAAGGGTAACTGCCAAAGTCCATAGCCCTTCATGGCTGCAGGCACCACCAGCTCCGCTTTGGATGGAAAATTCACCCAACAGCTGGGACAAAAATGAGCACAGCCAGGCAAGGATGCTACACGTAGATCTGCATCTTGTTTAAAACCAGGACACAGAGGCACACAGCAAGGAACCACCCCACTGCAGTTTAGCTTTTGTTGAGGGTGAAGGCAGTGTGGTTTTACTGCATGGCCAGGGCGGGCTGTGAGGCCACGTGTAGTTACTGTAGCTGATGGCTGACAAGTACTGACTTATTCAGCAGCAGTAATGTGACTGACTGTCCACATCCCTGCGTCTTCACTTACCTGCTCCCAAAGGATCATGAGCTCAGTGAGGAAAAACCCCAAGGTGTCCATGCAAGCAGTATTGTGCTCCAACACACCAAATAATCACTGTCCTGTGGAGAGCTGGGCGTGTTGGGGTGGGATAGGGGAGGACACAGCTACATTGCATGGAAAGAGCCTCTTCAAGAAGACACAGGACATGGTGAAAACACCTTTACTGTGCTTTGGGCCCTTGTCCAGCTGACAGAGCCCTTTGCCTTTTTTTTTTTTTTCCTTTGTCTGCTGTCACAAAGCAGGAATTGTGCAGAGAGAATTCCCTCTGAAGAGCCCCCTGACTCCTTAGCTACCAGCAATGATCCAGCCCGGGGCTCTTATTGCTCCTACACTGAAATATTAATGATGCCATCAGCCCTGCAAGCTCACAGGCACTCTTGTCTGGATCAATAGAAGCAAAGCAGACAAAGCCATGAAAAAGAGCCACGTTTGGAGGGTTTGGTGTTTTATAGGAGTGCTAACAACTGTGTCCCAGAGCCCTCTCTGGAGACTGCCAGGAAAGGTCAGACAGCCCTCCATCAGTGCCCATTGATTCCCTCCTGGCTGGAGCTTATCCTAATGAATTGTCATAGAGGACCATCATGATAATCAACTCCCTATTAATGTGGGCTTAGAAGTGATCCCAGCATTGATTAGAGGCAGCTTGTCAGCCAGAGCTGGTAGTGACAGCTTCCAGCTGGCTGGGTCTGAGGCTTGCTCTTACTGTCATGGGTGGCAGGACACACAGGTCCCCAGCATCCTCCTCCATCCCTTCACCTGGGGACAGCTCTGGGAGCACCCTCCACCGCTGAAGGCAGCAAAAGTGGTCAGCTGCCATCCAGAGCAGGGTCCAGAAGAAAGGAATGGTCATATTTCCACACTGACCCAAGAGGAAATGAGAGGAGTCTGATCTCCAGAGGTGTTCCCTGCTGGAGAATATGCCACGGACCACCCCATCCCAGGATCCCAACAAGTCCTGGACTCAGCTTGGTTGCGTGACACTGGGGCAGTGGAAACCACATCTTCTCCTTCACCCAGCTGTGCTGCTTTTTTCTTAGGGGCTCACAGAATCTGGAGCTGCAACACCGTTTAGTGTGACACATTTACAGTGAAAGGGTTCAGAGACAGGTAAATTGGGAGCTCAGAAACACCGGGTTCACCTCCCTAAGCTGATTCAGGGCTTTTTTTCTTTTTTTTTTAAGAGTGGCTAATTAAGAGAAAAGGCACCCGTGGCCCTGGAAAAAATGTCCCTGATTAGAAGGAGAAATTGGTACATGCCAAGTTCTCCAAGCCTTCTGCTGGGAACTTGCCAGTTCAGGATAAGGAGAGAGGCACCCAGCTGTACCAATCTGCTGGACTGTGGCACAGACTGGGGTGAAATTCCCCTGGGAGATGGAACAGGGTGGTGTATCTGTAAGTCTTTATGGGATGCTGAAACTGCGTAGGGATAGATTCAGTGACTGGTAAAAAGAGGCTCATCTTCCCTGCAGCAGAGAGATCACACTGGTCCCCTCGCCTCCCTCCTCGGCTCTGAAGGAAACAAGGATCCACCTGAGAATCATTTCCCCTTCTATGCCCAGCTTCAAACCCCTCTCCAAACCACAAAAAAACCTGCTCGATACTCCATGAAGCCTTTCACACCAAGAGAGAAGAAGGTAAATGTTCATCTTACATTTCACAGGAAGTTAAAAGGGGCTCAAAAATACCAACACTGAGTTGAAATTTGGTGTTTTATTGCATGCAGGATTAGGGCAGCTTCCAAAGGGAGCATGAAGAACACACAAACAGCCTCAGTCCTTAAGGGGAACCCACTGTCTAGGCTTTTATTTACTGTGGTACACCAATACCCAGCGAGATATCTGCAGCAAGAACTCTACCCCAGCAATGTAGCAATGGCATATTGTGAGACGTGGCATGCAAAAACCCCTTTGGGTGTTGCCAGTGGCTCCTGTCTCAAGTGGCTTGTAGTCAGGAACTCTGCTCCGGGATGTACAAGGAGGGGCTTTCTACGGGAAAGTCTGCTAGGACCCTAGAGGTGTGCTTGGCCAAGAAGGGATGCATCCACTTTTCTCTCTACTCACCGAGTCCAGCATTTCTTGGGGTCTAAACAAAGACATCAACTTCCATGGCAATGGCCATGGCATGGCTGTAGGATTTGGTGGTTGCTGAGCTTTGGTACTCAGAGTTCTCACCAGCCAGTGGTGGGAACCAATGGTTCCCACCATCTCTCCAGCCAGTAGCTGATCTTCCTGCTTTCTTTCTCCTCTCTGCCTGGCATAACTTGTGCATATCATTTTATTCACTGTTGTTGGGCTGGGGAGGGCACAGGGTCTGCACCTTTGGAGGCTTTGGAGAAGAGGTTGGACTCTTTTTGGAGCTGGTCTGCATAAGTCAGCAGGCCACAGGTACAAAGTCACCTTGCCCTGGCTTTCCCATCACTGCTCTCTCCTTACTCATCTTGGGAGGATGTTAGGCCACACCTTGAGGAGTACTCACACACATTTGAGTGCAATCTGAGCAAAGGACCAACTGTAATAATACTTAACTCTTTCAAGGGACTTTTCTATCTGTGTGTCTCAAGAAGCTTCATTGAAGTACTCTCCACTTTTTGGTGGAGGAAAAGGAAACATCAGAACTCAGTAGTTTATTCACAGTCATGGGGTAAATGGGCACAAAACACTCTCCTGTTCCAATACTTATAAATGAACCACTCCCCTCTGCTCCCATGGTCACCCAGACACCCTTCCCTGTGTTGCAGAGGGCAGGAGATACTGCTTTTCAGGTACAAAAGCAGCAGGTTCCTGTTCTGTGGTTTGCAAAGTACTCTGCAGCCTCATGTCTCTCTGTAGACACTTCAGAGTAAATATTTTAATGGGTGCTTTAAGGACAGAACAAAGCACAAATTAGCTCTGCTGCAGGGGACTCATTGCTGGCTCAGACTTACAGCCTGCTCTGGGCTGCCGGCTCTGCACACACACACACACACATACATCTGCTCCAACTCATCTTGGACCAACAAACTCCACCCTCCCCCCAGCAAGAAATGGTGGCAGTGGTCAGAAAAGGCTGGTCCAACCTCCCCATTAGTCCAGTGGGCTTGCAATCTGCAGAACACAGTGAGTCCGAGTGTATGTGCTTCAGCTTTCACAGCAAGGTGGATTCTCCATGGGACTGGTCTTCAGAGACTCCAAGCAGCCACAGCAGCAGCACAAGTCACCAGAGCCTGCAAGCACTCAGCACCTTGCAAGGGGAGGAACTCCATCACAAACAAGCCCTCCCTTTTTAATGGCTAGGATGGAAACTGGAAAGCAGGGCTCTCTCCAGGGGTCCCTGCTGTTTTCTGGCATGGGAATTACTTATTTTTCCAGCAGATTTTTGGTGTGCAGTTGCTACAGTGAGAGGACTTAGGGCAGCCTCATATTTCCAAGCCAGCAAGACCCTGCGTGAATCCTGATGAATTCACAAGCACACAGTCTTATACTCCAGGTAAATGCAGCAGCAAGCTCATGGTCCCCTTCTCCCCATCATTCAGACAGAGGGCAACACGTTTGGGGAATATTTCACAGGGCTAAGGGGCTCCAGAAGCATTGATCTGTTCTCTGCTTTACCACAGTGCTGTCTCTCATT
Organism: Melanocharis versteri; assembly: GCA_013397845.1. Classification (NCBI taxonomy): domain Eukaryota; kingdom Metazoa; phylum Chordata; class Aves; order Passeriformes; family Melanocharitidae; genus Melanocharis; species Melanocharis versteri. Next base: position 377,989 of record VZTG01004481.1, on the reverse strand, counting down.
AAAAAAAAAAAAAAGATAGATGCAAAAATTGAACAAAGAACTGAACTGAAAGAAGCATAGCTGGAGCAAGAAAATCGGAGCAAGAGGGGATCAGGCTTTGAAAACAATGGAGCCTTTCAGCTGAGCTGGTTCGAGGCCACCAGTGAAAGTGAGGAGGAAATACATCACCTTGCGGATCTGGGCTAATTCCGCTATCCGCTCCCCAAATTCCTGGGCATCTGCCTCATTGCACTCCACCTCCTTGGCCCCTAGCTTCTTCCAGAAGATGCCCACTGGCTCCAGCAGCTGCCGGTTCATCAGGTGGGTGAGATCAGGAGTCCAGTGCTGGGAGGTGCCAGTCACCATGACCTTCCCAGGTCTCTCCAGCTGCATGTCCCAGCGGAGGAAGCGCAGTTTGTGCTGCTGGATGAAATCCACTCGGTAGATGTGTTCATTGGGATGCAGCAGCTTCTCACCATCCTGGGGCCTCAGGTTTTTTTGCTGCAGGCTCTGGAATCGCAGCCGCATGCGCCGGGTGAGCTGCTCATCGCGGGTGAAGGGCAGCTCGAGCATCCCTGCCTCAGCTGCCATCACCGTGGCTGCTCCTCCGCTCCGTCCTCAGCACTGCGTGGCTCTCAAACAGGACACGTAGTGGGAAAGATCTGACAGGCCCCTGGAGCTGGTGTCCCTTCTCCACAGTTCCAGCAGTGCTAGGCAACCTGGGCCAGTGACGCAAAACACCTCTGGAGCTTCCCCTGAGTGCCCTCCCGACTCGTTTGCAGGTACAGAACTGTTGGTGCTGCTGTGCACGATAATCTATAGGGAAGGGATGTCTGATGTCAGCCTCCCTGGCAACCTCCCTGACAACCATGGCTCATTATCCCAAAACAAAGCCAGGGATGCCACCTTGGCAGGGATGAGTGGCAGTGGCTTTCTCTGAGTGTAGGTTCATGGGATGACTCAGGCTGGAATGAGACTCTGGAGAAGTCTGGTCCAACCTACTGCTCAAAGCAGGACTTACTTCAGGGTTAAATCATGTGCTCAGGGCTTCATTGAGTCTATCTCTATCTCCATGGACAGAGGTCCCACAGCCTCTCTGGGCCCTGTTCCAGTGTCTGACTGTGCTCATGCTGAAGATAAACTGCAGCTTGTGCTGCTGTCCTTTGTCTTCTGACTGTGCATCCCCGCAAGAGCCTGGCTCCACCTTGTCCACAGTCCCCTATCTCGGCTGGATGGGGCTCTGAGCAGCAAGGTCCAGTGGAAGGTGTCCCTGCCCATGGCAGGGGGTTGGAACTAGATGACCTTTGAAGGTCCCTTCCAACCCAAACCATTCCATGATTCTATGGTTAAGTAGCTGCACACAGCAATAAGCTCGCTTCAACTTCTCTCCTCCTGGATGCACAAACTCACTTTCCTCCAGACCATTTTGGTGGCCTCCATCAGGCTGTGCCATCCAGAGAAGGACCATGAAGGTCCCAAGGGACTATAAGTCAATGAATAGGAAACTAACATGACCATCATGTCCTTTTCTGGATGGCACAGCTGGCAGGAGTCAGACACCACACTGCTCCTCCAGCAGCAAGTCGGCACCAGCATCCTGGCATGGCTTTGCCCCCCATTTTAATTATTTTTAACTTCTTTTCATAAAAGCTAGACACATCTGAAGGGTCATAGAAAGGGTGTTAAGGAGCCAGATCACACATAGAGCCAGGTAGGGTCGGGTCAGCCAAGACCCACGAATTTAGAAAACAGCTCTCAACTAAATTCCAGTACCCCATTCCCACTCAGTGGTTCACACCACACAGGCATAATGGGAAGGAGGGACATGGGAGAAAGCAAGGTGGAAGAAAATGTTTGAATAAAATAACCTCCTGGGATACACAGGGATGTGCTGGCTTGCCTTATTTTCTTGAAGGTATTCCCCCTTCCCACACTTCAGAGAGATAGTTTCACTGTGTGAAATGGAGCAAGGGACATGCAGAGCCTATGTGACATCCTGGTGTACACCAGGAATACATTTTTCTAGTAGCCATGGGTGATCTGGGCCAAGATTCCTGGGCTGATATTTTGGAGATACTAAAGCCTGCATCAGCATCTTTCAGCTCTTGCCAGACCCCAAATAGAGACATTTTGGTGTCCAGCAATGTTATCACAATTGCATGTGTAACCACACAGAGGACCAAGGGGCCCATTATATCTGTTTCTGAGATCTTCAGCAAATAAGAAATTCTTTACTGTGAAGGTGGTGAGGCACTGGCACAGGTTGCTCAGAGAATGTGTGGATGCCCCATCCCTGGAAGTGTTCAAGGTCAGGTTGGATGGGGCTTTGAGCAACCTGGTCCAGTGGAAGGTGTCCCTGCCCACAGCAGGGGAGCTAAATGATCATTAAGGCCCCTTCCAACCTATATAATTCTATAAAACAAACATTTCTGAAAGAAAAGAGGGGGCAGGTAAAAAAAAGCCTCTGAGAGTTAAAGCAATAGAAAATGAGAAGCCACAAACACCCACAGCCAAATTGCCAAGGGAGGAAAAGCAATGCCTGGCAAACTGAAATAATGATGTGTCCAAAGGGACTCAGCCTCTGTTTGGTTGGCATTTCCCAGGGCAGAGCTGGAAGTGAATGGTGAGGAAGGAAGACAACTTGCCCACTCACTCTTGGGGGATGTTGGTGGTGAGGAACAAGCTAAACAACCCTGTGCATCACCCTTGTAACGAGAGCCATAGCAGTAACCGCAGCTCTCACGATGGCAGGAAGCCTTATTGCTTATCTAGAAGGCAACAACAGCTATCCTGTTCCTGGTATAAAGAAAAACCTTGATTTTAACAGAAAATGGGGATGCTACAAGAAATCCCTGAGCTCGGTGTTCATGCACACCACAGGAAGCAGAGACTGGAAGAACCACAGCACACAGAGCAGATGTAAAGGTGTGGGGTGGAGGAATCCTCTCAGGCCTGTGGCTGTAGGAGGCTGTGGGTGAAGCAGGTGGTGCTGTCTGCACACACTGGCTGCCTTTTACAGTAAAATCTGGGAAAAGTTGCTTGCAACATGCTGGACTCTTGCCCCATGATGAGGCACACCTGCACCAGAGTCTGAAGTCCGCCTGCCTTGGCTTTCACAGGGCTGACATCCTGCACAGCTGAGGACACGATGGAGCTGGGCACAGACTGTCCAAGGATGTGGCACTGAGCACCTCCTTCCCCCTGAACCTCTCTGCTTGCTCCCCAGCTCTGCAGCCCCTCGCTCTGGTGCAGCCCCTCAGTGGCTTTCTGGCCCACAGTACCTTCCCTTTGGACCCCACACTTCAAAGAACACTGCTACTGGTGCCACCCAGCCATAGGACATGCCAGGGATGGATGCTTTGGGCAAGCAGTGATGTGGGAGAGATGCTAACACCCCGAAATCAACCTACCTGCCCCAGCATGAGGTGCCTCACTGCCAAGGTGGGAACACAGTAAACAGCCAAAGAGAGGGGACAGCATGGGAACGAGGGAAATAGGGCCAAATTCTGCAGCTGAGCATCCTGCATTTTGTTCTTCTCGTTTATTTTTAGATTATTTTGGAATTCAAAGGGTCAAATTTGGGATCTGAAAAACAGGATGGGATTTGATCCACTTGGTTAAGGAGAAACTGGCCAAGGGTTTGACTGGAGTATAGTGACTGCAGTCATGATGACTAATGCCCTTTGCAAGTCAGTCCTTTAAGGGAGGTTTTTGCACATTATCAGCTTTTCAGGACATGAGGCATCCCTGAGAACCAGTTTTTGACCCGCACAAACACAACACAAAGCCAAGGTGTTGAAGACAGGCTCTCCCCGGCATGGGGGACCACTTACCTTCTGCCACAGAGACTCCCGGGATGCCAGGGAGGAGCAGGCAGCCACAAACCAGCAGTTCCCGACCTGGCCCTGGTGTAAGTCATGGGAGCTGATCCCATCCACAAAGAGACGTGGATCATTGCAGATTTCCTGTGGGACAGGAGAAAAACAGACGCACTGGGTCAGCGAGCAGACAGGGAAATCAGGAGCAGGGCTTCTTGGCAAAGGAAAGTCACTTCCTCTCTTCCTCAGACTCCATGTAAACCTGACCTGCAGCTTTCTGCTGGCCTCGCTCATCATGCTGGTGGCAGAAGGACCCTGTCCTGCCTTCTGTCTCACCAGGACATGGGCAGCATCACTAGACTTACTCCCTGCTCTGTCCCAGCACCAGTGCAGCTTTGTTATGATTATCCCTGTTGATAATACTATGTTTTCACACCATTACAGCCCTTCTATGTCTCTTCTTTCAGATGCCTCTACTCTGTGACTATTTCACAAAGGGGGAAGGCTCTGCTCTTCCAGATCCTAGCACAGCAGATGAAAAGAATTCGGTGAGCCAAAAGCTTTGTAGCTGGGCCAGGAGGATTAAATACTCATTCTGCCACCAAAACCAGGATGGTGGATTGTGCACAGACACCATGAATGAAGAAACTCAGGCAGGAGGCAGCTGAGAGATGAGCTCATCCCTCCAACCACGCACCAAGACCATCAGCTTTTCTCTGCCTGGGTCCTGCCAGGCTGCCTTCCCTGCTTCCCACTCCCACTTAGAGCCCGGCCAAGAAAGCACTTAAATAACAGAGGGTGTCGAGCAAGCTCCAGGTGACACACCGCTTTTTTTTAAAATGTATTTTCTCCCGATCAATCCAGTTTGTAAGGTCATGTCCAGCTGGAGGCTGGGAGCAGATGGGACAGACAAAGAACTGAAAGAACCTTTTCCTCTTTGTTATTACACTTAATTTGAAGAGGAAAAAGGAAAAGCAGATTATCCCTCTTCCCCCACACCTCCCAGTTTTTCAGGCTGGTTGTAGCCAGAATAATATGCCCCACCCGACTTTGCATATGAGGGCTTGTGTTGCCTCTACCCATAGATTCATGGAAATGTTTGGGTTGGAAGGGACCCTAAAGATCATCTAGTTCCAAACCCTGCGCTCAAAGCAGAGCCCCCACCCACTAGATTAGGTTGCCTAAGGCCCCATCACAAGGAGAAAAAGGAATAATAAGCACCTCCTGCTATTCCCACCTAGCCCAGCCAGCACCAAATGCCTCAGAAACAACCGGACACAGCCTTGGCCAGGACCAGGCGCAAGGAAAAGGACTAATCCGCCGGCGCTGGTGCTGTAGAACGTTGGGATGAGCGCTAGGGGGAGGCAGGCTGACAGCAGCGAAGGCAGGAGCCACCTGCGCCTCCCAGCACCGCCGAGCGCAGCCGGCGAGGGGAGAGGAGCACCGGGGTGCGGCTCCTGTTTCACAGCACCGGGGAGGCACCCAGCAGCTGCGGATGTGTCTGGTCGGTGTTGGGGGTGTCTGCAAGATCAGCTCTTTGTGATCCTGCTCGGAGGAGCACAGGCACCCTCTTTATCCCACCTGAGGACAACACCTGCCCCTTCTGTCCTTGGGGGGATCTGCAGATTACGATAAAGGAGTTGCTCGATACTACAGAGACAGCTGAGAACATGAAATCATGAGAAACACAGAGCCACAGAACGGTTTGGGCTGGAAGGGATCTTTTAAAGGCCATCTAGTCCAACTCCCTGCAATAAGCGGGGACATCTTCAACTGGATCAGGTTGCTCAGAGCCCAGTCCAACCCGACCTTGAATGTTTCCCAGGCATGGGACATCGACCACCTCTCTGGGCAACCTGTGCCAGTGTCTGACCACCCTCATTGTGAAAAACTTCTTTCTTATAGGTAGTCTAAATCAACTCTCCTTCCGTTTCAAACCACTACTCCTTGCCCTATCACAACAGGCCCTGCTAAAACATTTGTCCCCATCTTTCCTATAAGGCCCCTTTCAAGTACTGAGAAGCTGCAGAAAGGTCTGCCCTGAAGTGCAGACCGGGGCTACCACGCTTCTCTGCAGAAGGCCCACACACCACGCTCAAGCCTTGGACTGAGCCTGGTCCCAGTGGACTCCCAGTGATCCTAAGCAAGCACAGAATCACCAAATCAACGTGGTTTTAAGGAGTTTCTGGATGCCATCCCGTCCACACCCCCTAATCAAAGCAGGATCAGCTACAGCAGGTTGCTCGGGACTGTGTTCAGTCAGGTTTTGAATATCTCCAGGAATGGAGACTTTGTAACCTCTCTGGGAAGCCTGTGCCAGTTTTTGGACCACCCTCACAGTAAAAAGTCTTTTCTCAAGCTTAAATGGAATTTCCTGATTTTCAGTCTGTACACACTGTCTCTTGTACTTGTCACTGGGCACCACTGAGAAGTCTGGCTCTGTCTCCTTCATTCCTGGCTATCCAGTATTTATGGACATTGTTAAGATTCCCTCGAGCCTTCTCTTCTCCAGAGTGAAGAATCACAGAATCATTAAGAAGACCTCTAAGATCATGGAACCCAGCCATTAACCCAGCACTGCCAAGTCCACCACTAAACCATGTCTCTCAGCACCACATCTGTACTTTTCTTGAACATTTCCAGGGATGGTGATTCCACCACTTCCCTGGGCAGTCTGTTCCAATGCTCGTCCACCCTTTCAGCGAAGAAATTTTTCTTAATATCCAATCTTTGCAAAGCGGAAAGCAGCACCGCGTCTTTGTTCTAATGCTGTGGAACTGATTCTATCAGGATAAGTCTCATCCATGGGTCAGTCTCCCCAGCAAAACCCCCTGGGAAGGTTTGCCATATTCCTTAGACTGGAGCTTACCAGTATTAAGTTACTTGGATTCTTCAGTCCCCATTAAAGCTGCTGAGTTTCCACTCATACATTTTGTACCCGGTCTAGACTGTGTGGCCTCAATCCACTGGGATGACATTCCCTGTATTCTCTGGCTGTACTGAGGCGGGAGCCAAGGGCCAAGGCACTGCTTCAGCCAGGCTGCAATGCCCCCCAGGATTGCACGGAGCACAGTGGGGCCCTGGAGTGTGATGCAAAGCATGCTCGGAGCCATGGAGCACCATGCCCACGTGCAGAGCTGGGTGATGAACAAGATACCAGTGGGAACTAGGTCAAAAAGCCAAGAAAAGCTTTGGAACATTTAGTGTTCCTTTTCCTGTGAATAGTGCTGGAAGTGATAAGGAGCTTGTTCTGCAGCCAGAGGGAATTACAGGGCCTGGGATTTGTACGTGCAAAGGGAGGAGAGAAGCAGAGATTCCCTGACCAGAGAAGGTCATGACCTTGGTTTCCTCCCCTCCCTCCCACGGGACAGACAGAAACCAGGTGAGCAATAACATTTATCCAGGCAGCAAACACCACGTCACCCTCCCAGCACCACAACCCCGAGAGAAGAGGGCAGCACACCAACACCTACACCCACACACACCCTGGGGACTTCTGGGTTCAGGCTTCAGCCACCACAGAACCAGCTCAAACTGCCTCTTGCCACTCGAGGCTCCAGCAGACAGGGAGTCCATCCTGCCCTTCATTTATCACAGCCAGATCCTGGGTCCTGGTTGCTCCAAGTCTGGACACAGATGGAGAACAGGAAGGAACAGGGAGGGGAAGCCAAAAGCTATGGCTGTAGGCAAGCTATGACTTTAATGTGTGGTTCTTAACTCTCCCTTGGGCAAGGAAGTCATCCATGTCTCTTTACCCCCAAGGAGAACCTGTCTTGGAGGATCCCAAGAATCACAGAGGCTGGAAAAGCCCTTAAGACCACCAAGTCCAACCATTAATGCAACACTTCCATGTTCACCACTAGACCACGTTCCCAAGTGCCACACCCACACGTTGAACACTTCTGGAGATGGTTATTCCAAGGATCCTAAGCACCACCGGAGATTATCTGCCCTCCCTAAAATTGTCTGCTGAAATGTCTGCTGAGCTCCAGGCAACAAAACACAATTTAAAGAAAGTCTGTGCTGATAACACAGTGAGGGTCAAGACAGTGATTCAAAGTTCTGGTGATTCATATCCTTCCTCTTCCAATGGATGTGGGACAGAGGTGGAAATCAGAGCCAGAGCAGGTCCCTGTCGATGAGGGACTGATTGCAGAGGTCTGGCTTATGGGAACCCAGATTGGGACAGTTTGCTCCCTCTGGCTTTGGGTTTTTGGAGTCCATTAAGAAAAAAAAAAGACCAAATCAGAGCAATTATCTTGTACTTTTTTGCTTCCCACCCAAAAGGACATGGTCTTTCCCTCTGCTCTCCCTTTCCATACACTTTCCCAAAACATTCACAATTTTCTTCCAAGTGCATTTAAAGCAGAAAATATCTTCCTCAACTTCTCCAGCCAGTCCAATTCCACACATGGTTTTAAGGAGAAAATCACTCTCTAATTGGCTTTATAATTGGTGACTGTTTTACCATAAATGTTTCCCGGTGTAGGTTTCTGAGATTCAGACTCACTGGGGATCTGGATCATATCAAACCAGACGTGGAGAGGGAAAATGCTACAGCAGGAGGAGGAATAACCACAGGAGATACAATATCTGCTGCATGCCAGGACCATTTTTTGCTAACAAGATTTTGCAAGGAGCAGACTAGTCTAATTTCATTGCAGAGCCTGGCTGTTTCAGAACAATGCCTTCTCTCAGACTTGCAAAATCAGCAAAATAATCTATTAGCATGGCTGCGCTTCCTCCCTCCCTCCCTCCCTCCCAGTCAACTGGGAACTGAAAGGATCCTGTCTTAAATGTCACTCACACAGACAAGAGAGCAAGAGGCGCCCAAGCATGGCGAACAACGGTGACACACCAGACACAAAGGTCCCTGTGCTGCCCTGCTGCAGGTACCTGCAACTGCGACATGGTTTTGCAAAAAGGGGAATTAATAAAATTTGCACCAGGGTGACAGGGGAAAGGGAGATGGGGTGGGTCTATGCTGTCAGATGGATTATTTTCATAGAAGAGATGGATCATAGAATCGTGGAGTGGTTGGGGTTGGAAGGGACCTTAAAGATCATCTCTCTCCAACCCCCTGCCATGGGCAGGGACACTTTCCACTAGACCAGGTTGCTCCAAGCCCCATCCAATCTGGCCTTGAACACTTCCAGGGATGGGGCAGCCACAACTTTTGTGGGCAACCTGTTACAGTGTATCACCAACCTCACTATAAAAAATTGTGTTGTTATATCTACTTTTAATCCATCCTTTTTCAGTTTAAAACCACTATCCCTTGTCCTACTGCTACAGGCTCTACTAAAAAATACATACTTGGCAGATCAGCTTCACACACACGGAAGGGTAGGCTTGGTTGGGAATATCTACACCCTACAGAACTGTTTGTGGGGGTTTGTATTGCCTCAGTCAGGCATCCCTAATGCTAATCCACTCACACTATCTCAGTGTATACACATTTGTATTGTTATCAGCTCCCACACCATGCAGAGGGCACTGGACACCCCACCCACAGCAAACAGGACTTGCTTGCGAAGGGAGGCATCCAAAAAACACGCTCCCCACACACTCCTCAACTCAGTTTGTGTACCACAGCACCATGCAATGGTGTTTGTTCTGGCACCAGGAAGAGTGGGGGCAGTGTTTGTTTTGGCACCAGGAAGAGCAGGGACAGAGGCAAACAAGATCTAAAGGTCAGTTTGCAGGACCTTGACAGGTCCCTCTGCAGTTTCGTGTCTCTGGGTGTCTAAAGTACAAAGGCACCAAAGATGGATAAAGAAAAGAACCGCTTTGGATTGAAACTATATGCATCAAGCCCCAGACTCGGAGGATCACAGTCATGCAGGTACAAGTGAGGGACCACGAACCACAGGCAGGAGCCTTGAGGATGCTCCACATCCTGCACCACTTTTGAGCCATCAGTCCCCACCCTGGAGGATGCAGTGGTGGGGCCATGCTGGTGGAAAGAGAGGAGCCTATCCAAGTAACTCCTGCTGTGAAAAACTACAGCATTTCAGGAGGAATGGTCTGAACCCAGCCATTCGTCACAGAGCTAACGTGAAATCCTGGAGCAAGCTGATGTGGCCACGAGCTCAGCCGCACCATTTCTGCCTCCAAGCAACATAATTCAGAGCTGCCCTGCCTGAATCGCAAATCCTGTGTCTCACTGAAAGCCAATCTTCTAAAACAGGATTTAGAAAATTAAATTGTGCAGGGTTTTTTTGTTGGTTTTGTTTGTTTGTTTTTAATTATCCTAAGACTCAAGTTATTGATGGGAAAAGAAGAATAAGAAGCTGCAAAGGAAAACTACCTCCACACTCCATTGTACGTATCTCAGATCAAAATCTCCTAACTGCTTTTCTGTGGGGACACCTCCCACATCCCCTTGAGCCATACTCTCTCCATTTCCTCATCCCAGGGCAAGGAAATACCCCTTGGTTTGTGATTGTGTCCCATTCATAGCATCTCCATTCAAAAACAGGACTTGACCTCACCACAATCTAAATTAATCTCTGACTATGCAATGATGAAAAAATGAGGTTATCATGAGTTTAAGCCATTTAAAGAAACTACTTTCAGCCCACGCCTATTCTGGTTATTGATACACTGGGTGCAGCTTCGCAAACAGAATCCTGCTTTATGAGAAAACCACCCTCTAGAGACGTGGAGTCATGAGCTCCTGCTAACTGGGAGAAGGGACATTAATTCTTATGTAACTCTCTCAGTGGCATTTGCATCAGACCCCAGTCAAAATTTAACCATCCATGACCACTCTCCACTAGGGTGTTTTGTTCATCCTTTCCCTTCTTGGAGGGGGACTGGGAGGAATGCATCACTGAGCAGTGGTTTCTCCCCAAAGATCCAGAAATATCAAAGATGCCTTGTTTCGTATTTCCATTCACACACACTCACTCACAAACTCACACAGTTACACATTCACACACACACTCATACTCTTCATGTTTTACTTTCCTTCTGCAAGAGGCAGCACTGTGCCTGATCAAGTCTTTTCAAGGGCTTCAGTGAAAGACACTTGCTCCAGCAAAGCCTGCCCTTAACACAGGCAAATCATCGCAAAACCCCGTCCTCTCTGAGGGCTCAAAGACTGGAGCTCACAGGCAGTGCAGAAACTCCCAGCTTGCACCAAGAGTAAAAGCCTTGGCTGATTCAGAGCGTGTATCCAGCTCTGAGACCTCCAATATAAGGAGGATGTGGATCTGCTAGAGCAAGTCCAGAGGAGACCACAAAGATGCTCAGAGGGCTGGAGCAGCTCTGCTGTGAAGAGAGAGCTGGGGTCGTGCAGTCTGCAGATGAGAAGAATCCAAGGAGACCTTAGAGCTCCTTCCAGTGCCTAAAGAAGCTCCAATAGAGCTGGAGAGGGACTTTTGACAAGTGTGTGAAGTAATGGGACAAGGAGGAATGGCTTGAATGCCTTTAAACTGAATGAAATTATGTTTAAGTTAAATAATAGAAAGAAATTCTTTCCTGTGAGGGTGGTAAGGCACTGGCACGGGTTTCCCAGACAAACTGTGGATGCCCCATCCCCAGGACAGGTTGGATAGGGCTTTGAGTGGTGAGGAACACATTCAGTGCAGGTATCTTGGTGAGCAGCTGCAGTTTGAGCTCTGGGGGGAGGGAGCACAAGCCTGAGACAAGAGGCTGTGAACTGCTGACCAAAGAACAAAGAGCACCTGTGGCCCATTCATGTGACCTAGAGACTCTCCAGGCTCTCCCATGCTTGGATTGTGAGAGGAGAAAAACCTAAGAATCCCTTTGTTCAGGGTCCCTCCTCAGAGGCACCAGCTTGAGCTGCTATTCTATCACTGCACCACGATTAAATAATTTTAATGATCCAGATATCTGAGATGCTGTTATGGGAAAGCTGGGGTCACAGTAAGGAAACCTGGTCTGACCACGAGTGTAGGGAGTCAAGTGGGGCACCCATTGTCTCACTGGAGCCGCCTGCTGTGAAGGGGCTTCGGTCCCAGCTCAGGTGGTGGGAGTGTGACTGCCAGAGTGGCTCCTGGGTGGTCAGACAGGAATGTTCCATTAACACTGAGCAACCAGGTCTGGTGGAAGGTGTCTCTGCCCATGGCAGGGAGGTTGGAACCAGGTGATCTTGAAACCAAACCGCTCTGTGGTTCTATGGTTAGCAGCTCCGCAATTGCTCCGCAGGCTGAATGTGCCCCTCCAGGACCCCAGAGCCCAGCCTGGGAGGATGTGCACATTCCCTCCCATGGAGCTCAGAGGCAGTGGGTGCCCAGGGCTCCTTTCTGTGACACCCTCCGCCATTGTTCTGCTCCTCCTCATTACCAATACAATAATTTCTTGTCACCAACACGAAGCTGCACTAAGAAGCACGCAATGAATCTAATCCAGGGATTTTACCGTCGCTTTTGCTTTTAAGGCCATGTCCTTCTGATGCTGAGGACAGGAGCGGACTGGCTGGAAATTTCTTATCAAAGACTGTACTCACGCCGAGCAGCTTATCAACTCCAGTCCTCACTGGGGCTAAGGGGGAGAGTGTGCTTGCCTGGCACCATGAGGCTGTGGCCCTGGGAGCATCTAGCTAGACCTGCTGGAATGCAGCCAGGGTCAGCATCACATCTAATGGGAGCAGAGACCTTTTAAAGTAAGTGCAAATAATAACAACGAATCTCTTGTTCATCCTTGAGGGATGGGGTAGCCTATGAATGGCTTAAAAATGTAAAAACAAGGTCAATTCAGAGATTGCATTAAATGATGACCAAATCCTTTCCTGGCAAGGAGCAGCCTGATTGGGAATCAGCTCCAGTTTTACTGAAAACAGCAGATAAATTAACAGGCGAGTGGCTCATAAATTCTTAAGCCGAGAAATGCAAAGGTCAGGAAGGATTTTAACCCCTGTGATGGACCCCAGACAGAGTCTGTTGAGTCTGTTCAGAGGAGACGATCCCTCAGTCAATCCAGCAGCACAGAGGAGCCCCAGTGTCAGCACTAACCCCAAGCATTCTTTAGGCGAGACCAAAACTGAGAGAGACAGGCCAAGACACTGCAAAAAGCTCAGCAAAGACACCCCTGGAGCACAGAAGTTAGTATTTTAGTCTTTCTGGAAGAAAAACCTCCAAGTGGGCCACCAGAAGGTTTTTGCACCCAGCGGCCATTTCCAGTGTAAGTGCCTCCCTGCTAAACTCTCGGTGAGCTTCGGAGAGCAAAGAACTGCAAGAACTTAACCTCTGTCTTCCCCATTATCTTCACTCTCCTGTTTTTGCCAGTTTCCCAGCCTGCTCTACACACTGGGGAGAACACCTTTTAATGCAGAAACTTGTGGGCAGGGAAGTGCTGGTCCTGCTTTTAGTGAATTAGTTCATTGACTCCTTTCCCCTTCCAGGAAACCCCCAAGGGGATTGATTGTATAATCCTCACTCAGCAAGAGAAAAGAGCTAAGTGCTTAATAATGTAAAGAAAAGTGGAGCTAAGAGATGCTCTCCATCCTGCAACACCTCCTCTAAAGACAACAGCATCCAATTCAGGAGACAATGGACATAATGTATCCTGCAAGATAGGACAAGGGAGAATGGCTGTAAGGTGAAATAGGGTAAATTTAAACTGGATATTAGGAGGAAAGTCTTTCCTATGAGGGTGGTGAGACACTGGACCAGGTTGCCCTGAGAAACTGTGGATGCCCCATATCTGGAAATGTTGAAGGCCAGGCTGGATGGGGCTCTGAGCAACCTGGTCTAGTGGAAGGTGTCCCTATCCGTGGAACTAGAGGATCTTTAGGATCCCTTCCAACCCAGACCATTCCATGATTCTGTGAACGGGCAAAACCCATATACACAAGTCACGGTAGATATATACCAGGACAGAAGGAAGTGGCTACTGAAAACTCCTATTTTCTTGGTTTCTAAAACAAGATTCCTCTTGTCTGCCTGGAAAAAAACCTCAGGGCTGTGACTGAGAGCATCTCTCCCCAGTGCCATAGTAGGGCTGAAAATGCCATGGTTCTAGTGCCCTAAGATCTCCTGCTTCCACAACCCTTCCCAAAACATCTGGCCTGTCTGTCTCCTCCAAAACTACTCCCTCAGGCTTTCCCCTCCAAATGACATTGCCTTCATCCAGATAAAATAATATTACCATTTAGCAAGAATCTACCTTTATGCTCTTTAATCAGTGACAATCTCCCCCGACAATTAATTCCTGCAGAGATAATTCAGCACTTGCAGGTAAATACTGGAGAGAGATAAAAATACTGAGAAACAGGGATGGAGGGCAAAACTCTTCCCCTGAAGACGGGAGGCTGTAGACTTCATCCGAGAGAGTTTCTCTGGTGGTTGCAAACAGCCAGACTTGAACTTACAGTGCAGAGATGCAACTCAGGTTCAACAACAACCACACGTCACCTGGAGCCACACAGCCACTGTGACAACAGCCAGCTCGGAAACCCTTGTGTTTGTCACAGCTTCTTGTTACAGCACCTTTGCCACAGCTCAGCACTGAGATCCCACCTGGACCCCTCCAAGCATCTTTGGGATCTCATGTCCCAGCCGCCCAGCATCTTAGGGATGACCATGAGGTGCTCCTGCAACGTCCTGCAGCACACTGCTGTGGACAGGAATACACCCAGCACACGGCAGCCACCTGCCTCCCAGAACAGGGAGGAAAAAATGTCTCCATGCTCAAGCTTGCTCCCTGGGAAGAGCTGCAGAACCAGAGCATACAGCTCATGTGGTTCAATATCACACCTGTGCCTGACGTAAGCCTCTCACCAGGCTTCATTTGCTTCCCACCAGTGCAGTGATGCCCAAATTTATCCTGGCTGGTGACCCGTTGCAGCAGCAGGCCATAACTTGGTGGGCTCAACCTGAATCCAAGTGGCCCCCTTGCTGCAGATGGAAAACAAGCCCTGGGGAAGGCCCAGAGATATTAAAGCCAGACCCTAATCGAAGCCTGTACCAATCCCATGGCATCACTGGAAGCGCCCTGTACCCAAGAAGAGAGCTTGGGACAGTGATGATTAGAAGAGATTAACTCTTTTCCCACAAGGTAGATGAGTCTCTTCTACCTTAGACCACCATTGTTTTTTCCACAGGGGATCAACAGACTCAGCAGGTGCCCCAAATCTCCCCTTATTTTTGCCATCCATCCTGAACCTCATCCATCCCCTTCTATTCATCTTTGTGCCACCCCTCCCTATTTACGCACCTCCCAAACATCCAGACCAGCCCACCCAATGCACAGACCAAACCTCCTGCTTCCAAGGTGCACTGCCAGCATTCCTGTCCCAAAAGGGGAGGGCAAAACTCAGAGCTTGAGGATCAGGCTGAGATTTCCACTGGGAGTGGTACTACTTGCCCAGATACAGATCTCCCTCTCCTTCACACGGCAGCACACAGAGCACAGGGGAAAGAAGTTTCAAGCAAGGTGTTGGGATTTGGGCTAAGCTCAAAAGTTCTGTTTAATTTCTAATGCAACAGCCAAGTGCTGCCGCCGAAAGGAGCCGCTGATGCTGCCTGAGTGAGCTCCAAACTCTGCTTCGGCTAGGCAACGAGCAGCCAGCTTTGTTTTTAAGTGGATTCACTAAACAGGGCTCTTCAGGACCCCCTTCCCTGCTCAGGCTGATGCTGTGGTTTCCCTCCCTCCAAAGCACTCCAGTAATTGGCTTTCTGGCTTCGCCGGGCCGCATCATGGAGGCGTCCAGCAAACAGCTACCAGAGCCAAAACACGATTAGAGGGCTCAAACAGCTGCTCCCTCTGCAAAGATCTGGCATCCAGAGCAGGGCTGGAGGCCAAGGAAAGCAGGGAGGGAGGGAGGACACCCTGCTGGAAATAATAAGGCTGAGCCCGTTCCAGGAAAGGCCGCAGTGCTGGATGCAGGAGGAAGTTGAAGCAAAACAGCCTGACCAGGGAAGGGACCAGAGCTGCTCCTCAGCCTCTCCTTTTCCCCTCTGCCCAGAAAAACCTCAAGCAAAAGGGAAAGCACTGCAGAGATCAGGGGTTTTGTTGTTTTTCTGTTTTCGTTTTGTTTTGTTTTTGCCAAAGCAGCCTCAAGCTTTGGGAGTGCATGGAGGAACAGAGAGGATGTTGGAAGAATAGCTGGGAAGGTAGAGATGCACACACGGAGGATGGGCTGTGTAGATCCGTACTAGCACCATGGGAGTATATGGAAATAAGATTCTGCCTCAGCCAAAGCACATTCCCAGCACCCCAGTGAGTTCACTACGGTTACTTTTCACATGCAAGTGCTTTATCCGAAAAATCACAGAATGGTTTTGGTTGGGAAGGACCTTCAAGATCACCTAGTTCTGACTGCCCTGCTGGGGCCAGGAACACCTTCCACTAGACCACATTGCTCAAAGCCCATCAACCTGGCCTTGAACACTTCCAGGGATAGGGCAGCTACAGCTTCTCAGGGCACAATTTATCTCCTACGTCTGATTTCTTTCCATGGATCACAAGTGACAACTTTTCCGAGAAAGCAAGTGGCTGTTTTTAATAGTGGACAGCTTTTATTTCCATTCTCCACCCACTCTGTTCTCACAGCAAAGCTAGAGACACGATGAGCTCTTATGTTTTATCACAGTTTTAGCTGAAACTCTCCAAAACAACCCATGGCCATGACCCTGAGAGATGATAGTGTGTACACACCATCCCTTCCCTGCAGACAGTATCCCTGGGACTGGGGACTTCATTTCTTGGTAAGGAAATCCCCAAAACAAGCATCTTCCAAAAGCTGGGAGTATCACTGCTCGCTTTTTTCTGGACAAGATTTAACTGTGATTGCCTAAGAGAAGATTTGCTGGTTGTAATAGAAGCAAGATGCTGCGGTTTAATGACCTCACCATGCCATTCACTAGCACACAAGCAGAACAGTTGATTTGAACTCCATGGACATTTTGGACCCTACTGAATCCTGCATTACTTGGAAAAGCTGATAGTGATTGCTTTCTTGCAGAAGATGCTGGGATTTTTCCTGGACTCTCTCCCTTAGAAAGCCAGTATGAATTCAGGCAGAATCAGGTCCAGCAACTAAAAACGTCATTTTGCATTGTCTGCTGGCACAAAGCAACTCTCCCCATGAAATTTAGTTACTTTTGCTGAAATGAAAAACTCAGAGAAAGAACCTAGAGAAATGCTTTTGAGTAAGAGGCTTCTCAAAACTTCAGCAGCAAACAGGGCAGGTGTGAGCTCAAATTCTTTTTTTCATGGTGATTTTGTGGTCAAGGCAGCTGAGTAGGTATGATCAAACAATCCTACCAGACAGTGGCACCATGAGTCTGCTACTGCTCAGCATGCATTCCTTCTGGTGCCCAAACTACTGGCAAAGTTCCCTTTGCCTGGTGCAGAGGAAAACAAGGACCACCTCTATGTCTAGTTAAGCCACAGGACCTTGCTGGCACATGGGACCCACTTCCAGCCTCCATTCCCACTGATAGCCCATGCCAAAATGAGCCCTGGTTCAGCATTCTATGCTAATTGCTTTAAGGGTCCCTTCCTACCCAAACAGTTTTATGATCCTACGAAACTGCAGAGCTGGGTGGCTGGAAGAAGTCTGAATTCACTCCATGCTTCAGCAGGGATGGATTTTGACTAGGTGAGCATGACACCTTGCAGGTGAGGTTTCTAAGAAAGACCTGATGCTCTACAGAGCGAGGCAGAAAGAGGGTAATACCTGCCTGAACACCAAGGGCTGCAAGTGAGATGAAAGCCAGAAAAGCAGGTGGAGAAAAGCTCTGAGATGCTCATCAGGAGATAAGCAATCTTTGTCCCTCTACAAAGGGATCCAACCCTCTGCCTTTAGACACGGGGCTGAATTAATGTGTGCAACCTGACTGCAAACCAGCAAGGGGGTCTCAAATACATCCCCACCTTTTAGTCCCAGAGAAAGTTGTTTAGAAAGTCTCAGCTATCACCTTTCTGCAAGGTGTGTTCATGTTGGCCCCCACAGCGACGTCAAACCATGGTCAACCCTATCTTCAGAAGGTAGCTGTGCACAGAGCCTCTTTCCCTTCCAGCAGACAAGGGGAATAAACTAAAACACACAGAGGGCTTTGCACAATTCCAGTGTCCAGGCAGAGCTGGTGTGGAAGAGACAAAGGCAGAGCAGAGGGAAGCGAGACCTCCTCCCACAAGGAGCCCAGTGGGATGCTGGGGGGCTCAGCTCCTCCGGCCACACAACAAGAGTCAGTTGAGCTCCATCTGTCCCTTCACACAAAGCCTTTTTGTCCACCCCCCTCCAGACTGCCCTCACACAGACAGACACAGCACTGTCTCGTGGAAGGCCAGCTGATTTTCTGGGCTGTCAGCGGGGGCGAAGATGAGGACGGCAGCTCAGGCAGCCCTACAACACTGAAATGCCACCAAGTCGCGTGTGGAAAAGCATGGGCTGGGCAGAGAGGGCTGCTACTCCCCACAGGGAAGGAAGGAAACCCAGGTGTGTGAGATGCCGGGATACTGCCACTCCCCAGCCACAATTATCACTGCTGCCTGGGACTCCTTGTGCTTCATGGCAGTCAGAGCACTGCTCCCATGGTCAACTCCAAGCAGACGGCCATAACAGGACATACAAATTCCCCATAGTGCCCTCGGGTCCTGATGTGAGGACAGCAGAAGAGGGACTGCCAACACTGGGGACAGGCAATGTTATCCCCAGCCTCCCACAGCCTGCCTTCATGACAGGCACAGCAGCATGGAGGACAGGCAGAGTGCTTTTTCCAGAGAACATGGTTTCTGCACAGAAGAGGAAGGATGGGTACGACTACCCCCTTCCCCAAAGGTCCCAAAACCACCTCACCTACCCAAAGCTTATCTTCTTTTCCCTTTCCAAATGGACCACCAAGAGTATTCTAGTGGCAGGTGTCCCTGCCCACAGCAGGAGGGTTGGAACTAGATGATCTTTAAGGTCCCTTCCAACTCAAACCATTCTGTGATTGAGATAACGCTCTGCCTTGCTGGACCCACCAGCCTTACAGGAGTACACAATACCAACCCAGGTGCAAACCATCTCTCTGGTTTATGCATGGGGAAACTGAGTCACAGAAAAGCCTCCTTTGCTCTTGCACCTCACTGGACGCAGAAAAGCCTGGACCTGAGTGCAGCAGATCTTCCTGGCACCCTAGAGGCTCACAATATCAGGTCCAGGCAAATACATGCTGTTGGGGATGATATCAGCTGGGGCTTGACAGCCTTGGCGAAGGGTGCACTGTGCATTTTTAGGAACGCCTGAGAGCAGAGATGGTAGAAAGCAGTGTTGAGGAGATGGCAAAGGGATGGGTGCACTTACTTTGGGTCGCTTCCACTGGATGCCTTGAATCCTTGACTTGTAGAAGAGCGAGTCGTCGTTGGCGGGGAAAAGCGGGTCCTCAAAGAGCTGCTTGCGCCGCTGGCACTCCTTCTTCAGAGAGGCGTAGCGCTGGTTCTCGTACGGCTTCACCGAGGAAAACATCCTTCCCCACCGGCTCTGGAGGACGGGCAGAGAAGGAATGAGACACGGCAGGGTCTGGCCAGGAACACAATCCTCCTCTGCAGCATCTGAGTGGCAGCACCAAGGCATCGTGGCTGAAGATAACCACCTCTGAGCCCAAGTGTACCTTGGTGATCCCCTGGGACTGGGACTCCCATTTACCCCCCAAGCTGGCCAAACACACCAAAAAAAGGCATAGTAGTAGATAATAACTGGTGTCCTGCTTCTTTACAAAATTGTAACTCATTTGGGAAAAACACAGCCCTCAGAGGCAGAGGAGGAAAAGACACCCCCTGCAAGATGGGTGTGCACAGCTGTGGGGGCTGAGCCCTACCCAGAGCACCCCCACCACGGAGCCTCAACTCACAAAATCATGCATTTCATGATTTTGTCAGAGGCGCCAATTTCTCAGCAGACTTCATCAGATCTGGTTTTAATTAAGAAAAGGTCTCCTGGCAGAGCACCACATGTTTCTGGATTAATTATTCCTTCCTGACAAGTGTCTTGCTTCCAGGGCAGAGATGTGAGTTTAGCAATCCAGACAACAGCAGGGAACCATTGCTCAAATGCCCCCCAGAGGGAGACCAGCACCTCTCCATCACTGCTCCATCACCCCTGCCTTCTGGTCACTGGGTACCAACCCCTTTGCTCAGGCACAAAGAAAAAGGGTGCTCTGCCTAGTTTCCCACTACTTAATCACAGATTTCTTCCAAAACTCCTTCCCTAAAGTTCCTCTCTATTTATTTATAACAGCCATGCACAATCCTTATCTCTCCCCAAAACGGGATGTCCTTTCTCAAAAGCTGACCATTAGTGACCTCAGTCTGGAAATGTCTAGTATGGTTTCCTAAAGAAATGGAAATGCGTGTGCCACATAACCACAGAATCATGGAATCATTCAGGTTGGAAAAGACCTCTAAGATCACCTATTCCAATCGTTAACCCAGCACTGCCAAGTCCACCACTAAAGCATGTCCATAAGTGACGTAATCCCAGCTTTAGTCTCCAGCATGGTAAAACTAAGGGTGCCCCATCCAGTGGGTGGATGCATCCAGCAAGCTGACCTCTCATCCCTCCTAGTGAAACATATAGAAACCACATGCCTGTCGTGGTATTGTCACACATGGTGGGATAATGAAGTTGCGATAATGGCTAATTGGAAGCAGCTAATTTGTAAACATCCAAAATCCCAAGGGTTATATGATCACTTATGGCTGGCACCAATTTAAGCAGCACTGTCACGTCCCTTGTTAATGAACCACTAGGATTAGCTGAAGGAAGTAGGTGTCTGAGAGCTAAACTAATGCCCATTCTGATGCCCCAGGAGCATTGCCCACCCAGCTAGCCCTCTCTCCTCCGTGAGAGACAAAAACACTTCACTTCTGGAAAGCTGAAGAGCGAAGCACAGGTTTTAATTGACAGCATTTATCAGCTTGATTAGCAGCACAAGTGCTCATCACTCAGAGCTTAAGTGAACCCAAAATAATCCCCTTGCTGGCTGCTCCACAGGTCTCTGCTACTCAGGATGAGTTGCTAAAGCAGCTTGTGGGATTTTCTCCCTGCCATCAGGACCAGATGCTTTGTAGTATCCCAGATGCTACAAAGAAGCCCAAGTGCATCACCTGCCCCCAGAAACGCCTTCAAAATAAATGGCCTGATATAAACCCCCAAATAATACACCAAATTTACTCCTTGTGGAAAGGCTGACAGCCTCACTGAGCAGTCAGGGAATGCACCCAGTAGTCCAATCCACCCTGCTAAAAGGGCCAGGGAAGGCACTGGCCTTCAGATCTCCAGCAGAGGAAGGGGTGAAAAGTAAGGGAGATGTACCCAGGGAGGTAATGGGGACATCCTGGCACTGAACAAGCTCCTTTTGAGTGACAATCAGGTGAGACTTTCACAGTGATAGTACTCATTGCTACAAGGAGACATGGGGAAAGCATGCTGGGAAAGGATGGTGGGAAACTGCCTACTGCAGGAATACAACAGGCTGAGAGAGGAGGAAGATGCTGTCAGCTGACATGCAAGATGAATTGCTTGGACTGGTGCATGAACTGGGCTGACAGACGGGAGAGGATATTTCCATGGGAGGTTGTGCAGAAAGAACCAGCGAGATTAGGAAGGGAGCCTGGAAAGGAGGGGAGGAGGGAGGTCTGGTGCCTTTCTAAAAGCCATGCTCAAGTTAAAGGCAGGAGTTTTGGGTTTGATGTAGGAGATGCTGGATGCTGCTCTGCAGCCTGTACCGTGGCCAAGGGCTGGCACTTGGCTGCTCATTCATAAAATTACTGCTACACCCTGCAGCTTGGAGCTGTGCTTTCCAACGATCCCTGCAACACCGACTTTCACAAGACACCCTGAGCAATGCCCATCCCTATGAGAACAGGACCGTGGTCGTCTCAGCCAAGGAGTTCCAGCCTGTCTGATGCCCAAATTTGCCTGAATTTTGCCCTGCTATCCCACCCCACAGTGACTGTCACCTTGCCAGCCATCTGGCCTCGCTGCAGGGCTACTCTCACATGACAGCGTGTAGATGGATTTGAGTTGCAAAGGAAATGCCAAGCAGAAGGGGAAGGGATACTGTTCAGGATCATTTAGAAAAACAAACAAATGAAAAAGAACCACCTTGCAAAATAATTAAAAGGAAGGGGCAAGAGGGAATGTTCTTAGGGCAGTGTTAAAATTCATTACTCTCTCTAATTTGCAGCATTTCATGCTTACTAGGCTGAACTTCACCTCTGCCACATTAAAATGCCCAAAGGCTGTCTAATTACTCTTTGCCTTCTTGCACCAAGCTCAGACACTCCAGGAGCACAAGAACTGGGTGTTTTCATGCCTGATTTGAATTAACAACCCTACACTTGCATATGCATGTGTTTGCATGTGAGCAGGGAGGGGAATCTACACTCACCACTCTTAGCAGAGCTGAACTTTTATAAACAGTGGTCTGACCCCAACCTCAGTCCTGCCATGAAGGAGTTAAACAAGAAACTACTTTGTTGGAAGACTGAGCCAGACTTATGACTCAGGGGTGTTGTGGACTCCCCTTTTCACCTCCAGCATCATCCAGGTGCTCCATGTCTTGCCAGCTGGTAACAATCACGGCTCTAAGAACTGCAACGGGGAGAAGGGTTGAAAGTGTTTGCATTGGCCAGGACCAAATACTTGCTGAAAGTCTCTTCCCTCCTCCCCTAAAAACATCTGCCTCTCCTTGCCTTCCAGCTCAGGGGCTCCTGCACCTCGGGTAGCTGGCATGGGCTCATGACGCTTGTGTTATCGCAAGGCTGCAGCCTGGCCAGGAGCAAAGCCTCCTCGCTTGTAGATCCTACAGCTGCCTGCCTCCAGGTCAGACTAAACACTCTGTTCTAAAGGACAGGATCTGCAGCCCTTCAGCTCTGCTCTCACTAAACAGGAGAAGGCTTCGGTATCACATTGCAAAGGCACAGCATCAGCCAAGGAGAAGATGAAGCAGGAGCCAGGCATGTGGCTGCCCAATCCTCAACCAGGTGCGATGTTATGGAGCTCAGTAGTGGAGTGTTCAGAGCGGCAGTCAGGCTTTTTCTAAAAATATTATTGAAATAATTATTTACAGCCTCCTTGGGTGTTTCTATTGACAGACATGGGGCAACACCAGGGTTATCCTTTCACCCACCAACACAAAAGTCCAGCTCAGGAGAGGAAACCCTGTCGATAAAAGGAGAGCTTTACACACTGTTTCTCCAGGACCCAGGGAATAAGAAACAGTTGAATCATCACTCACTGTTTACACAGAACACAAGATAAGCACTCCACACCTCTTGGCCAACAACTCTATGCCACCTATGAACAAAAAAGCCTCAAGTCATCTTAGAATCATATAATAGTTTGGGTTAGAGGAGACCTCCAAGATCCTCTGGTTCCAACCCTCCTCACATAGCTCCTCTGGGCAAGCTGTGCCAGTGCCTGTGCCATTCCCAAAGCCCTTTCCCACTCCCAGCTGTGCATGCATGCACTGTAGCTTTGCTTTGGACCCCAAATGGCATGGCCCAGAGCCAGCAGCACAGTGCAGCATCCGGTGCTAGCACTGTCCACAAGGAGTGGGAGCTGAAACCGCACTGATGGAAATTAGAAAACAAGACATCAGTTCTTCTCAAATTGACTGCGGTTAACCAGGGAAGCTAATTCCCATGGGAAGTTACACGTAGCTCATCTCCAGATGTTTTTGAGCACAGTTGGACATCTTTACAGAGCAGCTGCTTTAGCCGAAATGCAAATTACTGAACATTTACAGTGGTTACTTTCTGAAACAAAACTGTTGAAGAACAGAGCACTGAACGTCCCCTTCTGGCCTTTATCTCTTTTCTTCATCGGGTCATATTTCTGTTCTCAACTAAAAGCTGTTCTGTTCTGTTCAGCTAAAAGCTCTGCTAGGCTAAAGGTGAAACAATTTTTACTCTTAATTATGTTTATATCGAGCTCTGATTTTAATCAGTGATTTTGTACAGCACAGATGGCATCCAAATCAGGACACCTTAATATGGCACCTTTCAGCCTGAGGGTTAATCTTGCATGAGCACACACAGGGACAAGCCGTTCCCCCTCAGAAACTAAGTATGGTGGATTTAGTCCCAAAAAACCTCCTGATGGGGTTAGGGGCTGTTTGTTCTAAGTGAGGAAAGCCTCTGGCTTTTTGCAAGCATATAAGTACAGCAAATGCTCCCTGATGAATCCTCCTCCTACTCCTCTACGGAGCAGGAAAAAGCATCACTCTCCCTCTGCAGAGATCCTGGTCCCTTCTGCAAAGCACTCCAAGACCTACAAAGGAAGGTGCTGTCTAACAGCTGGCTATTACCGAAAATAAACTAAAAAAAAATGTCCTTTTGACAAGGGCATGTAGTGATAGGACAACCTGGAATGGCTTTAAACTGAAAGGGAGTAGGTTTAGATTTGATATCAGGAAGAAATTCTTCCCTGGGAAGGTGGTGAGGCAGTGGCACAGGTTGCCCAGAGAAGCTGTGGCTGCCCCATCCCTGGAAGTCTTCAAGGCCAGGTTGGATGGGGCTCTGAGCACCCAGGTCTAGTGGAAGGTGTCCCTGCCCACAGCAGGGGGTTGGAACTAGAAGGTCTTTAAGGTACTTCCAACCCACACCATTCTATGGTTAATGAATCAAAAGCAATCTTTCATTAAAAAGTGCATTTGCACCCGGGCCAGGGAAAGGGTGAGGTCACACATCCTGGCAGAAAGCTACTGCGAGTGACTCCGTATCACCAAAACACGCCTGGCTGTCAGCATCTGCACAAAATCAACCAGAGATAAGATGTCACATTTGAAAGCTGTTTCCGGCAATGCAAAGTGAGTTTTATCATACTTGCTTTATTTCCTCTGGATTTTTTTCCTCCAGAACATCACTCCTTTATTGCTTAACAGCAAGGCAACAGCACAGGGAGAGACGTAGCCAGCCAGCAGGTCTGCATGTATGTGCAGGATTGGGATATTTTTTTCCTGGGAAGGCCAGGGTTAACAGGAGGGTCTGGGCATCCTTGAATACCCATCTCCTTCAGGAACCAGCAGGGTGTGCTGACCAGGAGCTCCCTTTCTGTTTGGATGACTCACGCTGGGACAGAGGCCTTTGACTCGGGAGTTCCTCATTCCTTGCAGCTATGAGTCACCATTCGCAAACACAGTCAGATGTTGGAGCTGCAGGAAGAAAAGGCAGCCCCACACTGGGAACACACTCATAACCCTGTGCTGGCTCGAGCTCTGCCTAGCCAGAGCTTTGCACATAAATCCGGCTTGTGGCACCAGCCAGACCGGCCCTTCCCTCAGCACAGACTCTAAAATCAGATGGGACCAGGACACATGTCTGAAGGCATCCTGGCAGAGGAAGGAGCAACAAGCTCAAAGCAAAGCTGGTGGCAGCATCTGCCACTGGATCAGAAAATGCAGGAGGCTGGAGCGATGCAGGAATAGCAGGGAGAGGGATGGACCAACAGCAAAAGGTGGTGGCAGAAAGACTCAAAAGAGTTGGAAAGAGCAAGGCAGTAACATGCCACCAGGCAGCCAGCCTTGGCTGAGGGAAAGCAGAGACGTGCTGAATATATTCACCACTCAGGGTCCAGCTCATCCCAATCCACTCATGGTTTGGGGAGAACACAGAAGCTAAGCTTTGGGTACCTTCCACATGCTGTTTGATCCTTGAGCCAGCATTACTGGTTGTGTTATGTCAGGCCTGTTTCCCAGGCCACAGCAGGGTTAAAATCCCTGAGATCAGCAGGAGTTGCAGGAAAAGCAACAAAAGGTGAATTAATGAGCTTTGCCAATGCCAAGTCCCTGGAGACAGCCACGACTTCACTAACCCCTCACCCTCAGCACACCCTGACCCTGGTTAATAATTGTAAGGAGCAGCGCATAGTGCCAGCAACACCACAGCACTCCCAAGCTCACTCAGCAGCCAATGCAGCCTCCGAAAAAGCACCTTTGTGTGGGAGAAGGCAGGAACCTGCTCCAGCCCATGACACTGCTCACGCAGAGCAGGTTTTCAGGCACTGGAAAAATACAACTTTGGAGGAGCAGACTCACACAGAACGGAGCCACCTGCACCGATGGTCATCCAGCCACACGGCTCCTGCTTAGCCCAGGAGGGCTGTCACACCACATGAGGATCATGTTGAACACAAACCACACACCCCATGAGGTTACAGAGCTGCTGTGCCCTTCTCAGCATCCATTTTGATCACCAGCAGAGGAGAGGAGAGGATGCTATCTTTGCAGGATCGGACTGAGCATGTATTTTTATTATTTATTCAGTGTTTCTAATTGAACAGCTAGACCAGCTCCTGTTAAATCCAGTCACACTGACTCCACTGGAAGCCTTGCACCATATCAATACACTCACACTGGCTTTCTTGCCAGCTGGGCAAAAAAAATATGGTCTAAAGGCAGGCCTGTACCTTTATGAGGTGGACAGAGGGAAGGACAGAAGAGTCACAGGGCATTGGCTGGCCTAGCCATCTGAGCTTTCTTGGCCATTATGGGTCACAGAGATGCTTATTTAAGAGGTTGAGGAACTGGAAAATCCATTCAGAAAACTCATCATTAGTGCAGATAAAATGCAGCACGTCTCCATGCAAATGCTCTGCCTTCAATAGCTTCTGCAGCCTCTGGGATGATTAAAGCAATTGAACTTCAAACGAGGCACAGACACGCACGCGGGAGGAGCAGAGCAGATAACGGGGCTGCAGCCACTCTGCAGGAGAGTGAGGAGAGGCAGCTGGGTCCTTCAAGATCATCCCTCCCAGGCTAGCTGCGACGTTTGTCCTTCTGGCTGATCCAGAGAATCCTTCCTGCAGCTTCAGCCCTGATCACTTCACAACACGCCCTATCTCTCCCTGGGAGTGTTCAAGGTGAGGATGGATGGGGTTTTGAGCAAGCTGGTCTAGCGGGACGTGTCCCTGCTCATGGCAGGGTGCTGGAATGAGATGGTCTTCAAGGACCCTTCCAACCCAAACCATTCCATGATTCTACAACCACACCATCCCCAAGGCAATGGGTTTCTTCTCTCTCCATCACCTTCACCCCCTGCTGCAGGCAGAGCCCAAAACTCCATCCCCACAGAGGCCTGGAGGTACAACCAAGTCCTTCAGGTCTCCTCTTGAGAGGCTCCTGGCCATTCCAGAAATGTACCCCTTGATCTGCTCCACTTCAAGCAGGATATGATCACCTCCTGCAATTCCATATGACGGGGGCACCCCACTGCCTCTGACAACGGGCTCCACACCACAGGCTTTGCCCCAGCCCCACAGCTGCTGGCCTCAAGTCAGGTCTCAAACCTCTGCCAAGACTCCCAACTTTGGCTAATAAACCATCTTAGGATTTTCTCTTTGCCTGACCCAAACCTGAATAGAAGCACCAAGACACTCTGGTCCACTTCTGACTTGGGTCCTCCGTGTCCAGTTTTCTCTTTGATAGGCCCTCAACACCCTTGCCAGTCCCTTCCTGAAATCCACATCCTATAAATTCAAAAGCCACAACAGCAAATATCGGACCACACCTGGGCACCGACTGATAAGAACATTCTCTTTGTCTGTAAAACTTTCAAGATGGCCCAGCAAGATCTGCTATTTTTTTATTCAATTTTACCTCCTTTTCCCTCTCTGTCTTAAGTGAATTTTTCTTTCTGTGACTATTCTAAAGCATCATGAGCATAAAAGTCATATTTAAAGGCTTGTAGCAACTGACACTGCTAGTGCTTTTGAACAGGGTAGCCTCTCAGGCAAATGGGACCACCTCAAATCTGTGAGATTTATTAGAAATCATTGTTACTGTATCCACTCAGTTCTCACAAACTGAAAAGTCTGAATGTAAGTTCCCACTGTCTTAATTTGAGCTCTTAAAACTGTGTTTCTGCCTTGTATGATGCAACTCCCCCAACCTCCCAGCCAGCTTTTCCCCCCCATTATTCCTTCATTTCAACAGTGCTGCCCTTCTCTAAACACAGAGGTAAGAGTTTGCCATACAACCATGGAGTAGGAAGGCTGCTGCTTTCTCCAGGCAGGGACTAGACATCAGCTTTCCTCACCCTCCAGAGAGATGGATACAGGTCACGATGCTAAGCACTGCACGTTTTCTCCACTCAGTGCTCCAGATCATAGAGTCATGGAGTGGTTTGGGTTGGAAGGGATCTCAAAGATCATGAAATCCAACACCTTCGGCCATGGACAGGTACACCTCTCACTTTTCAGATGAGGATTCCTCCTCTTTTGAAGACCTATTGCTTTGCTGCAGCCCAGCATGGCTGGTGCTTGCTCCTGCTACCATGGCTGGCAGCCAGATCCATCACCCTGCTCTCACCCAAACAAAAACGTCCATCACCACTCCGATGTCTGTCTGGATTCTCTGCACAAAGCAGGGCCGTGCTCGTCTTCAGGAGGTGGCTCAGAGCACGTTCCTAATGCACGTTGAGCAGCAAGCAGGCGAGTGTAGGCTGAGCACAGCACTCTGGGATGGGGATTAAGCCCCCTCCTTCTCTCCCAGACGTTATCCTGATGCAAGTCCTTGCTCTGTATCTCTTTAGATACCCTCACTTTGCAGCAGCTCTGAGCTGGAGCAGCGAGCTGCAGGGTATGTACGAGATGCACCCTGTGACACAGGGAGGAGTTTCACTCCCCTGCATGGGACAGGAACCTGACACAGCCCCGTGTTAGATGCAATAAATCACCACTCTCCTGCTCCTGCATGAAGACCTGCCAGGATCCAAAGGCAACACTTGCTGGGCAGGCAGCCAGCGGCCACCATCCCCATCCCCATCCTGCACTCATGCAGCAGTGGTGGTCTGGCTCTGAAAATACAGTAGAGTCTGCAGCTGCAGCTTTTATCAAGTCAAGGCTTCCCTTTGCTCAGCAGAGAAATCACCTCCCTTAATCACCCCTAAGCAATCTTCACAGTATTTACACATGCTCAGACAACTGGTAGGACCAGCTCTTCAAGGATTTGGGAGCAACAAGCCTGCAAACATTTCAGAGGAAGTTTTTGATTACCAGGGTGTGCCTCAGAAAAAATAAAACAAATGAACCCTAGACCCTGAGAGACAAACAGACATGCATCCTTCATCTCTATACAGGACTGGAGGAAATGGTGGAACAGCCCAGGAGGGGCTGTGAAGGGATGAACTGAACCAGAGCCACCTGCATCCTGCACCATGGAGTCAGGGAAGCTCAAACCAGTCGGAATGTTATGAAAACTGGGATGGAGGGTGCTTGCTGCGAGGGAGGGATGCCTTTTGTCACCCAGAGAAATCAGTGTATGGATTATTTGGAGATGTAACAAAAACACCCCAGCGACAACCACAAAAACACAGTGCATCATGACTTAAGGGAAGGTCAGGCAGGAGCAGAGCTGGAGCTGTGCCCTTTCCACCTGGAGCTCAGAGAGACCTGCCGCTGCCTGTCATGCTGCAGCTACCTAGGAAGCAATATTCTGTGTCCCTTTCCCTGATGGTAAAAGCATGGCCCTGCCCTGCTCTGCTGCAGCCTTTTTTGATAGTTATGTCCAGGTTACGGGATAAACCTCGAAGGAATCAACCAGGGCTGCAGTCTCCCTCATGTAAGGATGAGCTGCAGCCAGGCAAGGAGAAAATTTCATAGGATCATAGAACCATAGAATAGTTTGGGTTGGAAGGGACCTTACAGATGATCTAGCTCCAACCCCTCTGCCATGAGACACCTTTCACTAGACCAGGTCGGTCAAAGCCCCATCAAGCCTGGCCTTGAACACTGCCGAGGATGGGGCATCCTCAGCTTCTCTGGGCAACCTGTGCCAGTGCCTCACCATCCTCACAGGAAAGAATTTCTTCCTACCATCTAATCTAAACCTGCCCTCTGGAAGTTTGAAGCCATTCCCCCTTGTCCTATCGCTCCATGCCCTTGTAAAAAGTCTCAGCTCTCTTGCAGCCCCTTCAGGCACTGGAAGGTGCTCTAAGGTCTCCTTGAAGCCTTCTCTTCTCCAGGCTGAATAATTCCAACTCCCTAAGCCTGTTTTCATAGTGGAGGTGCTCCAGCCCTCTGACCATCCTCATGGCCTCTTCTGGTGTCTTTCCAACACATCTGTCTTCTGCCTGGGGCCCCGACAAGGTGAGAAAGTCCCTGCATGGTAGGGAGAAGGAGCCCTCTCCCACAAACCATTTCAGAGCTTCACATTAAGGTTTCCAGCCTCACAGCACGGGGCAGACTTCAGGTGGTTGGGATGCTTTATAGGCCCCTCTCCCTTTAACCTTCTTTCCCGATGGATGGAAGTCACAGGATAGGAGGGAACAGAGATGATGCTCAGATGGATG
The DNA here is from genome assembly GCA_013397845.1 of Melanocharis versteri. Lineage (NCBI taxonomy): Eukaryota > Metazoa > Chordata > Aves > Passeriformes > Melanocharitidae > Melanocharis > Melanocharis versteri. Next base: position 347,942 of record VZTG01004481.1, on the reverse strand, counting down.
GTAGGAAGACTAAAACTGGTCATTTCCGCACAAGGGCAAACCAAGGGGTGGGGAGAGCTTTTCTCTGCCAGAGGAGTATTTTAAGGCAAAATGCATCAAAGTGTTATTGAACTGGGACACAGAAGCTGCAGGCAGGGGCTGAGGAGCTCAGTCCAGCCCCTCTGAAGGGCTGGACCAGGCCCAAAGGAGCCAGTCTCTGACCTAGATGCTGCAAACCCCGCGGGCTCGCAGCACGGCTTTGCAGGGGTATCATCTGTCACATCTCCAGTCCAGGAAGATCCCCAAAGCATGAGGATCTGCAATATTGGCTGAAAAACTAATGCATCACGCAGAAAAGCAAAAACTGTGAAGTCTCCTTGGCCACAGAGCGTGGAGCAGTAAGGATTTTTTCGTAGAGACGGTGAAAAACTCTCTATGTTTCCTAAGATTCCTATTTCCCTCCATGACCTCAAGAAGTCACTCCTATGTCGAGGGAGTGCCTCCTACAGTGTAAGACAATTTAGTAGGAATAAGCTACGGATGAAAAGTCTCCATGGTGTGAAGGGGAGAGCTCAGAGCAGGTAAAGGGTTAATGCAGCCAGACAGATGCTCGACTGGTGAAAAACCATGAAGCCACTGGGTCTGTGTCCATTCTCTGCAGTGCCTAGAGCCTGGCCCTTTCTCCCTGGGTAATCAGCTGGAAGGGAGCAGAGCTGGAGTAATCACCGCCCCTCATTCCCCACCCGTGACACTGCCCGTGGGGCTGGGAGATGCAGGAGCACTGTCTGGCCCGGAGCAGGTCAGCCCTGTCAAGTCTTTGTGCCCCGCAGCCCCTCAGAGGAGCAGGTGAAGGTGAAGGCACGAAGACATAAGTAATAAGTAAATGGCACCACCACGGCACGAGCAGAGGACAACAAACACCTCTGTGTGGGCTGAGGATGCTTCTCTGTGGAAGGGGTTTCACCTCTGGACATCTGCAGAGAAAGGACTTGACACCTCTGAAGATTAGTGAGGAAGAGAGGGAGCGCCTGATCCCAGCCTCCAAGGCACAGCTGCATCCTTCTCCTCTCTATATTAACCTGATGCTGCCCTTCTCGGAGAAAGCATTAGGAATCTTGGCATCTCTGGGCAGCCAAAAATATCCAATAATTAATGCACAAGCGTGAGCAGATTTAGAGGATGCACCCGTTCTTCGTATCATCATACCCCAGCACGAACGCTGTCTAAATCTCCTCTTGGGATCAGAGCCAAAGCCTTCTTTAAAGCACGGATGCTTTGTTATCAATCCACGCAGCAACCAGGAAAGGGAGAGATGGATTCATTTTTTTGAGGCATAACCAAAGACAAAAAATTATCTCAGCTGGGCTTCATCTGCTTCATGGCTGGTCTGGTCCCATATCGGGAAGATGCTGAGACCTGCTCAGCTAACACAGCCCTTCCCAAAGGAGACACCAGGACAGGGTGTCTGGACCACAGAGTCCCGGCCTCCCACATTGACAAATGCAAAGAGCTCCTTATATCACAACCAAGCACCTTGCAAGAGAGGTGATGTGCTCTAGTTCACACTCTCCTGCCTTCCCCTGATGTGACACAGTTGCAGAGCCTCTAGATAAGCCTCCTAAGCCAAACTGAATGAATTCACACCCCAGCACCAACACTGCCCCCAGTTTAAATCGCTCTTCTGCCTGCCTGGAGTTCACCCCTCGGATGTATTTGTAGTCAGCAAGCACATCCCCTCTCTGCCTTTGTTTCACTGGGCTTTTATAGCCTCGTATAATAGCTCTCCATCCCTCCGAGCAGCTTCAGAGCCCTTTTCCCTGCACCTGCTCCAGGCTGAGTTAATCCCTCTCAAGCACCAGATCGCAGAGCCTGGTCCTTCCACGTTAACTCTTCCATACCCACGTCCCACAAACACCCTTCACCTGTTTCCCACTGCCTTTTTGCAGCGCTCCCAGGGGCACCCAGGACCAAAACAGCCTCGAACTCCCAGTCTCGGCTCTCCCAATATGATTCAATCTCTAAACATAGCACAAAGTCCAGACACAGTGTGCCCCACTGTATGGGCTGCTATACAACCCAGGGAACATCCCCACAGCCTGAAACCCATCCCCGAGGTCAGCTGTTCCCCTCTGACCAAGCACCTCATCCATCTCTCAGCTTGGTTTCGCAGGCGAATCTCAGCATGAAAAATGAGAATGAGCTCAGATCCTCCCTTAAAGGCTTTAAGCAGATTTAAGCTCTGCTGTGTGGGCTTAATCTGTCCAGCAGAGCCCTTTGCCACCTCCCCCAGCCTCCCCCCAGCAGAAATCTCCACTGACCTACTCCCACATGAGTAAAGCACCAGCACATCCAGGTAAAGGAGATCTGGAGCATCTCCTTTCCCTAAAAATGAGAGCACAGCTACAGGTCGGTCCCCTTCAGTAACAGGTGTGGGTTTCCATCTCCCTCCACCTCAAAGGCTTGCGAATATGCACGGTAGTTGTCCATCACCAGCCGAAAGCTCCCTTGAACAGAAGATGCCATGGTGGACACAGCAGCTGGGCAGGGATTTTTCTGGGCTTGTGGCCGTGTCAAAGCCCCACCTAAGTGATTTCATACAAGGACTGCGGGCTGGTGGCAGGGAGCAAGGGTGGACTTGAGTCTGCCACAGACCTCCTGAGTGCCTTGGTCATGTCACTTTGCCCCTGTTTCATGTGTCACTGCTCTGCAGATGGCATTATTCCTTCTGCGTGTCACCACGATGTCCTTATGACATGACAAAGGGGCTTGATTTCTACTCCGAGCAGGGCCTGCTACAGCAAGCCCTGCCGTCTTCCTCAAAACCTGCTTTTCCTTTCGCTCATGCCTTGATCCTTAACTCTGGTGCCAATGAGAAAGTTTTTCCCAACCAGTTCTGGCACATGGCTGCTGGCAAGTGCCAGCCACCGAGCAAGCCAGCCCCCACGCACGCAGCAGCACCTGTACACACACACCCATTGCAGGAGGGGTTTACACCTCACATCCCACTCCCAAGGGTGGAAGAAGAGTGTCTGAAAGAGCATCTCTCACTCCTTCTTGGGTTTTACAATCTCACTGCCTGGGTCATGGGCTGGAGCTGAGCCCCAAATGATTCACATTAAAGAACTGCTTAAATAAGCAGGAGGCAGCTGATGTTCCTGGGAAGGGCGGAGGGAAATAGATCCCACCAGGACAGATGTGCCTGTAGCAATACGTTGCACCGAGCAGCAGCTAAGTGGTGAGCACTTGGATCAGGCTCTGCACCTCCATCCACGCCTGACTCTGCTGCTTTTCCCCCTCCCTAGTCCTTGCTGCCCCAAGGATGCTCCCAACAGGTGATACCTGCTCTCACCTGTATCCCAAAATTTGTTCCTCCTCAATCCACTGCTACCCTGAGCAGCAGTGCCAGCCAGGCTCCCTGCACCTGCCCTGGGCTACCCACTATCTGTGTGCAGAGCGAGGGGTGGGAGATGCAGCTCCAGGGAGAGCTTCCACAGGGAAGCATCCTGTGTTGCCTTCCCTCCAGTATAACACCAGTTCAGCACGCTTGGAACCCAGGCTGACCCTGGCAGGAGAATCCCCTTAAGATACGAGACAGGATGGAGATAAAAGGTGCCCTGGGAAAAGCCTGCAGCATGGTCCTTGCTGGATGCAGCAAGACAAGCAGCTGAGGATTTAAGAGGAGCATTCTCCGCGACGCACTGAGCTCGCTGCTCTGCTTCCAGCTCCATTTGCCGTGGCTGCACTCCCCACCAAGCTCAGAGCTAACACAGCATCCAGGCAGAAACGGTAACTGGTGATAAATAACTGGAAATATATCCAAGCACGACACAGGGTGCATCTGCAGAGCCAGGCGTGCAGCCCACGCTCACCTGCAGCTACCAGAGTGGGAGGTGAGGGATAGAAGACCAGAGCCATAACCAACGGGACACCCTCTGCTAGAAAGCGGCAGGCTGGTGTCTCAAGCTCAAAATTACATTTCTCAGGGAAGGGAGAAAAGGATGGGATTTGGGAATTCCAGATTCATATCTCCGCTTGGAAACCCCAAAAGCCATCAATCTCCGCACCCTAGCAGCGAGTTAGCCTGCTTTGGGAGCAGGAGCTCTCTCTCGCCTTAACTTTCCATGAGACTTTCTAAAAGCCCCTGCGTTTGTCCCAAAAAAACGGAACAAAGAACAATACCGAAACCTCAGGATTTTTTTCTCAGCACAGAAATCCTGCTCTCCAGCCAGTGCCGAGGCCTCGCTGCTCAAAGTTTCTCTCCAGCCTGGCTCCACAAGCTGGACTGGGGGCCAGCTGTGGGGTTTTAACCATCCGGGATGCAACTTTCCCACGCACCACGCCGAGCACCCCGACTTCCAGCACCCCCGAACACCAGCGCTTGCTGAAGGCAAGGGCAGCAGCGTGCTCCGCGCAGGGGAGGAGGAGGGTGCCTGCTTCGGGCTTTTTCTCCCCAAAAACCCCTTACGCTCATACACGCTCACACACAAACACACACCGCCCCCCGCCCCGGAATGCAGCTGCCCCCCGGTTCCCAAAGCCACAGGTGCCCCGAGCATCCCCCGGGGACGCGGCGGGACCCCCGGGCGGGGCGCGGAGCCGTCCCCCCGCGGAGGGAGCGGCGGCGGGGCTGCCGGGACGAGCCACCCCTCCCGGGGCCGGGGGTCGCCTTACCTGCCCGCTGCCGGTGCCGGTGCCCGGTG
>VZTG01004481.1:212129-343087 GCA_013397845.1 Melanocharis versteri | reverse complement strand
GAACCGGGAATGGGATCGGGAACTGGACAGCGAACCGGCACCGGGAACTCGCGCTAAGAGTGGGAGCCGGCGCCAGAAACCGGCACTCCCCGCTGCTGGGAGCTGTGGTCACTACTGGGAGCGGGGACTGGCACCACCCGCTAGGGGGAAATGGGAACGGCGCCAGCTGGCGCTGGTCCAGGAGCTGGGGACCAGTCTGGTGACCTGGGAACCCCGCTGGGAACCGAGATCCGGGTCCAACATTGCCCAGGCATCAAGACCTGGGATCATCAGGAGAATGGGCCCATCAGTGGGAACAGGAGCTGGCACCGTTCTGGGCAGGGAACAGGAGTGGGGAACTGGGGCTATCCCGACACCAGCGCCACCAGCTGGGAACTGGAACTGGCACCAGCCACTGGGACCTTGCAGGTACTGGCACTTGGCCCAGCATTGCCCTGGCACCAGATAAGAGGGCAAGGTCCCACTGGCACTGCCTGGGAACTGGACAAACTGGAGCACCACGCACAGCCACCAGCTGGGCCACCTAGCACCAGGTAGCTGGGAGGCATTGGGACATAACCCATGGAGGGTGCAGGGAAGAGTCATCAGAGGTTGCAGGATTTGGGTGCAAAGAGCACATCCCCCGTAAGGAATAGCATGGGGCATGATCACAGAGGTTGGGCAGATGTGTTTTCCAGCCCAAGACCAAAGTTGATCCCCTTTTCTCTTTTGTAAGAAGGAAGCTGAGGCACTGGGAAGAGGAGGGGATCAAAGGCTGGGCATGCACTTGGCCCACCTGCGCGTCCATGGAGGTCGATGTGCAACAGGCATCATGGGGCTGGCGATGGGGCCAAGGGGTCCAGACTGGTGGGAAGCTTTCCCAGCTCCCAAATAGACATTCAAGAGGGGAAAACCAAACATGAGCCACACAAAAGCACGTCCCCCTCAGTGGGAAGGAGCCAGTGAGGTTTTACAGACTCTCTGTCAGGGGCGGCTCTGATCTGATGTGCTGACTTGACACACAAGCTTTATTGGTAGTGTTCATGGCTTATCATAGTTTAAGCCAAAAATAGATGGCAAGGGAAGAACAATTAAAAAAGAACATTTAGAAATGACAAGAATAAAATTCTCACATTTAAAATCACGGGTGGTCAGCCTCTTTCAAACAACAAAAAAACAGGACCAAGGGTTAGCTGCTGCCTGCCAGCAACAGAGTGAATGCTTAAGGACATCTGCTTGCCACATTACCGGTAATGCAGTGAAATTTTGGTGATAAAATTAGAAAGGAGGCCGTGCCCAGAGCAGCATTGGCCTGGCACAAGCTTCTGTTCCCATGGAGGTGTCACCTGCAGCTGTACGTGGTCACCACAGACCACGTGAGTGATTCACCTCCTCTAGGACCAGCCATTTCCTCCAGTTTCTCATTATCTGTAGCCCTCCTGGGCTTTTTATATTAAGGTATTTTCCTGTTAGTTTTGTAATTTCATTACTTATTCAATTCATGCAATGTTTGTGTTACAATTATTTTAATTCATTTATTAGTTAAATGAATAGGAAAGCCAAAAAACTGTAGTTCCACGAAGGCTTTGTTTGGCAGCGAAAGCTGTTTTCTAACATTTTCCTTCTCTTTTCTTGTTTTCCCCTCTCCCCCATGGATCTCAGGGCTGCTCAAAACCAGGCGTTTCGTGCATCTCTGTTCTCTCCCCTCATCAACATCACCTAAGAAAATAACCCTAACCCCCGCTATATTGGGGTCTCAAGCCTGTCCATGTGCAGTGCTCAACCACCACCCCCTCCACGGTGGGAAACTCCTGCAGCAAAAGGCAAGACAAATCAAATAAAATACAAACCTTCAGTCTCTGAAGATTTGTAAGGAGGAAGAGTAGACCCTAAGCAGGTCTCCAACCCCAAGATCCTCTTAATAGCCTTAAAACCAGCTGCCAGGCAGACGAGGGCAGGGATGGGTGGTGCTGCTGCTGCCCCCCGGGAGGGCAAGGAGACCGTAGAGCCTCTTTTGATTTGTGATGTGTTTTAATTGAGAGACACTCCATCAGCGTAAATTAATTAATATGATCATCCATCCTTCCTCTCACCAGTAGATGTACCTCCTGCCCGGCTAGCCACTGTGGGCTTGCTTTAATAAAAAGTAATTTCCTACTGAGCTGTTTCACCAATTTGACCCCAGAGGTGCTGAGGGGGAGGATCTCACTGCTGGGGACATGGGGACAGAGGGGCACAGGGCAGAGTTTGTCACCCACAGGGGTGATGGTTGATGCTGTGCAGAGCTGGATGAAAGGATTAAAAAGAGGAAAGATAAAAAACAAGAGGAAATGGACTCACCCTTGAGACAAATCAACAGCAGGAGCCTGGCTTTTATTTTGTTGGCAGGCTGGAAAGCATTAGGGAAAAGCTGGAAAACATTAGGGAAAAGCTCTTCCACCACATTTAAGCAGCAAGTGGGTCCCCAGACGTTTCTCTTTCCCCACAGGGATGTGGAGCCCCAGCCTGCACTCATGGCAGGCCCAGATCTTCCTGATTAACTTAGTTGCATTTTTTATTTCAGCCTCAGCAGGGGAAGGAAAATTATGTAAATACGATTTATAACGACACTTCTGGTCTCCTCAGTGTGATGCAGATGAGGCCACGGTGACAGGGCTGACATGAAGGCTGTGCAGGGGAAAGGAAGAAATGACAATGCTTTAAAACCAGACCCCGAAAATAAGTAGGGATAAAGTAAAAAGCGAAGTGGATGAGGAAAGTTGCAGCTGGTGATTCCTCCAACAAACAGAATATGATTATTCATTCTGGGATTTCAAAGCAGATGACTTAGTGAGGTTTTCCTTCCTCCCAGGAGTATTTGTTGTTCCTACTCAGGCAGGGGACGTCCAAGGTGAGGTTTAATCCCAGGATGGTTTGAAGTGAGTGTCTGCTTGCAGAAAGCAGTGGGAGTTGAAGCACTGCTCGCTCCTGCCACCCCTGCTCCTACAAGGCCAGCTTTCCCCTCCTGAGGGCATGTTTGGGTGAGAAAAGTGAGACAGTGACTGCAGGGGGGCCGTTGGTACCCGTACCCTCACTTCCATGCCATGGAGATACAGGGAGCAACCTCCAACAGGCCCATCCCCAAGGCAGAAGCTGCCTGGCGAGAGTTCTAAGCGCTGGTGATCCCATCAGGTGGCAATCTGCTGCTCCTCTTTGAAGACATCACAAAATGAGCCTCTGGTTGTCCATCTGCACTTGAATTAAATCTCATTGTCCTGAATTCTGCAAAGTTTTTCTCCCTGGAGTTGCAGCCTCTGGAATACCAGTAATGTATTCTCTCCTCTCCCTCTCCACATGATTGCAGCATAATCTCCTACTCACTTGATTTATTTAAGCAGGCCTTCAGATGCTCCAGTAATGGGAGTCATTTAGGTCCCTCTGCAGATATGTATTTATTTATTGCTGTTCATTTAAACTGCAGAGCCAGTTGGCAGGAGAGACACAAGACTGGGGTCACAAGGATGTTAAATTATTCGCTGTCAAAAATAGCCGATTGAGAAAGTGAAATTAAGCAAGGTCACTCAAGGTCATAGTCAATCACCAGTGGGAGGAGATGGGCATTAATTAGCTCTTTTATTTATGGGGGTCATCGTGACCAAAGGACCAGCAGTTGTAACAAAAAGGCAAACTGTAGCAACTCCTCTTATTTTTGGCAGAAGCAGCTCGTGGATGAGAAACCAAATTGCTGTCCTTGACCACGATGGAGAAGTTGAGGCTATTGAAAGGCAACGTTGTGATGTTCACCAAGACCCTGTGGAGCCCCACAAAGCGTGGGCCAGGGACTTTCCCCTTCCAAAGCCTGTCTCAGGGCTGAACTCAGCAATGCTCCTTCCACAAAAAACCTCTGCCAGAGGCTGGGGAGGTGCTTAGCAGGGGGGAGGTCTCAGAGGGCACCTGAGATACTTGGAGATACTCTGGTCACTCATGGAGTCAGGCCCTTGCCTGAAATTTTGCCACCTGTCTTGGCAGACAGCTCAGAAGCTGCATTTCCCTTCTGTTAATACTTGTATTTCATTTCCCATTTGAATGTCATCAGCATCTTGTTGCTCCTATGAGACCTTGTAATATCCTTTTCCTCCTCGTTTAAGACTCCCTAGGGTCAGACCTGCCCTCCCTTTCCATTCTCCTCTACCATGGACTACCAGGGACATGATTTAGTGGTGGACTGGCAGTGCTGGGTTAATGGCTGGGCTCAGTGACCTTAGAGGACTTGCCCAACTTAAGTGAGTCTACATCCAGCTTAAGTAGGAAATTCAGTTCATAAACTGGGTAGGAATAACATGGGGTCACTGGCAGCCAGAAGACCCTCACTTTGTAGCTTGTTGCCCGACCATCCCCAGGAGAGCAGCATGAGCACCGCGGCCAAGTGTTTAATGGCAGCAGTGACACCTCTACCCAAAGATCCGTATTGTAACTGTTCATCGTGAAAAGACCCATTTTCCCCCAGTTTCTGCGTACAATGCAAGGTGGGAACCATAAGGCCTGGTGAACCCCACCCCCTGCCTCAGTGAATGCATCGGCCACGCTTCGGGATGCACCCGCACGGTGATTGGCACCGCGGCCGGCTGGCAAACAGCTCACGCTAATTGAGAACTCTGCTGGGAAATCCATACCATTAATTAATTGTCTTTATCAGCACTTACTTCTGCACAGTCACCAATCAAGCAGCTCTCTAATGGGCCATCTGCTATTAAGCAACACGGAAGTCAAACAGCAAGAAGCTCCTTGATCAGAGGAATGAAATCGTGGCATCGGGGTTTGTGCTGGAGGAGAGGGTTGATGCTGCTCCTGAGATCAGGGTGGGAGCTGTGGCCCTGAGAGATGCCGAGACTGGCCTTTCCCTGAAAATCTAGTGAGGCAAATCAGCAGAGGAAAGGTTATCTGTGATTGTATCTATAGAAGGTAACTCAGGTATCACAAATCAAGCTTTTGGCAGCATGTGGCTGCTTAAGCATTTAGTCTTCTCCTCTATCCTGAATCCTCCTTGAATCCTTCACCTTAGGGGTGACATCAGGTGACACAAGGATAGGAAATGGGGCTGAGGTCCCCAGTCCCATGGCCATGCCAGCAGCCTTTTGCTCAGCACTGCATAAATCGGAAGAGAGATGGACTTTAAAACCTTTCCTACCCTGCGTCGATCTGGTCTCCTACATGAGCGCTTCACAGAACCACAGAACGGTTGGGTTGGAAGGGACCTTAAAGATCACCTAATAACAATGCCCCTGCCACGGACAGGAACATCTTTCACTAGACCAGGTTGCTCCAAGCCCCGTCCAACCTGCCCTTGAACACACCCAGGATGGGTAGGACCTCTGTTACAGAGACAGGCTAACAGAGAGAGTTAAGGTTGTTCAACCTGGAGAAGAGAAGGCTCCGGGGAGACCTTAGAGCATCTTCCAGTGCCTAAAGGGGCTGCAGGAGAGCTGGAGAGGGACTATTGAAAAGGGCATGGAGTGATAGGACAAGGGGGAATGGCTTCAAACCGATAGGGAAGGTTGAAATTAGATATTAGCAAGAAATTCTTTCCTGTGAGGATGTTGAGGCACTGGCACAGGTTGCCCAGAGACTCTGTGGCTGCTCCATCCCTGGAAGTGTTCAAGGCCAGGTTTGGATGAGGGCCTGGAGAAACCTGCTCTAGTGAAAAGTGTTCCTCTCCATGGCAGGGGGTTTGGAACTAAATGGCCATTAAGGTTCCCTGCCAACACAAACCATTCTACAGTTCCTGGCCACAAACCCTCCAGGACTCTGGTCATCATTCAGCCATGACCACCCTCCTGGAGGGGGCCAGGGCTCAGCTGCTTTGGCACGAATGCACCTCTGCCTGAGAGCAGACAGTGTTATACAAGTTCAGTCAATGACCTTGATTTTTACGCAGGGTTTTCCACAGTGAGAAGCAAGAGTGTTTGGAAAACAAGCAGGTTGCCAGCAATCCTACATTCCCTAGAGTGGAGAGGAATGAAAGGAGCAAATGGCACCGCTGTCCTCTCAAGTGCTCTTTGTTTATGACAGGTCAGAAGCCACCCTAACAAATGCTGACTCCAAACAGCCCTGAAAAGCATTTTTTAGGCAATTTTCCTGCTGATCCTATTCTTCACAAAATGAAAGGAAGGGTTTTTTCCCCTTCTGTCACCATCTCTGCCTTTACCTCTCAGCAGAGAGACATGGAAACTCCTGATTCCAGCAGAGAGACATGGAAACTCCTGATTCCAGCAGCTCCTGAGCTGGGCAATGCAGAGCTGCATATCAAGGCTCTTCCACAAAACTCATCTTGCAGATAAGTAGCTTGTTGTGATAGAAGATCAAATTTTCATCTTGGCTTGACTAGCATAAATCACTTGAATTACTTTGGATTTACACTGGTGTAACAGAGACCTAGTTTTGCTTGATAAAAACTTCCCTCTCCTACCAGATGTGCTCTCTGCGCAAAAGCGGTGGCTTGTTCCTGAAGGACTCACAGAAAGGCAGAATTTGCTTTTCCTAAGGAAATTTTGGAAAACCCTGCAGTCTTTTGAGTTTCTCCTTGTTTCCCAGTTGCCTAGCAATATTGCCCATCTATAAGGCGTAGATACATCAAAGCACTGCCTGGTTCCAGTGGCAGATTTTGTCCTTCTGGACAGTGATCCTCAGATGTTACTTTTGGACTGCCCCCCTTGGCTTTTGGAGTGGCCATACCTGGGGAGGAGGAGCAGGCAAATTTTGGACCTCATGGGAGCACCTTGACCAAGTCCTTGCTACCACAAATGTAGAGCAAAGCTCCTGGAAGAAGAGAAAGGTGAGTCAGATGATTCCCTACAAGACAAGACAGTAAGATGAGTAGCCAGTGGATCTGAAAGGACAAATCTCCTCAGGAATTTATTAATTCTGTGCAATATATTTCTTACTGAGCTACCTGCAGCACACTCCAGGACCCATGGATTGGCCACTCACATCCATTGCACTTCAAGGAAATGGAGGTTTTAGAGGGGCTGAGGATAATATGCCACGGTGGCCACGCGTTCCTACAGTCCCTTTTTTCCCCTGCACCAGGAACCATGCCCTCACGTTTTCATCACTATCACCCCATGGGAACCTGACACCTGTGAATTTCCCCACCACTTCCAAGGCAGATATTTTAATTCTACAGCCTTTTCTTCTTCAGCAAGGAACATCTCTAGGACATGTCCTGGAGGCTTCCTTCTATGTATTGTTTATCAGCCTAACCTTGACCTAACATCAGCGTGCAGCCAACTCTAGCACTTGTGCTGACTCCTGCAGTTAGGGAGGAAACCAACTCCAAAATCTGCTCCCGGGTGTCTCTGATTACAGAGATCAGGGGAAATTGCTTGGGTATTAATTGGAGAGGTCACCTCCACACCCCAGCTTCATCCGGGCTGTGCTTCAAACACAAGGCAAGCATAAAACCATCAGCACAGTCAAGATTTATTTCCTGCAGTACAGACAGGCTGGAAATGTAGAGCCGAGGCTGTGGGGGGGAAACAATAGTGATGTAATTCTTCGTGAAAACCCCAGGAGCAAGGCACTTCTTAACATCCTCATCTAAGCCCTGAACTGTAACTGAGATGCTGCGCTTGGGAGTTCACAAGAGCCTTGACTTGGGTACTCAATGTTTGCTCAGAAATCATCTTCGCTTCTTGCAGTGTCTGGTGATTGACTTCTGCCGCTTCCTCCTCCCCAAGCTTTGTGTTTAAGGGAAAAAATACTGTACTGTAGCCAAAAAGACTATGTAGGAGAAGAAGGTGTTCCCAAATGTACTTTTTTTGGAGATCTTTGACACCAGTAGTTTTTCACTGCCGCCAGTTTGAGAAACAAAGTCAAGCATAATTTTAAAAGCTCCAGATCCACTTTTTTAAAATGCACTGGGAAAAGCAGCAATTATCCAGCACAGTTGATGAGGCTGGTGGTTACCAGCAGACAGTCCCCTCACACATCAGTAATGTGGATGATAATGAAACCAATGGCGTCTCATATACCTCAATTCCCTTCTTTTACAAAGTTTTAGAGAACGGGAATGTTTCAGTTGTGAGGGGAACATGACAATAATATTTGCCCAGAGAAGCTGTGGCCGCCGCATCCCTGGAAGTGTTCAAGGCCTTGTTGGGTGGGGCTCTGAGCAACCTGCTCATGGCAGCAGGGCTGGAACTAGATGACCTTGAAGGTCTCTTACACCCAAACCATTCCATGATTCTAATTTTAGATGCTCTGTTTCACCAGTGCAGCCTCAGGCATTGCAGACAGGGTGGCAAGGCCCCCTAAGTCTTCAGAGGGTTCCCAGAAATGCTTCTCCACAACCCCAAAACTATGACATGTCCAAGGCCTGCCTAAACTTAAGCAAACCCTGCTGATTTAGCTATGGGGTTTTTTTTTAAACCTTATTTACTTGGCCTTCCAAATAGCTTTCTCCCCTTTTTTTGCACAACACAATTGCATTAGTCAAGTAAACGAATAGTGATACTGTTTGTGAGGAGACCTGTGGTGCTGCCAAGAAGCAGTTGCCTCATTAAATCTGTGTCATATCTACTTTCACTCACACAAGGAAGCATGTCTTGGCTGCTGGACAGTGGTCAGGAGTTGAGAATTTGGGCTTTTTTTGTGTTTTGGATTCTCAGTGGGTTTTTTTTAGAGGAGTCGGCGTTGCAGAGTCTGTGTGAAGAGCAATGGTAAGTAAACCAGGAACCCTCTGATCCTGCAAAAAAGTAAATATCGATCCATCTTCTGAAGGAAATCATATCCAGCTCACAGTTAGCATTTTCCACTTTGCAATGTGGAAGAAAGCAGAGTTACTCCAATTCTCTCCTGACTCTGCAACTGTATGGCTCGTGCTGCAACTACCGATCTCATTAACAAAGCGCTGCCAGACCTGGCTGGGATTTGGAGAGGAGATCCAGGGAAATGACAGGTGTTGCAAGAAGAGGTAGGGCTGATTCACAGCCTGGCTATCTTCCCTCTGAATCAGCAGGAAAATAATTAATATGCAGGCTAGCAATCGGGGACAGCAGCCAGCAGTCCTCCTTACAATCTGAAGCCCTCCTTCTTTTTCAGTAACTCAGGTAATTTTACTTACTTGCCAGTTGTATTAATTAGCAAGCAATTGTGAGAAGCATTTGGTGAGGAAAAGCAAAGACAAAATTATTAGCTTTACCTTTAATTCTCAGTGGAGCCTCTTGTTTCACCTGGGCAAGTGTTTGCAACCTAAATGCCCAGGACTCGCCACAGTGCTTTAGTGGACCTCACGTAGTCTGGGACGTGGAAGGAGATAATTTCTGCTGCATGAGGCCGGTGGGAGGGGTTTGGAATGCCTGACCCGGGTGTTTTTGAGAGCCCCGATCTTGCTCAAAGATTTCCCTGGGGGACAGCACTGTCTCACATGCGTGTCTCTGTGTTTTGAAAGAGAAAAAGAGAGAAAAAACAGACCCAGCAATAGTCATATAGCACAGAAAGACCAATCACCATGCATGAGGCTGGGAAATCTTACTGCCCAAGGATATAAATCCATTCCAAAGCATCTAGATTACTTCATCTTTGCATATGGTGTTTTAATGGCTGATCATACACACAGCCAATGAAATGTCTTTTCATTGTTAGATGTCTTTGCTAAAAAGAGGGCATTGAAGCCAAAAAGAGATAGAGGAAAACATGTTTCAAAAGTTTCTATTTCAACTCTGAAGACTGGAAAAAAATTTTTTAAAAATCCAGTTTAGTGACATCAATAATTTAGAGAAAAAAGGAAGATGAAAGCCCCCTACACATTCAGCTTCTGACAAGGTAAAAAGCCCAAAGGAGGGACAAGGCTTGTATCTAATTGAGTTATTGGGGAATAGTTTCCAAGTCTAGCTCTGGAGTGGGCAGGCAGGGGAGGCTGTGGGATCCCTGTCATGGGAGGTTTCAAGGAGGCTGAGCTGTGCTAGGGCATGGCAGTTGTAGGGACGAGCATCGCGCCCGCCCTCGCTGGCTCATCTCGTCCCCCAAGGGGAAGCAGGGTAAGTCCCAGGCACAAACACCCCTGTGCTCTTGGTACAGCTCCCACTGCCACAGCGTGACAGCTTTGATCTGGGGGTGAGTTAACCAGTGAGACATTTCAGCCAGGGACAGAGGACTGTCCCTTCCTCTGGGCACCTTAACTGGAGAGGCATTGTTCCAGTGGTACCCATAGATTAATGTTGTCAGCCTGAGGTCTCTGCCAGGAGAAGTCCCACAGCCTCGTATCTGAGTGAGTGCAGGTGATTGCAGGAATCACATCAGTCACTTCTCATTAGCCAAGCCAAGGAAAAAAAAATTCCTTTAATGCTAGAGCAGTAGAGTTTTAGTCTTCACATTGACATGAACCATACCTTCACAGCTCATAGAGATGTATGTTCCTTTCCAGGACCCGTGTAGGAGACTTAAAACTGTCACACCTTAATGAACAAAACGAGACTCCTTCTGCCCTCTCTAATTTGCTGACTTCCAAAAGCTTCAGCAGCTCGAAGCTTCAAGCTGCCATGTCTGATATTATCAGACAGTACATATATATATATAATTAAACTATGGCTCTCTAAGCAGAGACAGCCAAGCTGGGCATGGATTCAGGCAGAATAACACCAGGGTTTCATTTGGAATCAGAGGTTGCAAAGAGATATTCTTTACCTCCAGCCTTCCCACATGAGGATGTTTCCACCCGAGATATAAATCACCACCCTTGCGGGAGGTAATTGCCTCCAGCACTATGTTTGGCACTGTTGAGTCTAATTAAGGCAAGAATGGCCAGATTTTTATTTTGATTTAGAGTTCTGCCCTTAATATGTTTAAACACTGATTCCCCCTAAAGCCTGATCATCATGAATTTGGCCTGGGATTGTTGCTCTCATGGTTGTACAAACCTGACAAGGGGCTGCTGATGTGCCCTGTGATGCTTACTGGAGAGAAAGGGATCTGCTGGGATGTAACACAGCTCATGGCATGGGAAAAGGGCTTTTTACTCCATCCTGAACATGAACATCACATGATGTGAGCATATGGACAAAGCCACTCAGTATCAGATGTCCTGGGCGTTACTGAAGAGCCACAACCACTCCAGAGGGATGCGCATGAGCGCCTCGGTTGCAAAGCAAATTGATAGTGAACTGTCAAATCCAGGGGGATGCGGCAGAGAGATTTTCAGCAGAAACAAGTCCACAGCGTTAATCAGCCCTCCTGCTTTAATTAATGTCAGCAGCAAGAAAACAGCTGGAGTTTGTTTGCTTTTCAGATAACCTGTATAAAAATATCCCTTTTGTAGCAGCTCTGTTTTCATGCTGTGGCTTGCAGGTTCGTTGTTGTTTTTCATTTTGTAGCTAGCACTACATCTTGCTTTCATTCCAGCAGAGGTGGGATGTTAAAAATAAGATGATTAAAGAAAAAATCCCAAACAAATAGAAGAAAAAAACCCAAACAAATCAACCCTCAGAGGACTCTAAATGAACAAAACCCTGTGAAGCAATAAAACCCTGTGAAGCAATGACTCACAAGTGCCTGGACAGGTTTGTCTGGCTGCAGAGTGGATCTGGTTGTTCTGTTCATCACTTCTCTTACCTGAGAAGTTGGATTTGTCCCCAGGCTTCTCCAATACTGCAATATTTTAACAAATGTACTCCGTTCCGCTGTTCGGCACTGAGTCAACACAGCAGCTATGAGGAAAAAGCAGTGCTAAGGTTAGACATCCACATAAATCATTGCAGCTCTGATACTCAGCCAACCTATAAATATTAGGGGTTTGACATCAGTTTACATCAGCAGAGTAACTTGCTTAATTCCATTTCTGTGGGATTGTGCGAGCTGCTGTTCATTAGCATTCACCTACCTGATCTCCAGGATGACAGATCGGAGTCAGCACCCTCGATGTCCCAAGGTGTTGCTGGGTGCTGTGCCATGGGCACAAGGTCCACAGGAGCTGCACACCCCATGCTCCAGCTGGTCCCTGTGTTGGCGCTACATGTGTGTCAGGGCCACTAATTACTGCTAATTTCATTAAGTTAGTGTGTGCCTCTTGCATGCTAATTATAAAGTCAGTCTGCGTGAAGGTGATTAATGAGGTTGGATGTTTTTATTGGCTATTTGTATTGCTGTAGCAGCTGGAAAGTGTCATGCACTGAGAGCCTTGGGTGTTGCATGTGAGCAAGGTGAGATACCCAGCTTGGGGATGACTCACCTTGGAAAGGAGCTTAGGAGCCAGGATGCTAAATTAACCATAGTGATTGCAAAACGGGTCTAAAGTAAATCCACAGAGTTTCTGCTTGTAGGTTGGGATGTTTTACCCACTGCACACAGTGCTTCACACGACATTAGCTCTGTCTTGGCAAATACAGAGTCTCTCACATAGAAAAGGTGAATGAGGACATCATCCCAGCTCTGTTCCGTCTGAGGTGCAAGGGATCTCTCCTTGAGCTCATCACATTATCCCCTCTTGGGTGACTGAGTTTGAATCCAGACATTTGTCCTTGTCCTGCCTCTGCTGATCCTCTCCCATGCCAGCACAATCATGGTCCATGTCCCCATGGAGACCCATCAGAGGAGCCCTCAAAAGTGACCCACAGAAGAGACAGACCCATCACAGCTCCATTAGTGACTCCATTATCACGTCCATCTCCATGAATTTAGCAACAAATATCCAGGCTGGATAGTCAGCTCCTCTGCTAACTGGCAGCAACTGTCTCCATAGAGCGCCATGAACAGCCAGATCTGTGACCAGAGCTGCTGGGATTTAAGTGGTGCAAGTATAGACCTTCACTTCTAGCCTTTGAACAAGCTGAATAAAAAAACCAAAACCAAAAACACCAAGGGGGGAGTTGAAGTGGGGGGAAAGAGAAATTAATAAAGCTACAAGTAAATTGGCAGTCTTGAAAGGGAATTGTCAAGCTCAAAATTCAATTTTCTGGTTGGGAGGAGGGCTTTGACAGAACCACAATGTTTTTATCCCCAGGGAAATTTCAAAGTATTACTCAGTTCTAGGCCAGCCACAAGCTCAATATGCAAAGTTGGATTTCACCCAGCCCCAGAGTTCTGGCAATGCTTGTCTGCAGAGTCTGGATGTGCCTCTGTATGCAGCACCACTGAGGGAAGGTGGCACAGCTTCCCCCAGCCATTCACACCACTGGCTCTGAGGTTTGCTGCCCTGTGGCTTGGCCCCTGAAGAGTTAACTCCAGGTTGTCCCTGCAGAGACACAGCTTTGGGAGAGACAAACAGGAGAAAATGGGGTCTCTGAGCACCTGGGAGAGCAGCCAGAAGTGGGGAAAACACCTGATGGTCACTACCAGACCCTGGCTGCTGGGGTGTGATGAGACTTGCTGGATCAGTGCCTGGTTGTCCACAATTCCTGCCTGCAGAGGTTCTGCCCTGCAGTGATTATCCTCCTCTCTCACTGAAAGGAACAGGAAAAGGCTGAAGCGAAGGGTGTGAGAACTGCACGCTCTGGGCTGCCTGCATGTTCACCTGACTCCTGCCTTTTCCTCTCCCCCCCATGTCACATACCTGCAGTGCCTTCCAACTGGTGCGTGCTGGGGAAGGCCTTTGAAGGGAAGATGGTCCTGCAGTATTCACAGCCAGCACTACACCTCCAAGCAAGGCCCAGTGCTCAAAGGGCCCCAGCACAAGGCATAAAAACTGGGGAACCCTACTGCCATGGAGGCTCTTGGCTGCAGGCAGGCAGCTTCCCCATCCACGCAGGACACACAAATCCTGCTGTCCTACTTGCACACCACTGGCCAGGACGTGCAATCACCCACCTACTGAACAGCATGCAGATGAACCAGCCAGCCCTGCGCAACACAAAAGCCAAGAACCACATGGGAAAAGCTGTATTTAAAACAAAATTCTTTAATAGTTTGTACTATAAAGACACAAATTAGTGCTTGACTGCAGCATGAATAACAAATGAAACATATTAAATATGTCAAAGCTACTGTGCTTTGGAAAACAAGATATGTTGATACATAGAAGCCTAATGTTAGTTACCAGCTGGTTTGGTAGGAAGAGTCAGTTCAGTGTATCAAAATCGTCAATAAGCATTTCTCAACATAGCTGTGTTCTACAAGTCAACTGCTACTCATCTGTCACAGTGTTGTTATTTATCTGCAACAATGTACTGAACTTCAGGAAAAGAAACCACATGTTAGAACTCATGGTGTCAACGTTAAGAAAGTTTGGTCACGTAATGCACAGGAGATTTCACATCCACTCCAGGTGGACAGACGGTGTTTGATCAGACGGTAACATCATCCATGCATTAAGCTGAGATCAACAATCAACATGAGACAGTCAACACCACTTTGGAAAATCAAGAGAAAAATTAGCTCCTGTTCAGTCTAAGGAGTAACTACTGCTCATGTTGCTTGAAACCCTCTCTCCCAAAATCCAGGGAGCAATAGCATACACAAAGAAAGTTCTTCCACAGCTTTAATGTAGAAAACATTTTGGTACATAACTTGCTATGAGCCATTTTATTCAACACTGTCTTTGGAGAAATATATGTATGTTCCAGAGCTTTGGGGACAGAAAGAGGAATTTAAGATTGTGCTTATAGCTATTCCTGTGGACAAATAAGCAAAAGACCCTTTATCTTTGCATTTTTAAAAATCTAAACAATCTGCTCTTAAACCTCAGGCAGATTCAATTTGTGTGATATACGTGCAAAAAAAATCCCAAACAAACAACATTGCAGGCACTGGTTTAGGGTCTCACAGGAACTCTGAACTTGGTTCTTCTTAAATCTACAATTACATGCCTAATCAAACCTAAACATTTTCAACAAGTAAAATGGGAGAGTTCTACAGTAAAGTCGGAGGTTTAGGCATCAAACCTGTCTCCCTAACTGTGCATATGAATCTCTCTGTCCTCAGCCCTGTTTAGAGCATCTGTCTGGGAGCTCTGCATAAAGTGCTTGCTCGACTGCTGCGCCCTCACACTGCCTGTCACTGAACTACACAACCCAAAATAAACACCTGCTGTACGGCTAAATCCCTCAACCAGCTTTCAAAGCCTGGAAAGATGCAACAGCATCAGGGAGGTGGGTAGTCAGGCTCTACTTTGAGTCAAACAGAGGCAGACATGTATTGGATAACTAACTGGAAAGACACTAAAAAAAGCACTGTGATTCCTGCAGAAGGAGAATTTTTAACAAAAATTGACCCCCACCTACCAAAGACTTTCTCTTACCGACTCCAGAAGAAAACACAGCCTCAGCTCTCAGAAAAGCCTTGCAATGAGATCAGGCACTTGGGAGCTGTAGGAAGTTGTGCGTGAGAAACTGAACAAAGAAACCCCAAACCAATTTTAACAGTTACACAGGATGTTCTCTGACATTAGGTTACAGACTCTCAAACAAAGCTGGCAGAGGACGTTCCAGATGGATTGGAAATGTATTCATTCATGTACAAAACAATTCGTGTCATGTTTTGTCCTCATAAAACAGCCCCTAAGTCATCTACAATGAACTGAATGTAACAGAAACTACATCACTTCTGTGGTGAAGAGAGCAGAGTCAACACGGAAAGTTAAATGCATAAATAGCAAAACATTCAAGTATTTAAAGTGCAGATACCAGGAGGGTGGCCGACGTTATACTACAGGATTCTGTGCTTAATCTTTTGTTATTCTCTTTTCACGTAAGATTTCTTAATCTCCTTCTGGCTTTGTTCTGCTCATGTGTAATAAAGACTCCATCATTTATCCCTCTTCATGATAAAGTCTCACAGTTAAACAGCACTTTGCAGTTAAAGCCTCCCACTGCCTATTCATAAAGTGCAGATGGGGTTTAAAGTAAACCGAAAGTTTTACCTGAATATGTTAATCTAAATTATGGGGCACACATTCTCCCAAAATAGATGTGTGTTCCCGAATTCTGATGTCTACTAAAGAAAACAGCAGTGCTGTTCCATTACAGCTCATGTCTGACTGAGCAATGCTGTACTGAATTGTTTCACCACCTCCTGTCAAATGCTGTAACACATCCACAGAGAGAAACAGGTTTTAAAAAAAATTGTATTACTGAAATTCTTGAATTCAAATTGAACAAGGTGGTTGTTGAGGTTTCAAACCAAGACAGTGGTAGTGACTGCGAGAAACACTGGAAGTATCGGGAGGATTTTCTGTTGCTGAGTTTCACGTGGAAGTGTTTGCTGAAAAAGACATTCAGCTGCTTGAAATCAGGTGTTAAAAGGAAATCCATGACGGCCAAAAGAATCAACTGCATTTCAAATCATACAGTTCAGCTTTAGCCAAGCGAGACAGCACAAAACAGGATTAAAAGGGAATTAAAAATAATTATAAAGCAATATTTTCCATCATATCCCTCCCAAAAGATTTTGCTACAACTGTCTGAAGTCCTCCTACTCAAATCTCTCTCTAAAGCAGCCAGACTTACAGATGAACGGCAGACTGAGCACAATAATGACAGACACCAAAAAAGTCAGGATGTTTACAGGGAGTGAACAGAGTCAGCCACAAATCAATACAAAACCATTGCCACTCCCAGGGGCTGCACGGTCTAAGTCAGGCTGCTCCGATGTGCACACATTCAGGCAAATGTAATTAAGGGCACAGGTATAGTACAATACATGACAGAGGTAGATCAGCAAGTGGTAAGACTGCATATTCCAACTCTGACTAGGGGGGAGTTTTTAAACTCTCATGGGCAGCACATCATCGCTGTGCTAACAGAAAAACCATTAAGATGAAGTTGGAGATGACTAATACTGCTAGCCAACAACACTGCCTTCGGAACATGGATGAGATTCCTCCTCACATCTTCAGTTCTGGAGAATGCACGTCTTGAGCTGTATCCAAAAAAGCTAAATTCCCAGAATAAGGTATGAGTTTGGTCTGCACTGCAAGAGTAATTTTGAAGTTTTTTCTCTTATTTCCAAGAAAGAATTTTTCAGCTCACAGACTGCAGAGCTACTTGCTACTCATCTGTGTCAAATTGATGGTCTTATGGTGGCAGATTTCCTTGTTCTTCATGGATGTTAAGGAATAGAAGAGCTCATTGCTATCAAGTCTGTCCAACACATCCTGTAGAATTCATATCAAATGACACCTTCTACCTCTGTAATTCTCCTTAAAGTAGCTGCTGTCTGAATCCCACTCAAAAAACAGAATCACAAATAACTTTCTAAGATGTAGTGCAAGAGGAGTTTGGGATATACTTCTCTAAGGTCTGTAGAAAAAAATCAACATTGTCATACAAGTGATATAAATAAAAAGCAATTAACAGACATTTAACACATTACAGGAGTAAGAATGTATGTCTTTCCAGGCACTAGAAAAGGCAGTCCGAATTTCAGTGACATGCAGTTAAAACTGGCTTGTCATTTTCAATATCACTCACAAGATCAGTAAGGCAGTCAAACCTAAGCACCCATGATTTTAGATTATTTATGCTAAGAAGGATACACAGGTAAATTACATTCTTCAGGGTCTAATATAACCTGTTGAAAGAAAGGCTGCTGGCAGGGTGGCAGAAGTGTGCATGTTTTTGGTCATTTGGAATGTAGGAAGAAGCCAATTTGCATAATTTCTTTAAAGATAAAAACATCAATGACAAATGATACATGAATGAAAAACTAGCAGCAGAATAAAATTAAAATAAGAGCTTTTCCAACTTTTTTTTAAAATCCTGACAATCGAATTCAACAAGATCTGAATCCCCCCATCATATACTTCCTAGTTGCAAATGTGTAGAAGAGTCAACAAATTTCTTTAAAATATACCATTGTAGAGACGCCTGATCAATAAGAAAGCGGCTTTTCAAGACTCTGGTTCTTGCAATTACTAAACTAAACAGAGCCCCCAGATCCTTCAGTAACAAAACTAAGGCCACTAAAATAAAGGTTTTTTTCATTTCCATAAAAATAATATCATACCTAGCAGATGTCACAAGTGACCGTTGACATGTTTCGTTGCTGCACTGCTTCTCCTTCCCTAACTTACAAACACATGTAAACATACTAAATAAGAAAATGGGATACAGTGTGCAGAAAAATGTTTGAGAAAGCCTGGAGGTGAACAGGCAGGCACTTATTTTCAAGCTACATTTATGAAACAGTTCTCAAATCTCTTTATCCAGAAGGCATATTTTTTGTAATTAAAGACACTTGATCCATACCAGCTTTTTCCTACCTCTGTGCTAGTTCTTCTAACTTCTTTCAGTCTGAAGAGCACACAAATTTCCCAACAGAGATGCTGACCTTGCCTATGGAACTGGAGCTTACTGATACCAAAGCTGTTCTAAAGTTACCCTTCAGGTGTCTTTATGGGGTTGTACAGGTCGAAATGCACTGCTATCAGCACGTGCTTAAACCTCATTGAATTCACTCAAGGTTAAGTATCTTTTTCCAGCCCAGAGTTCGGGGTTATTTGATCTCAAGGGTCCAGGGTCATCAAATAAAAAAAGCCACAGTTTTATTTGGAGGTTCGTATCAGTAGGAGAGTTACTGATGGATGTGGAAGATGCAGAGAAACTGCAAACAGAGAAAAAGACATTAAAGGGAGGAGACCATTTTAGCCAGCACTGATTGTTCAATAGTCAGGACTTTACAGCTACATCACCATGCTTTGCTGCTGTGAGCATGTTGTAAATCAATACAGAATAGGATTTTGGATCAGTCTGAGCATTTCCCTTTTTTTCTTCATGGCAAGAAAGATAAATCCCTCAGAGCATCAAAAGCAGACAAAAATTGCATAGCACTGCAGCAAGTAGGCACAGAGACAGACTCTGTTAGTTGCCCCAAAATCAAGAGAGTCAAAACCACAGCTTTCATATGAGGTACATTTTGAAAAATTGCATTAGTTTAATGTTTTCTTTATATTTACTTATTAACTTCCATCAGTTGGGTAGATAAAAATTGCAGAAAACAGAGGGTTTGTCCCCCCCAATTAATCCCCAAAGACTGGTTTTAAAAGGTGGTCAGCTTTCTCACAGACTAACCACGTGAAAGATTAAAAGCAAGCAAAGCGCTGCCACTTATATTTGGGGATATCCTCAACCTCAGTCTTGTTCTTTACTCCTCCTTCAACATTTCTGAATAAGAAGATGCTTCTGAAAGTCAGACCAATATTTAAGACTTGTAAAATAAGAGAAAGATGAATTCAAAGCCGAAGTAGAGCACATCTAAGGTGTTTGTCAATCTGTAGTATGAATGGGAAATGGGAAGTTAAAGGCAGGGATAGAAAAGGAAGGTATGTAAATAACAATTACAAAAAAATAAGGAAGAGTGTTTCTTAGTCACTCTACAGTTTTGTGATGAATCACTGGTCAAACAAATTAGGAATTGAGTTTCCAGACACAAAACAAGAACACCTATAAGGCTTCACCATTTCAGTGTCTTCTGCTGGTCACACCCTGGAACATCCTCCATGATGAACCTCTCAGTTGGACTAAAGAGAAGATGGAAACTTGGTACAAAATGAACTAAATGGCACAGGTATCCCAACCATTTTGCTTAAAACATAAATTGTAAAGGAGGCTGTGGAAAAGCAAGGCAGAATAAAGGCCTAAATCAACCATTACATACTTCATTAATTGTATAAAAGTGCAAGGTTAAAGTAGTTTGGGTTAAGCATTCAGTTCACTATAGGCCACACAAACGCTTAGCTTGGCCATCAATGGCCTGGTTTTGTCATTCAGTTACTAATATTAGTTTAGACCACAGAAAGAACAAAAACTGAATGAAAAAACATATGCAACCCACTTCAAAAATGGTTAGTTTTCTGTGACCAGCACGAAATATTACCTCAGTATCATCAGCTATACAATATATACATAAAACCCTTGTGTCTTAATCTTTGTTTTAACAACTTAGAATAAAGCTGTACTAAGTGCTATTTCCCTAGTGTGCCAGCTCTTTGCTCTGTTCCGGCCGACTGGCCTTGCAGCACAGAGAAGTCCTTAAATAGCAATGGTACTCGGATTGATCCATAATTTTGACACTTCAGCCAGAGTAACTGTTGAAATGCTTTATTCAGCCAGGCCAGGTGATCGCGTGCGGCTGCCCGGGGCTCCGTCAAAGCTTCTTGGGTGGCTCCACAAGAAGAACAGGCCATATCCCAAAAACAAACTGTCAAAAGAAAAATAGGAATACAGGAAAGATTCCTTGGAATATTATGTTTCCTGGAACAGAAACCAAACACTATCAAACATAATCTAATGATAGGTTGAAAGGCGAATAGCTTTAAAATGAAAGACAGTAAGTTTGGATTGGATATTAAGAAGAAATTCTTTACTTTGAGGGTGGTGAGGCACTGGCACAGGTTGCCCAGAGAAGCTCTGGATGTTCCACCCCTGGAAATGTTCAAGGCCAGGTTGGAGTAACCTGGGGCCTCTGAGTAACCTGGTCTAGTGGAAGGTGCCTCTTCCTACAGCAGGGGGGCTGGAACTAGATGATCTTTAAGGTCCCTTCCAACCCAAACCATTCTGCGATTCTACAAAAATTTCAACTGCATTTCTTGGGATGTAAGCAGAAGTCAAAGACAGTACCCTAACAGGCATCATTATTGAGCCCCACCAAAAGTTCAAAGCACAAGATATCCAAATGTACATTAATAAACACAAAATATTGCTTGCTTACCTTGACCTTTGGCCTGTGTTTCAGGAAAAGTGTCCTTGTATATAAACTAAGAGAAAGGAAAAAAGCATGCTTAAAATTTCAAGTATAAGACAGCATATAAAATAATGATGTCCTGATCCCAGTTTCATTTTCCAACTAGGAAATAATAGTTTCTGTGATTGCAGAGCTACCTATTCTGCCTAGATTTAGTCAAAATAGGAGATATTAACTTCCAGTAAATCCCCCCGTCATAGACTAATCAGAAAAATAATTTACCCTATCACCTCTGTGGGAGAAAGAAAGAAGCCCTGAGAGGTGAAAAAAAAAAATTAAACAGGGACTGGAGCCTGACATTTTAGAAGGATGAAATTAAATCAGTATACCACAAAATATAGCAGATGTTAAAGGGGGAAAAGCAGCATAGCTTGATTCTGTATCTTATTTTTGTTCTTAGACACTTTCTCCTCTCAGTAGATTTTTTCCTGTGAATGACCTCACGTTTTTTTAAGTGGAAATGCCACTTTGTGGCATGTTGGAAAAAACCTTGCCTATGCTTGATTCCTGTAAGGAATTTTCTTTAAAATATTACCTCAAGCTCTTTAGGGTAGCAGACAACCTGTAAGCCAAAATGGATCAACTGTTTTCCATATACCTTGACACATTTAATAACATATGTATTTATATATCTACACACCTACATACATGTAGGTACATACGTGTGCATATATATATACATAAACATAAGTATAAGCTATCAGATCATCTAACAGAAATGGACTTATTTTCCTTGCATTCTCCTTCTATTAGGTATTTTAACATCTGACAAAAAAGGTGAATACCATGTTAGATTGAAAAATTGATATGTAATCAAGTTTCCTAGACTACGTAGAATGCATATGTAAAACAGACATTCTCTTAGTTATGGGTAAGTGGTAAAATATTATTTCATTAGATGATGAACAAACTGCAGAAATTCTTCACAGATTTCAGCTTACATTCTATTCTTGTCCGTGGTTCCACTAGATGGTGGTACAGAGCAAAAATGAGACAAAAATCTGCTGGCTCCAGACTTGCTAACTTACGTTCTTGTTTAAGTCTTGTCCTAAAGGTCATACCCTGCCCTTCTGGGAACAGCTCCACTACAACTACTTCAGCCATCACCCTGCTGCACTACAGCAGGATGCCTGCTGGTTTTCAGGAGCAACAGTGCCTATCAAAAGATTAGTTAAGCTCCTAAATTTAAACATGTTTAAGCACTTCAGGATTGCTGCTCAAGAACAGACAGGTATTAATGGCTTACATTCTGAAATTAATATACTGTCAAATAGTTTTGGTTTAACTGCCACAGGGTTCCCATTTCTGAACTAAATTTTCTTGAAGAACCATGACTATTTAAAGATTAGTGATTACATTTTGAAGTATATAAATTAGTTTTAGAGTTTTTAGATCATTTGCAAAGAGGAAAGAAAACCTCACACCAGTTTAATAAGTCATTTTCCTGCTCTTCTGGATGATATAACATTCTGAAGTACATCTGAACCTGGGAAAACTCTTAATATCTCTTTCTGAACATCCAGTTTAGAAAACATTTCCTACCTTAGCAGGATATGAAGGTACGAACCCAGGCCTGTGAGAATGTGCCACCATGCATGAAACTGTGTCACAGCTCCCACCACAGGAGGCATCTTCTCTCGTAGTGCTCTGAAAGACAGAAATACCATGCAATGGGGTACTTTTTCCCAGCTAAGCAATCTCAAATCACAATGTTGGATTGTCAGATCACACATAATTGTTTCCATATCTCAGGCACGTGCTTGACAGCTGAGGCTTCACTGAGTCAGGCCTTCAGCAGGTGAGGAGCATCAGTCATACTTTACACTGCCAGTACAGAGATTTCAGCAAACTGACTTTCTTACACATTTAAAGAAAACAGACATTTCTTCGTATGATGAATGATCAATTACTTCTGAGTCTTCAATTACTTCAAATTTCAGGGAATATATTTATGGCACCCCACAGTCCCAAATGAATTCTACCATTCTCCTCCCAAAACCTTGTGAACTGTCCACAGGATAAAATACTGAGTTTAAGGTCCAAGAGAGGAAATTATATTTATCAGACATCTTCACTTTAAATCTGGCAATCACACCACCTATACTGCAGGTCCATGGAAGCTTAACTTGACTTTCTCTGTTGGACTCTAGAACAGGCACAAAATGGGTGTTTAGTGAGGAAGCAATTAAAGCAGAGGGTCTGAAATACTCTACCAACATGCTTTGTATTTTGTAGTAATGGGGTGTGAGCTACTTGGGAAGGGGCTAAGGGATGGAGATAAAGAAATAAAGAGAAGGAACTACATTGCTCTTTTTCTCCTGCTCACTAGGCTTCTGCAGATAACGCCTGTTTTCGCTGATGGTGGAGCAAATGTTTGCATCTGCTGGTCTTTTTTTTTTCCACTTTCACTTCACTTGTCAAAACAAAAAATGGAAAACAACGATTGCATGTGTTAAGGAAGAAAAATCTGCAGCTCCTGGAATACGTCCTTACTGCTTGATATTACAGTGCTTGGCCCAAAGCTGCTCAGCACAAATATTAGCACAGAGCTTCGATTGAGTCAGCCCAGCAATGACACAGTGGAACACACAGACTGTCAGCCCGACACAACCTCTGAGCCTTTGGATGGCAGGAAATTTCAAAGCTTAAATTCAGAAGTGTGTAGTTCCAACCAGAGAAACTGAGTGCTACAGTTTTGTTATTTTGATTTCTTCCTTTTTTTTTCTCAAATGAGCTGGAGACTTAATGAAATATGGAACAAAAACCCCTCAATGAAAACTTGTTTTTGAACTTTAAAACCAAACAGACCAGGTAGGTGGATGATTCACAAGTTAGACCTTCAGAGAATAAAGAATTTCAAGGAATTGAAACGTATTTTCTCCAAAGGTTCAAATTATAATACCTCCTAGAGAAATCCAAGGCTCTGCAGATGTCTGATTAAAGCTAGTAAACAAGCATATTTTTTTTTCCAGCACCATAACCAAACAAGTATTACAGGAAAGACACTAACATTTTTACCCCTTATGAAATGAGAATGGAAAAAAGTGCCACAACAGCCGGTGTAATTTTTGGGCCTAAGAACCAGTTCAAAAGCCCCATGGACCCACAGCAGCTCAGCAGGTTTGGTGAACTGGGTGTTATGATCTCACCAGTGATGTGAGGCAGCTGCAAAAATCAACCCTGACGCCAGTATGTGCAAAGTAACTGTAAACCCAGCCACTTGTGCTGCCAAATAACTACTCTATCCCATCTGCATCAAGTGCTCCTAGGGATGAAGATCATGTATTATGTTCATTTAAAAACAAAGTTTTTTAAGTTTTTTAGAATACTCTGTTGAAATTAACTTTTAGTTGGCTTAACCTAGAGCAGGGACTACAGAGACAGAAGGGATGGAAAACTTTAGACTTCTTTCTAGCACACTGTTATTCGGCTCTGACAAACCAACCGACTAGGACAATTCTGCACAACACAGATTCTGTGGCATAACAGCGCTTCAAATTGTGACAAATGTATTTTTCTGGATGCCGGAATTAACCTTTCCATCTTCTCTGGCTTGCTGAGCAACACATGAATTGCAACTAAGTGTTGTTTATTGGTAACATGGATATTGTAATAGATATTTCTCGAACAGTAGTAGCAGTAGTTCTGCATGCCTTCTTTAACATGCAGAACTACTGCTTTTGATGTTTTTCTGGGAAATTGCAAGAGTAGAAACCCAAAAAACCCAAACCAGCAAGATAAAACCACATTCAGATGAAATCAAGCGTGAATAGCAGGCTTTAGTCAGCCACAGATCCTCAAAATTACTTCAGTGACATTACTTCTCTCAATTTAATTCAAAGTTAAAGAGAAATAACAAAATAAATCTATAAATGGTTAAAAAAACGTTAAAAAAAACCCCTGTTGAGTGCTGACTCAAGTAATGAGGAATCTGGATAAAACCTCATGGATGCTTTGTAGGCAGCATACCATGCATACAATGAGATAGACTTGAATATGCACCACAGAAATAATCCAATCTTTATACTAAAATGCTATTAAGAGCTATCCAGACAAGTGAAAATACTCACCTCAATTTATCACAGAAAATGTTGTCCACATTCCAGAGAAAAAATCCCATTAAAAATACAGTTAAAGATGTATAGCCTAGACCTCTAAGCCATGGGTATACCCTAGAGAGAGAGAAATAATGCAGAGTTTAGTTTAGAATGCTTTAAGATACAGAAATATACTAATATATACTATAATAAAACGTGAAACATACAGAAATACTGTTATATATAAATAAAATGCTTTATCAATTTGGTTTTTCCTCCAAAAGAAAAAAATACCAACTTCAAATTTCATCTGTTTAAATATTGTATTTTACTTCTCCTGTCTCCTGATTTCACATTCTCTGAGACTGTGCTTTTACTTCTATAATTCTAATTGTTTTCCTTAATACTGCACTCTCACAAAACGTGGGAAAACTAAAGTTGGCTAAAAGGTACGAATTATTCAGTCCCATGTATATTCTTTCATTAAAAAAAAAAAAAGAACAACCAAAAAAACCCCTGTTACCAACTAGGACTCTCCCAAATGAAGAGGGTTGTTGCCAAGAGATTATATCCATCTAGGATAGATATTCCACTAGGGAATTTGTATAAATATGGTCATTCAAAATTACTCTTTTGTGAATGTAGACCACCATGACCAACAACTATCCAAATGAATGGTATTAAACTTTAAACTCCAGTACTTTTATGTTCATTTTTGAGTTGAATCCTACTGGGAATAGAAAAATGTCAGTTTAATTTTCAGAGAAAACAAAATCCTCTTTAAGATATGGAAAACATACTGAAGAATCAGATGCAAGAAAGTGCATCATTAATAAATTTATTTTCCCTATCTACATTCAGGTTGGACCATGGAATTGTAAACCTCCTACATGGAAGGCTCCTTTCCAGCTAATAAGACAAGTCCAAAAGCAAACCCAAATCCAACCCTGAAAAGGCTGCCACGAAATACTGTTCAAGTTATTTTTAAGCACTATGAACGCACAGTTGAGATTCTGGGTTAAAACACATTCCTGAGCTGCTTCTTCCTCCACTGCGTGTGTTACAGCACATTTCAGAGCTGTGAGCACTGGGAACCAAAACGTGCAAATCACAACAGGTAGAGCTTCCTCCACAGGGCAAGCTAACCAGATACAAGCTGTACATATTCACAAATTGGCTGCCAGTATAAACTAGCAAAATTATTATTTGTTTAGTCTAATAAATGTGTGGAGCACCATGCAGTACATGGCAGAGACTACACCATAATATTCCCCCCTCAGTGCTCCAGAGACATAAGCAAGACCAGGACATGAAAGAACACTATATGGTATATTAAACATGCTGGTAATTAGGTAATTATAGCAAGGATTTTTGAGGAATAAGTAGTGGTATTTTGTGAAGGAATCGACTGGCATCACTTATTAACAGGGAACATGCTTTGTGAACAGAGAACAACATTTGCCCAGTTGTCATCTTGGGAAGGAAGCAGACTTAAAAAAGAGATAAAAAATGTAGGGGGAACAGGCAGGAAGAACAACTGGTGAGGATAGGATGAGGTAGTAGCCTGGAAGGAATAACATGCTGTTCTTTGGGATTTTCACTCTAATCTCAGAGTGACTTCAAGCCCCGCACTAAGAAATATGAGTGATAGGAAGCGAAGTAAGAAAAAATAAGCAGAAATCAGGGTCGGTATGTAAGCTGGAACAGGCTTGGCCAAGTGCTAGCACTACTAATGGAAATACAGGAATATGTTCTAGCAGTGCAGAGAAAGTAAATCCAAAAGTGTGCTTGGGGATCAATTTTAGAGAAAAGAAAGGGTACCTTCAGGTTGGCACAGCTTCTCTAGCAGAACTAATTTAAAATTAGTAGTAGTTTAGTTAAAATTTAGAAGTAGTTTAAACCTACTTCTCTTCCCATCCCAACTTTCTATCCAGTTTGCATAATAACACCAAAGGGGGAAATAAGTCTTTGCAGGGCCCTGTTGCGATGAAGTGATCAAGCTAATTAAGAGTATACACTCTAAGCCTCTAAAACTGAAGCGAAAAGTAGATGTAACTTCAGAGACAGACTTTGCTGGAGCAAAACTATGAATGATACCTTGCAAGAGAAGGTGGTGATGTTACTGATAAACACAGAAGACTATGAAGTGCTTCAGAAATAATGAGAATGCATAACTGTGTGGAATTTGCAGAACTAGAAGAATAGCAGGCCCAAGAGTTTGTCTCCACAGACAGAAAGAAATTTAATCTAAGTGACTAGAACTGTGCTAAATCCTTGAATAAGGACAAAATTAAAACGACTTGAATTTGATTCAATTTAGTTCCCCTTGGAGGTGAATTAATGTAGTATCACTTAAGATCTCCAGGCAAGGATTAAAATTTCCAGTTCACGGGTTTGAAAAGTGCCTTTAAATTGATGGTTGTTTCTAAAGCTGCAACACACTATCAGTTTTAAGTTCTTCTTGCTTAATAAAAATGTCTGTGAACATTTGCACTTGGTATCTGGGAATTTCTTGAGGAAAGCCAAACCACATGAACTGAAATGGCAATTGGAAGGTGATTCAGTGAATATACTTGATTCTTGTGGGTCTCTTTCAGCTCAGAATATCTGAGAATTCTATGATACTTCAAATTCATGTTTTGTTAAATTCTTCCTTGTGTTCGTGAACAGACACACGTGGAACTCAAAACAAAGTTTAACAAAAAGCACATTTAAAATTATGAAAGAAGAAAGAAATAAGTAATTTTCAGAAGCAATCCCCAAACACACGAGAACACCAAATATTCACAGGAAATAGACAGAAATAGGCAACCAACTGAGCCCCTGAGAGCTAAAGGTATGTGTTTATTCCAATACTGAAAAAATTCCATTTTCCTCCCTTTTACCTACCAAGTCTGTGCTCTGATGATTCTAATGCTTCTCAGTGTCTCCTAACACTTTTAATACCTTTTGTTTGTTACAGTTTTAATTTCAATTTCCATAACATTATGCCTAACTTTATCAAAACTGTAAGAAAAATTCTCATGTGTTACTATTTTTTACATTTGAATTTTAAATACTTCAGCAGGGAAGAGGAAAGGAAATTACTAAGTGATGGTTCTGCTCTGCAGTCTTACTCTTACCACTCTCCAGGTATCACCATCAGAGTTTGGACACTGGCAACACATTTCACACTACCCAGCAACATGAAGACAAACTCCATTTCTGTTTAAATCCCAGGATAACAGCTGAAGCCACCAGCAGAACACCTCGCAGTAAACACTGATCATAAGTGTAGAAATCTCAGTTTAGTTTAATGTTATCCCAGTGGCTTCAAAAAAGTGCAAGGTGACGAGCCATTCCCTTTCCACCCAGGGCAGCCCAGGAGCTAACATTATGTACCTAGTTAAAGAAATTCTCCCATTGCCAATTTCTCATGTTAAGCCCACCAAAAAAAAAGCTGCAAATGCTATACTGTAACTTATAATGCTGAATTAAATGGTTACTTACCATAATACTATATAAACAGATCTGAGAACTATGATGGAAACTAGAGTTCCATACATGACCTGAAAATAAAAAAAGATATAAAATTCAGCAGTTGGGTTCAAGAGACCTCAAAAAATACTACAGGAGTAGAACTTTTTTTAAGCCTCTCTTGGTTTTTTTTATTTTGAAGTCTGAGGAAAATAGCATTCCTTCTAACTTCATCTCCATAAAGCCTACTGTTAAAGTTTCACATAAAAGTGTGATTATAAACCATGTCCTTTATACAATTACAAGAAAAGTCAGTTGTGGAAAACCAATGTTTCACTGTTCTGAATCAGAAAGCAAACACTAGATGGCACTCAGAAAGCATCCTGAAATCAAGAACGGTAACTAACCCCTATTATCTCTTCTCTCTCTGTGCATTTTAGCCCAGGATTGTACAAGCATCAGCTAAAACTGTTTTCGTAAGCCGTACTTCCTTCACTGATATTTGATTAATACTTTTTCCTGAAAGCAAACACCTGAATAGACTATGCACTATTCCCACACTGAGCATTAGCACGAGGAAAAATTTTCCAGGAAGCATTTCAAACAACTATTACAGATTGTTTGGATTCAATCTAATTATACAGTGGGAAGGCTGCACACTCTGAAAAGATCCATGAGCAAAATCTGACTCACTGTAGGCTTGATGAATTTGAATGCAATCACCTGACATATAAAAAGTCAAAGTAATAATTTGTTTTTTGCCTCGTGATCTTTAAATCACTCTCCTTTTTTTATTCACAAACTTAAAATCCATGTAACACCACCTCCAAGATGCACAGATTAAAGAAGAGAGCAAATGTGGCCACTCATGCCTGAGAAGTGATGCAGAAGTCACTGCAGCAGGGAGGATTTTTAGACAGTGGTGACATTCAATTACTTTCTATATTTTTTATTCTGAACACTGTTTTCCTCCTGCCAAAAGGCAGTTTGTTCCAAGCAGCTGTGCCTTGCTCTTTTTGCCTCTCTCCAGTTGCCCACAAGCCTCTCAGTACTTTTTTCTTCACTGTTCACCGACTTAACTTTCTCATCTTGCTTCCAGTTAGCTACTATCTAATTCTGCCTTTGTTTTACAGGAAACAGAAAAATTATAAACCTTTGCTGTCTATTCTTAAGAGCCACTAAACCTCATAGAAAGAAGTGTGCTTACAAATTGGTGTCCTTACCATGTTCTACTGACCTCATCATACCCCTCCTCCTTTTGGACTGTCTTTGAGACAGGGACTGCCACTCACTCTGCAGTAATTGGGGCATTCAGATCCTACTATCCTGTAAGCGTGTCTAGTCATCTCACATAAAATAGGTTACTGTATTAATGCAAAGTGAAACCTGCCCTCCAAAAGCCCATAAAGGCAAATTTGCAAACTCCTTTGAGCTTTAAGGATGAGGTTAGTAGCACACACGGTATTATCAGTGCACGTATACAGAACAAGGCAGACAACAGAGCCCTTATGTTTGACAACAGGTAAAAGTAAGCTCCAATACTGACTATTCAAAGCCAGTCAGCACAGCAGCTCTTCATTTGCATTCAGAACAAGATTAAAGAACTGCAGTAAATAAACTACTGCTACTGTGTGTTCTGCTCTGTAGAGCTAAACAGAGAAAACTATTTGAAAGGCTAATTGGTTCTGGCTTGTAATTTATACAAAGCTGTTACTTGATTCCAGTCCCCTTGTTGGGGTACAGCACATAAACCAAGAAAAAAGGAAGACCAACAAAACCTGCTAGACACAGCCTGAGTATCAAGCACGTATCAGTCCCAAGCTAAGGGTAGGAAGGGGAGTGCTCAGGTGTGCTAGGTGCTGCATGCTGGTACAATTCTTCATTGCGGACATTCTGCCTAAAAAGACCCCACGACATAAATACATTACCAGCCTCATTTAAAACAGCCCATTTCATTTTTTTTCTAATCAAATCCAGCAATTTATTCTAAGAGAGGAATGGTACAGAGGGAGATTCTCACAGAAAGGCTCATCCAGAATCCAAATTACAGTTTGATTTGCTGATCTCTCTTTCTTTGCTGATCTCCTCCTTCTTAAAATATCCATTGCTGCTCTCCTTTGCAGCAGAGATATGGGAAAAACCTATCCATTAAGAGCAATTTCTGTCATACACATTAGGGGTTGTGACCACCCCTATGCTTGTACCCAAATTGCTTTTGGATTCTTTGTACAAGGAGTTCAATAGTGTCAGACTATGCCTAGAGAAACAGATCTTACAGGCAGGCCAAAGTCCAGGTAAAATGCTACCTTTTTCAGCAGTTGCTAAAAGCAGGAAAGAGCAAAAGCTAAGAAAAGCTTTCTTTTCAGAGTTTCTGGCTTGGTATTTCCTAGTGAGTTAATGGCCTGCAGAAGAGGACAGTCTTAATGGAGGGAGGAAAGAAAAGAAAAAAAAAAAAAAAGAACCTTGCAGTGACTGAAGAAAAATATGCCCATAGTTGACACTTCAATTTCTTGCCTTTTCCACTTCCCCACCCAAACAGGCTGTTAGCAGTAAAACACATTTGTGTTTAAAAGCCTGTGAAAGACTGGAACAACAAACTGTTCTGCTCTGCATGCTCCAATCCTCCTCGATGAAGGTGAGCACCCAGGAGGTGTTGCTGTGATATGCAGAGACTGTAGCTGCATGCCTCCCTCAGCTGTTTCTTACTAGAGGGCTACACACCAAGCTGCACAACTTTGTTCAGATGTCAGGGAGCAGTGCTTACTTCATCTCCTTTACCATCCATGGCTTTACTATTCTCATCATGGTAAAACTTTGTTAGGTATTACCCATCCACCCAAGGAAGGACAAAGTACAGTATTATATATAAAAAAAATCTGCCTTATTCAAGTTAACTCAAAATTTTCCATTCCTTTAGCTCCCTTTGTTCTTCTTTAACGAACACATCACTTAAGTGACAGATGAGAACCCAAGCAAGTTTTCTGCTATTTTGTCTCCCACTGCTATCAAACTGTAAGCCAAAGAACATCCTTGTACTGCAATTGAAACAAAAGGAAACACCAGAATCTCAATCTTCTGTCACCGCTAGACAGTTCCCTCTTTGCTGTTTCAGATGCAAAGCAAGCTGTGCATATTTCAGCTTTGAAGGTATCTTTGCAATTGAGGGAAAAACCCAAAGTCTGATGAATACACAGTGGATTACCTCATAAGAAGGCCAAATTTGAAGAACTTCCTAATTCACAAATGGGAAGTAAGCACTTCAGGGCTCAATGTCTGGCAGCATTTTTAATGCGGAGGCAATTAAGCAAATGATACATAGATTCACCCTAGGACATTTATGTAAGTCAGAAGCAAGGTTGGTACTCCACACTGAAAGGAGAAGCATACAAAACTGGTTCTTCATCTACCCCTCTAGTACAGAAAGCAGCAATAGCCTGCAATTTCCACTTCTCTGTTTCCTCTGCTCCTGGTCTTCTACCCATCCTTGGTTAATAAAGTCAATTTATCAGCCTCAAATACTAGTATACACATTGGGAACTGCACTGAGAGATTTTGGCTTCTTGGCAACCAGCTTATCTAACACCCCAACCAGCTATCAAAAGGTAGTTACCTTAAGTACTTGAATGTGGAAACTGTATTTGTAATTTGCAACAAAGAAAATTGAGTTCTCCATGGGTCTGGATTTCTGGAGAAGAAATCTGAGCTGAGAGAAAAAGGAAGGACAATCCCCAAGATGACACTGAAACACCAGTAACTCAGCACAGTTATAGCTGTGTAGTACCACGGGCTGCCTTGACAGCTCCCAAATGAACTAATTCAGATTCACTGGGTTTGGTTCTGTTTAGATGCGTGTATGTGATGGCAAAGTGATACACAAGTCACTGCTTCTGGTACACTGTCTGGCACAGAAAGCCAAGCTTCCCCTTCAATGACTTGTAGTGCTGAACCTTTGGAGAGTCGGAATATCCTTCCCCATTCCCTAAGCTACTGTGCAGGGAGAAGCACCAGCCAGAATGAAAGCTGTACTCACTTGGGAATACACTCCCAAATGAGCTGTGTAAGGGTGACATGTCACTCAAGTTAGTTTTATACGTGCTCATCAGTGGGACAATGATAGAACAGAACTCTGTGGTGAAGACATGCCTGAAAAGGTCATTTTTAACAGAATACTGGGGAACCTGAACATACAGAAAGCAAGAACACATGCCACTAGAAGGCACAATACATTTAGCCACAAGCCTACTGTTGCCTTAGCAGCGAGAGGGACTCTGGAGAGCTGTAAGACATCTAGTGGGTCCACACACATTCCCCAAAATGGTGAATCCTACAAGTCTGAACAGGTTGTGCCCTGACATAACATATTCTTCATGCAGTTTCAGGCTCCCTTACAAACTTCTACACACACATTTCGTCGTGATTTCACTCGCTTCTTTGCACTTGTATATGTAAAACACTCAGAGAGAAAAAAAATTACTATATTTTTTATTAAGGCCAATGAAATACCTTTTCCTGCCACGCTTACTTTCTTCCTCTTACTCAAAGTCACCTTAAGAGGTAAATCTGATACCTGTATTTTACTTCTATTGAAAGTAAAAAAAATCCCTGGTCGTGTTGTTATGCCGTGATCAGTGAACACATCCAGGCACTCCCTCCCCTCCTTTGGTGATCTGTGAGCAGTTTAGAACAAGAATAGTCTGTATTTGCCCATCATTGCATCTCTTCCATTTTGAATCCATCGTCATCCGAGTCCTCAGGATCTCCCAGTTGTCTCTTCATTTCCTCCCCAGTACTCGGTGAGGCCTCTGAACTTTGTATCATCACAAATACCATCAGTACACTCTTCTTTTTCCTGCTACAGGGTGCTAAAAGAAGACCAACCACACAAAACAGTCCCACGACTGATTCCAAGAAAATTCAGGCTTTTCATAATCTCCTTAAGTAATTTTTCACTAGTCACTCCCTCACCCTATTTGCAATTCTCCTACTGATGTGCTTCTCTAGCTTGCTTGGTTTCTCATGGGACACCACAACAACATTTGAGAATGCCTATTTTTTACGTCACATTTCCCAGTGTAGAAGAAACTGCTATTTAATCTAATTTTCCATTGACCTTTTAATTATTTGTTTGCTAAAATTTGCTTCAAACTCTCACAGCAGATGACTATGCAAATAAAACAGATTTTTAGTTCTATTTCACCATTCACTTAACTTGGTCCACTAGCTGAATGAGGTTTTTGATCACTACAAGTGATCAGATATGGTATGCAGAAAGCAGACAAATCAGGATGGAACATGTTGCTTTGTATGTGACAGCTTCCTAGGCCTCATCATATTAGGAAGAAGGCCACTTGTAAGACTTGAGTTGAAAAGTTTAACTTCCTGAGGAACAACTTCTACTTGCAGAGCTGTCTCTGTATGTCTATGGATCACTCCCCACTAGCAGCCATTCTTCCCCTGCCCCTTTCCTTGCATAAGCACAAATATAGATTTGGTAAACAGGGATGAACAACTAATCTGATTTAAAATTAATTCCGAGGAGAGTTTCAACCTGTTGAGTTCCCCAATCAAATTCACATCAGAGAATAAATTCGCATGCCAGATGGAAAAGAGGGGAGAGGCACAGCTGTTTTTAAGCCAGTATCATTGTCACAGAAAACAACCACGCAGCTGGGATGTAAGGTTGTTTAGCACCCTGAAAATTAGGACTAATTGTGATCTAGCCCGAGAGACTTGAACATAAACAAGACGATACATGCCTGTAAAGGCCATTAATATATTTCATTTAATTGGCGAGGTGGCAAAAAATACCAGACCAGTTGTCAAGCAGGAATTGTGCTTTCCTTCTAATTATGTGCTGCCTCCAACTGCCCAAAACATGCATCTCATCCCTCCTACAACTGAAGCACTCAGACCCTTAAAGATCTCCCTTAATATGCGGATGCAGAAAAAGAAGTTGGTCTCTGTTGCCACTGTGCTATGGATAACAAACTGAAATCACCTTTGTGCCCTGCTGTCAGCTGGCAAATTATGAGCCTAAATTGGAAAGACAAGTAGAAAGTAATTTGGGGAAAAACGAGGCTTGGATCCTGGTTGCTAAATACAATAGGATCCTTTTTCCATTCTTACTGGCCTCCTTCCATAGGAAAAAACCCACAATCCATACCGAAACAATGAACAATAAAAAGTTGTCCTTGTAGTTCTTCCTCTTTTTGCAAGGCTGACAACTTATAATGATCACAAACACCTAGAGGAATCAAATGCTGCTTTATCTCCTGATGCTGCTTTCGAACCCAGTTAGAAAGACTGTGATTTAAACTATGATAGCATGAACATATTTAATTTTAGTTTAAGTCTAAGTGACCCATTCAGTTTGAAAATGCTTACAGAAATGATTTAACTTTTTTTTTTAATTCACTCTAAAATAATATACAAGTTTTAAGAAAATAACCTTGCTTAGCTGTGCAGTCAGGGAAATATTTCCTCAGGATTTACAATATATTTGGCAAAGACTGTGAAAAAATAAGTACAGTACTTGAACATTTGGAATTTGGCCATAACAGTATGTTCTCCATAAAAATCAATTTGCAAAGAGTTGTTGTAAAAAGTCCAACACTTTTACGGGATCCAAATATTTTCTACATTGATTCCTCATGTATAAATGAGGACAGGGAAGTCATATTCTGAGCCTAAGAAAAACCAGATGCAAAAAATTAAAGATTTGTAACAACAGTTTAAAGTTTCCCTATTTCCCTCTTTCCCAAAAAGTCATAATATCTATTGTTTTAGTTTTTGTGACATGAGGCAATACCTATGGCAATGCATAAAACTGGACTATAGTGAAGCTGCAATGTATTTATTCCAATAAATGCAGCTTGGGAAAATAATTGATTAAAGAGATAAAAGTTCATTATAAATAGTAAATTTTGCCATTATTGTTAACAAAAACTACTCTAAGTCACTTCATTCAAAACCAGTTAATACCAGCTCAGTAAAAGCACCAGAAATTGTCACTTTCATCCCAGCCAGTATCTTTCTGCTGGAAATGTAAGTAGGGGGAAAAACGAAAGGATTTAATTAATATCACCACAAAAACCCACCCTGCAATTTTCTCTTTTATCCACAGGTAGGGTAACAATTCACATTTCTAGGGGAGAGCATGTGGAGCAGCTGAAAATTTATTCTCTTGATCAGCACTTCACTAATCCACCAACAGGAGCCATGGATCGTTTTTACAACTGCTGATGCAGCAGGCCCATTTTGACAAGCAGTGGCACTACCAATTTCAGAAATTAAGGCTTTAAAGCTCTGTCCTGCAAAGAGCTCAGTGCTTTTTGCTTGGCAATTTTTCAGCTGTTATCCCTAATCAAAAAATCATACATGAGGGAAAGCTACCCATGGCATACAGAAACGAGCATCATTTCTAACCTCCTGTGAAGAGGTAAGTGATACAAGTCCTATCCCCACAGGCAGGGGATGCATATTAATACTCTTGGGCTGCTACAAAAGGAGCCTGTACCAAATATGCCATTAAGCCTGTACAAAGCAGTCTGCTACATAACCCTAGAATGCATTCTGGGCTTAAATTCACCTTGAATTTCCACAAAGTAAAACTGAGTAGTTAAAAACCCCAATAACTAATGTGTTAAAACAGAGAGGACATGGTGCTAAGTCAATCAAGCCATCCTATGATGTAAGGTCATAGTTTCAAAGCATCTGCTAATGGAAAGCAGCAGAAAAAGACTCATTTAGCTGTTCCTCTCTCACACACCTTAGGGTCACCTCATTACACTTGCCAGTGATGAAAACCATGGGAAATATTAGGTCAAAATCTAAAACACAACACACATTGAAGCATCCTAGTTTTTCAGGTCACTAAGTAAGAGGATGGTGACATGACAGGCTTAAAGAAAAAGCAAATGGCAAATTGCACTTCCCTTCCATCTTTCTTCCAGCAGCAAAATACTGTAACACATTCCACTAAAAAAGAATAGCTAAAAACCAAAATTAGCTGTTCCAACAGAGCAATATTTACCTGATGGAATACAGGCTCTTTCAAATCTAGGTAAACCTGGAAAGATTAAAAAAGAGAAATAATTCACAACACAGAACCATCATAACATTATTCATCTAAATATTGCCAAGGCTTATTCTGTTAGAATCAAGCCACGAGCGCCTCTCCATGCACCATTAAAGTCGATTAAACATTTGAAGTTTCCTCTGGCAAAACCTGAGGTTTTAACTGTGGAATTATTTTAAACTAAGAAGCACAAATAGAAACATTAACACCTAACATAAGGCTTCTAATTTAGTAGAGTTGAACACATACAAAAACAATTAAGATGCTGAAGCTACCAGATGTTCTCAATACGCACTGTGAGAAGAAAACGTACTCAACTTTGATTTGCTATTATTGTTTTTGACAACAATTTAACATTTTAATTCATCTAACAAAAAGCTAGTAGTTCTTCCTATTCATAATACAGTTAATTTATGTTCTGAAGAGGGAAGGGCACCAGACCTTAGGCATAACGTGCCACAAGTGTAAAAAATTTTAGGAGAAAGACAAGAGAAGAGGCAAGTATTTTGGCAGCTGAAGATGACTTATAACAATACTTTAATTTTTTAAGAAATTGTTATCAATAAAAATTACATAGGAAATTCCATCTGTGGTTGACAGCCAGCATGAAACTAAATTTATTCATAAAGGAAGAACACTCCACTGACAAAAGGAGTCAAGTTAGCTGTGACACAAAAAAATTGGAAGCATTTTAACTAACAGCTAGGTTCTTTTCTTATTCTGCCTGTTTTAAAACATCAGTCTGCATCCTGGACTGGGTATCACAGTTCACTTTTTTCCAGCCAAACAGAATGATTCTTATTTCTGTAGATGAATTAAAGTGAGAGAAGGTGAGGAACACAGCTTAGCCAAGGTCTCATATCAAGTCAATGGTGACTGTTTTTCTCTCATTCCTATTCTAGCAACTGGATTATTGCTTTTCTTCCTTATTTATTTTATACAGTGGCTTAGCTAGAAAGGCGTCAGGTTTCTCTGGCCAGCAACATAATTTTCCCAACAAAAGAATAATTTGTCTTTCCTGACTGGAAGTGACAGAGATTTAGTATTGCCTCTGTAACATTCCTCCACTGTCAGAAAAACTGCCAACCTAAGGGTGAAAATGCCATATTAGAAAAAGTTACTTACTATGCTGACTACGACGCTGTACGTTATTAACAAGAAAAGCAGTGCATAATTGACTGTATTCTTGTACTTGAAACATTCGTACCTGGAAAAGAGGATAAAGGAGAGAGATAACAATCATCACTTACTATATAATGGATGCGATTTCCAAGGTATATTATTAAAAAAATTGTGACAAAATTGATCCAAATTACTCTTATGCCCCTAAAGAAATTCTAACTCCTCCAATAAAGATGCATTATTTTAAGAGAAAAATTCATACTTTTACCAATAAACGTTTTTCAAAAAATCTAAGGCAAAAAAACCTGTAACACCAATAAGCTCAAGCATGTGCCAAGAAGTAACCCACTCTAAGAAAAGAGTTTGTGAAGCAGAAGTGTTTTCAGAAGGTGCTTACAGCATGATAATGGATGGCAAATTAGAAATTAGTTTAAAATGCAACACAGCTGTCAAAAAAACATTATTGAGCAAATGGCAGTGTAGGAAAAGGACTGCCTTACAAAACAGGGAACTCAGATCTGTTAAAATGTAGATCGTTTATGGCTTCACTACAGCTGCAGTGCAGTAAATTTGCTAGATTGGGTATTGGTAGAAGTGGAAGGTAAAACCACCTGACTGCTCCCAGTACGTAAAACAACCAATTAAAATTACCTTCACAATCTCTATGCTACACCTCAGTCTCAGTTGTGATGGAAATACACACACATCCCAGACTGTATCTCCATCAGAAAAAAGGTCCAAAAAAACCCCAACAAAAATTAATTTTGAGAAGCCCATTTTCATCAGGGCTGGAGGAAGTTGCCTATACAATTCCAAGTTACATCTGTCTAGTACCTTTGTTTATAATCTTTGAGAAACAGACACCATCATGAACAGGTAAAAGGAAAGAAAATAAAAACACATCTGGGAAACAAA
Source organism: Melanocharis versteri (assembly GCA_013397845.1). Lineage (NCBI taxonomy): Eukaryota > Metazoa > Chordata > Aves > Passeriformes > Melanocharitidae > Melanocharis > Melanocharis versteri. The sequence goes on along the minus strand of VZTG01004481.1, from coordinate 304,855 downwards.
AAGTCTAAAGGCAGCACAATATGCTACAATGCAAAATGGCTTGCTGAAGTAATTACACAGCTTGAGAATCAGCAGGACTGAATGATGCATAAGGGAATGTCCTGTGCACAACCACCTGCAACCTACCCTCAAGCAAACCAAAACAATTATTAAAGGCCTTTTAAACTACACATTAGCTCATTTTTTTGAACATTTTAATTGCTACCAGACATACATACACAGAATCTTATTAAAAGAATAAATGCAGTAACAGACTTCAGTGCCTTTGAAGATAATATAGCAACCACTGCACACACACACAAAATTTCAGATAGATTTTTATAGCCACTTCTCATCCTTTTTTCCAATCACATTCAAATCCGACAAAATAAATGCAAAGGCAATTTCAAGGAGATAGGGAGCTACAATGCTAAAAGAGGCATTACGATTCTGGTCCTGACTTTGTACAAATTGCACTAATGTATGAGTCACAAACTGAGGGCAATTTCCACAGATAGGGGTTTAGTCCTAAAGCATCCCATCTCCATTGCAAGCTACCAGGAATCTTCACCAAGACATCACAATTTTCTACAGCTGAATATCTGATATGTTCAAAAGCAAAAAGACTGGTTTTTTTCTTTTTGTCTGCAACAAGTTGATTCATCATTTGGATTTGCCAAGTGACAGAACAAATCATGTTAAATCCAGACCTTGCAGCAACAGGCAAGAAAAAGCCAACTTAGGGTACCTTCACAGTTGTCAAATGCTACATTGTTCCCAAAATTAAATGGGAGAAAACATCCTGGCATCGCATTAAGCTATCATGCATGTTCCAAGACACTCTCCCCAAAATATGCATTCAACTCCTCATAAAATTTTGTCCCTTTAATTTTCCAGATGAGTGAAAAGCAGGTTTAGCCAGAAACCTGAAATTTGCATTTGGAGCAAGACTACATCATAGAAATCCAGCTCCAATAAATTATAATGTTTCTAATTTTGTAGGCATTACTGAAGTTGATTTTATTATGTCTGCTGTTTTTATACAAGTAGCACTGAGTTATGATTGTATACTACACTAAGTCTTTTAAGAGTGGGGGTTTTTCCCTACTAAAAAATAACACTGGTAAAATATATCTAAATTAGCAAAAACTAGGACTAAAGCCAGCCTGGTACTCTAATATCATAATGCTGTATAAAAACAGATCTCCCTGAAAGCAGTAGAAGCTTTCTCTCTATATATGCTAAATTTGGCTTCAGAGACTTTACATTTCAAAAGTTAACATTTCATAAATATTCAAGGAAAAAAATTAACAAATACTTACAGGCAGTAGACAAACACACAACAACTGTATATCATTGGCAGTTCATCCAGCAGCTATAAAAAGCAAAGACATCAAAACATCAAAGCTGCTTTTAACTCACAGGCTTGTCTAAGTTAATTAAGGAGAGGTAAGTATTAAGTAAACAGGAGTTTTTAAGTCATTTGAATATCCATCTTCTCGACTGTACTCTAACACGTGGCACTGTCAAACCCGGTTCAGCTAACAAAGCTGCTGCATTAAAAAGCTTATTACTCTGAATCTTTCGAATATTATGCTTCATAAATGCCCATGCCTTCAAAGAATCTTGACTTTTTTGCTGCTCATTCCTCTTAAAATATTTGTAAGAATTAGTTCTGTAAAGCCAGGCTGAAGAAGACCATCCCATCTATGGCCCTACAGTCAGTAGCATCTTCTTACTTGACACAGAAACTGAAACATAATTTTTCCATAGCATAAAATACAATTTAACCTATAAGGGTGGGCAATCTTCTTGCATGTTTACTTCCTAATTTTAGAAATTTCTTACATCTTTTTAATTCAGAGACAGGGTTTTTTGTTTGTTTGATGTGGGGTTCTTGTGGGCTGTTTTGTTGTGTTTTCCCCCCAGAAATTATGGCTGCATATAATGTTTTATTGCCTTAAATAATTTTTATACTTTGAGAGAAGACTGGTGTGTTACAGCTAAAACAGTTATTTCTCCAGGAACTTGCCACCTTAATAGAATGGAATTAAAATTGTAATCACAAGAGAGTTGATTTCTCAATAACAGGTACACTCAAAATTGCTATTTATCATTAGAAAGAAAAAGAATCATAGCATCATTTTCTTGTAAAACTTCTCATCAAAGAAGAGTCATGAATTTCTGCTTATAAATATACAGTTAAACTTACCTCCTCTTAAGAAGGACTGAAAATCATGAAAATGAAAAAGGATATAAATGGATCAATGACGATCCACAGCCTCTGATTTTTAATATGTTAAGCAAACATTAATAGTTAGGGTTTTTAGAACTTTTAGAGCTTGACTTCTAAGAAAAACAAGAACTAGATGCAAAAAAGATTTTGACCTTTTTCTGTCATCACTCAAAGTTCTTGATGGCTGTGCCTGTAAAGAAATTGCTTTCCTACTACTGCTACAGGGTACCTAACAAGTTCATAACCATGTTATTCTGCACAATGACACTTGTTAAGAGCAGTAAGCAGCTTACTCAAACCCTTTTATAAAGCCAGCCTGAATCTGCTCCGTTTGAGATCATTTTCTAACAGCACAGTCAAAAACTTAATTTTAGCTTTGAAATTTCCTACTGCAAAAAAAAAAAAAAAAGTGGATCTAATTCTTTACAGAAGGAGAGAGATATATTATCTTGAGTGTGAAGTATTAGCTTGTTGTGGTTTTGGTTATATAAAACTCAGGAACTGTTTCACAAGAGTGCTAAACAGCTCTGCTGCCCAGCTGCCACTGACGGGGCAGGTGTTGCTTCTTCCCCCACACTGCCACTGCTTCTCTCCAGCGAGGTGATCAGACTGGTCTGACCCACGGGGAGCCAGGTCCAGGTGCTGAGCCAGCACACAGCCAGCCTTGCAGAGCAAGGTTTAAACCCCAGGACCTGTGCACTGCAGGGTCAGGGAGCACAACGGGCAGCACAACGACAGTATCAGGAACACTGGCAGCAGCTGAAGCTAACAGGCATGTTCGGTGGCACCTTGCCATCGCATTTGTTTATCTTTGCTGTGATGCCTTAGAGGGGACAAAATAGAGGCAATAGCTGAATTCAGTTTTACAGTAATAGTATTTTATGAATTCAGTGATGTGATTTTCCAAGTCTGATAGGAATCAGCTACAGGATTAATTCGCGTGGCTGTTTAAGAGAGTGAGTCATTTAACACCTCATAAAAGAAAAAGGCGGGGGAAGAACAAGAAATACAATACAGGAAAATTTTTCAAACTTGGACAGGTGATTACACTCTCAAGTTCACATGCTGGCAGCACCTCAGGGACATTACAGTAGCAACAAAGAGCCTCTCAAAAGATCTTAACTAGAATTTGCATGCAGAAGACAATGACTTCTGTATCCAAAGGAATTAATGCTTCTAGAAGTACTGTCAAAGGCATGCCTGGACAATGAAGAACCATGGAAAGAAGGGAACTCAGGGAGCTGCTTTCACTGGCTAAATAAGCCCTTTGTGCATTCCTCATGAAACCAATCAAGCAGATTCCCATAAAAATTAAAGAAAAAGGGGTGATCTTCTCAGAAGTATTCTAAACAACTGCTTTTAAGAACAGAAGCTTTCACATTTTTCTTAATTAAGCAAACTGAATTGATCATTTACAGTATTAAGACTGCAAAACTAATGTAAAAAAAAAGCCTCCTTGAATAGCTATCAGTGCTGATTTTTAACCATAACAAGAGATAAAGTGAATGAGGAAAGTTTATTTACTGGTTGAACTGTTTCCTCCATGGTGATCAGTGAGCAAACAATTGGAATAATTATGGACCACTTGTGGATTTCACTTGGCTGCCAAAATAAATGTACTTTCTCTGCCTCACACGAAGCCTTTTACATCAGTTGACAAGATGATGCAAGACATTCCTGCTTCCCTCTCATCTGCTTCTGCCCCCACTTTATTTACCACAGTTCGTAGGCTCCTTAGTTGTTCTGATGCAACACCAGAACTATTGGGTAAGTAGCAGCAAAGTGACTTGGATTAAAATAAAGCCTCTACACACACACACAAAACCTCCAACAACAACCAGAAAAATAACCCCAACCAAAACCAAAAAACACCCCAAAAAACACCCCAGCCAAAACAAACCAAACAAAAAAGCACAACCTCCCCCTTCATAAAAGCTTTTAAGTCTGGATCATTTTAATGATCGTGGTTTCAGGGTGTCCTTGCTCACCTCTGCATCAGTGTGAGAAAGAGGATTTGAAATACTGGACATGATAAGAACAAGCAGCTGAGGGAAGACATATGAAAAAGGTGGAAATTCAAGGCAGTTTCACCACCAAACACAGGTAAATGGCACCCTAATTTGGGAGGGAGTGGTGCAATGGCTCTACAAACCAGCTTTCTCATGCCAAGAAAAACACCAAATATTCTTCCATGGTGACAACAGTATGCTATGTGGAAGCAGACAGCCTCCACCACATGGCAGAGAGATACAAACCAGAGCATTGTGGAGGCAAACATCAAACAGTCAGCAATGCGAAGGCCCCGCTGTGATCAGCAGAAATGCAGGACTCAATTCAGCTGTCACAGCATAGGTGCCTAATGCCACCTGAGATGCTCTGTCACCTCCAATACACCAATCCAAGACCGGCAGATGTGACAGGAGCCTAAGAAACCTGCACCTCCATGGGATGGAAGCTGGAGGCTTCAGAGAATACTCACAGGGTCTAAAATAGCACTAAACATCTCTGTTTAGACAAATGAATCTTTTTTGAGTAAAGAGTGCCAATGGAGTCTGGAGAATGATTCAGCCCAGCCAACTGCCTCTCTCCACTCCACTGATTTAACTGTATTTCCATTTACTGCGGTGGGAACAGAGATTTCCAGCACAGACTTTTAAATGTAGGTTTCTTAATTTTGAACAGAATCCCTCTTCACCCCGACTTTAATTCCTAGATGCATTTCCTTAATCTTTGCAGACTTAAAAGAAGACAACAGGACAAGACTTCCTCTGTCCCTTTAGAAAACAGGAAATACCAGGATAATCCCCATGCCTGTGACTTGTTAGAGAATGCTGTCTACTCAAAAATAACAGAGAAGATGATTCAACTACTGCTACTGAGAAGATACTGATTTCAGTATTAATGCTACACGTACATTTAGATAAATAGATAAATAGAAACATAAAGATGAGAAAAGTTACAATAAACTCTAGTTTATTCTGCTTGCTATTATGCCAAAGCTGTGAGAATTTTAAAATAACATCTTGTGCAAAAAGATAACATGATTTCCTGAAAGATAAGTGTCCTCTACCAACATAAGCAATTGATTATAGCTCTTATTTTAGATACAAGTATATATTTCTGTATATAATCAGTGGAAAATACATATTGAAACAAGACCTGCATTACTGCCTTGTTGAGAGCAGGACTCATGTACAATGATACTTAAGGTAGATTAACTCATTTTACACAAGTTTCATCTAGCCAAGAAATGGCAATATGACTGTACAGCAAGATGCACACAGAAAATGATTCACAGCTACTTATCAGTACTCACCTGCATTTCATACTTCAGGGTCATGTGGAAGCACCAAGATCCCAGTCCCACAGCTGAAAACAAATCAAAACTATCATCAGCATAATAGTACACATGTAAAATTTTCAAGTACATTAACTTACATGCATGAAATGCATGCTTAACAGTGAAAAAGAAATTAGAATATCAGCATCCCACTGCAGAGACAAACTCCCAATTTTCCACAGCTTTCTACTTTATATATTAGTCACCAATGAAAACCCTGAATTTATGGGGCTTTGAGTGTGAGTGTCCTCTTTAGCTTCTCTCAATACTGTGTCCTATGAACTGGGTGTTATCTCAAAGAGGAGAGGAGCAGAGGGAACCCAGAAAGAATGGAATATTACATATAAATTTATCTTTTTCCTTTAATTTTTTTAATTTTAAGTAAACTAAGATTTCTCTGTTCCAACCCTTCTATAAGGCAAATCATCATTCAATAACTAGTACTCCTGGAAGCTTCTCAATATTTCTGCTTACTGTCCAGTTTTAAAACATGTATTTTACCAAAAAGCTTTTTGTTGTCTCCATAAAACATGATGCTAATAGCACCAAGGTCTTGGGTTTGATCCTCACAGGGGCTGTTCATTTAAGAGCTAAATTCGATGATTCTTTTGGTTCCCTTCCAACTCAGACTATTTTGTGATTCAAAAGCAGAAGTGAATTGCTACTAGAACTCAGAACTAGAAATTCAAGGTAAACAAACCAACCCCACATAGTATGGATTCATTTTGTGAAATGAGATCACCATTTCCGGGCCTTCTATACAGAAAGATGAGCTTCTAAGAAATGATTTATATTTATTTGATATACTTTCTTTGCACATTTTGAATTTACTTCTGAAATTACTTTATGAGACTTATGCTTTGCCTACACAATTTTTTCAGTCAGGCATGAATAATGCTTCTTGGAAGTTAGATTTCACTGTTTAGAGCAATGCTGGTACAGTATTTAATCCATCATTCATGACTTTGAACTACTATCAGTAAAACACTCTCATTAAGCACCAGCTCAGTTTTATTTTGCAAGAACAAGTACAGCAATGTGATGTCTTGTCTTCCTTCAAGAAATTATGCTTTACCTCAGACCGTAGTTTCAGAGAAAGCCAAGTAATCTGCACTGAAGCCTTGATCACCGAGTAGTGCTGCCATTTTTGCGGCAAGAGGATTGCCTTGTCTACACACACACCAGTCAAGTTTCACTGATGCATAAACAAGAACTCTATCTCTGTGCACTCTGTAAAGGATCCCCAAGACAGCCAAGAGACGTGTCTGGAGATGCTTCCTTAGATGTTATAACTAGAACTGTGATTATTACACTTACTCAATGAAATTAAACACCTAAGCACGTAACTTTACTGAAACACGAAACTGTAATATAGTGACATTTCAAAACGTGTTACCAAACTCTTCAATGTCATTAATTCTCTGGGAAAAGGAAGCACAGCTCCCTACCAGAAAATAAACAACCACATGCACTTCTGTAAACTCTGATTACATTGGTTTGCTTCTGAAAAAATCTTTCCAAACAATAAGCAATGACTGTTTTCACCTTCATTGAGATTCTAATGAGAAATTCTCAGAGCCATTTTTCTATGTATCCAGAATATATGATGACAACTGTTCATTCTGGAGAAAAAAAACCCCATTTAGATCATCATTAAAACAGTGCCATCCATTATCCTGGCTGTCACAGAATACAAACTCTTACAATTTGTAATAAATGTCATTTTCAAGTATGGGCAAAATCATTGCGTAAGAAATTTCAACAGATTTTAAATTAACAAAATATGTCGTTGGGGTTTTCTTGTTTGTTTTTGTTCATGTTATTTGGGTTAATAAATCTCAACACTCAGCAACTGAACTCCTTCCCTTCCTCCTATATGATGAGAAGCAATTATTTCTAGATTAATTTTTCCTCTCCAGTCTTTGCAAAAATCAAGAATGCTGCAGACATTAGTGATTCAAGTCATTAATCCCATGACTACAGTTAATTTCTACAGTCAAAATGAATAAAACTTCTCTCGCTTCTGTGTAATAATCACATTTGGAGTTTCTCTGATTAGGAAATTTTACTATGCATTGCAGAACAATGTTTTATCTATAGTATCTATGCATATAAAATAGATATCCGGAAGAAGAAAAGCTTACAGGGACAGACCATACGGAGCCTCCAGACATTTCTAACAAATATTTACTTCACAAAAACCATCTGCAATGAGACATTCTGCCAGCTTTGTACTTTTCAAAATATAAGTGACCATGATCACTGCAATGACACAAGTTTTCAGGAGAAGCAACTTTCCCGTACAGCCACCGACACACCGAACAACAAATTTGCTCCTTACCTTGTAAGCAGGGGTTACAGTTTTCATATTTTAGGTGCTTCCTTTTGCAAAGGAGCTTAACTCACAAAAAGCTTCATATTGATTGGGAGGTTTTAACACCATCTGAAGCAGTAAGTACCATTTCCTCTCTAACTACTGTAACTCACTTTTCCTAAATACTACAAGCCACTTGACATTTTTATATCAGTGAACTTCCCAAGTTACAGGGAATATATATAAATTATGTACTAAGCACAGAACATACATTAAGTCACAATATTATGAGATCAAAATGGCACTTCAGAGGACTAGAAATGCAAAGTCAGGGTTGCTGCTCTATGTGGACTAAGAGAGTCTTTTTCTGTCCTGCAGCAAACACCCTGTGTGATTACTGTCAGTGGATAAAACAGTGTTTGTTACAATGATGTAAAAGCAATGCATCTACAAACTTTACTTCATGCATGTACTGTCAAAAAACTTAAGGGCAATACCTATGGCTAGAAACAATCTAATACTATATCAAACACCCAGCCCTATACATGAACCCTATAAACCTTCAGGATTTGAATCCCAAAGGGATTTTTTTTCAATACTTTCAGGAAGCATCAGAAGCATCATATAAGCGGTGATAATTCAGTTTTATGTAACTAACCATCAACATTCAAAATTCTCATTATGAGCCTAAATCCTTTACAGAAAAAGCAGTTTATTAGGATTTCACAGAAATGGTAACTGTACAGGCACTGTATGAAAATATCCTGAAGGAAGGATGCTCCAAATGCAAATGCTTTTATTTAGGTATCTACATATGAAGTAGGTATCAAAGCTTCCACTAATAGAATGTCATTAGTAAGAGTTATTCAGCTGGCCAAACAGGTATTTTAGAACAAGTCAAATGATTCTCCTGGCTTTACTGACTGCACTGGCACACAGAACCCTCTGCACAGGTAGACACATATGTTTAGGTGTTTAAATTTGGAGCCGAATTCCATTTTATTTTTTTTACAATGATAGAACTGAATTAAAGATAAACAACAACATAATGCATCATTAAAAGTTAAAGAATGAAAAAAGAAGAAAAAGTAGAATTAAATTACCTATTTTTAATGGATTATTTTGTGTTGTAATGGTTTCCCTCCACAGCATAAGAGAACAGGAGAGAACCAGAGGTTACTCCAGAGGTACAGCTCTACAATTAAACTCCAGCTTGGCTGGGACTATTCCCAGACACTGCAGTAGAAGTGTCTGCACTAGTGAGTTGTTGAACAGTCTGCGGTATGAACCTGGCCTGTTCCAATGAGCACTTTCCCCAAGCAGCTTCCAGGCACGGCCCAGCAGCCGCCAGAGTCCGGGGCCTGTGCTCAGCAGGGAATTTGTATGTGGTCACCTTGGTTTGGAGGCTAAGATGAACAGACACAGACTCTTCCACGCTACTTGGCTTCAGCACTCAGGAATGTTCCCAACCACAGCTGATTCACCAACAGTGACACAGCCCTGGGAGCTTCTCTACAGGTGTTAGGTAAGAGCAAGGCAATTAACTCTGACTGAAGAGGTTCTAACAACTGTTTTCACACACATAGAGTTTCACTGGAAAATAAGTTTAGTAAGTTGCCTAAAAGTTCCTACAGCTATGCCTAATGTAGAAAAAATTTTGCACCTTTTTTCTTTCCTCCACTTTGGCACTGCTTGAATGACTGAGCCCTATGAAACAGGCCAAAGAAATACAAATCAGAAAAAACTTTCCAAATTTCAAGTGAAGTATCTAACAAACATCACTTCATTGAGTGCTTTCTTATCTCCTTAGGTCCAGAAGTTACACTTTGTAATATATATTTATATATATATAGACACACACATATTTTTTTAAAAATCAAGACCGTTCTAGAATATGAACCATTTCAGAATGACAGTTCCCCAGGATGAATGAGGAACTGGCACGTGGTAGAACCTGATACAATACCCCAGCATCATACAGAGCTACTCAAAACCAACTGCTTATTCCTTGAGGTAGTAACAGTTTGATGATTTGTTCCACCTACTTCAGGTGATGCAACATACTGAAATAATGTCTTAAGATTATTCTTCATAATTTATATGTTGATTACACGGTTCTCTACAGATTAAAAATCATATCCAGTTCCTACTGAGTTAATTGAGAACATGCACTTCATGCTGAAAGGCAGCAGAAAAAAGGGCTGAGAACAGTGCGCTGTATCTCAAAGGCTTGCTGAAAAGTGTAACTCAGTCTTGGCACCAGTATGAACATGAAATTTATTTGAACAATTATTTAGAAATACCCCTCCTTGTCCTGCCAAGATATTAGCATGTATGTGAAACAAACAGTGCTCCCATAATTCAAAATGCATTTGCTTCAAAAAGGAAATAAATATCAACCAAAGAAATTGTGTGTATAAAAGTCAAGCACTGAACACGGCATGGTAAAACACAAAAGAACTGACGATCAGCTAAATGTCTGGAAGCATGCAAAAGAAACAGCTGATTTGGATCAAAATAATGTCTAGAAACAACACCTCTTACGTTCTCAAATGCTAACAGATTTAATTTTAACGTTGGCTTTGACAGCTGTCTTTCAGTATCTTGTAAAAATCCCAGTAACTATTCAAAACAGTTAAAATCTAACTAAAGCGCCCTCCCTTCCACCCCCATCTTCACAGCAGAATTGTTAAAGAATTTCTACTTTGACAAAACAACCCTCAGTTAGAAGCTCTGCTACATGGTCTTTAATGAAGCATGCTGCCTCAAGTGAAATCACAAGTTTGTGTTAAATCCACTATCTTTTCACACATTAAGTCTACACTTGTTTGTTACGAATTAAATAAATAGAGTGAAACCTGTTAATAAATAAAATTCATGTGATGGAAAGAATTCTGTCTGGTACTTTCTTACAAAAAGAATTTTCTGTACACTTATTCTATCTCCAGTATGCTTTTTGCTCAGTCACATGCACAGAGAGAATGCCAGTGTTCCTGGCACATTTCAACCATATTTAAAATTCTTTTTATGTTCTCATTCACTGCTTTTATTCTGTAGTAGAGCAAATGTTAAGAGGTTTGTGATTCCAAATCACCCTGTTCCTGTTTTTCACAGAGAAACTATAAAGTCTTCTACATTCCTTTACATCTTTCAACTGCTGTAAAACAGGGTTACGAATACTGAAGCAGACACAAAGCAGAAGGGAAACGCTTTTGGGAGAGAGCTTTAATGTTAGATTCCAGCATATGAGAGAAAAATCAAGCCATACAAGCATTTATCACTTCAGACAGGAATCAAAGCCAACTCAGTCACAGAGGAGCAGGGCCTAGATGGAACTCAGGACTGCCTTCCAGCACTGCTGTCTAAATGCAGGCTGAGCTCCCGTTCAGCAAAACCACAAAGAGGAAAAACTGAAGTCCAAGGTATTTACTGTGATCAAAGACAGAAAACTTTTTTTAAAAAAAAATTTAAACATTAAACGAGGTATGAGAAATGCCCATCTGGTGTGACAGCCTGACATTCTGGTCAGTTAGTGGCACACTTTGTCCATCATAAAGTGTCACTGACAGAGGTAGTCACAAATCATGGTGAAGACAGTCTTAAACTGAGTTTTAATTTAAGGGGTTTTTTTCATATTTTAAAAAGAATGGCAGTATAGGACACATTGATTTAAGAACACCCAAAGTCAACTTCAGCGAACATTTATGCACCATTTCTTACCATGTCTTTTTAAAAGTAAACCCTGACCTTTAAGAATTCTCTCTGTTTCACACTGAGACAAAATTAGTAATTACTTGAAACCATAGAAAGCCTACGAATGGCAAATTAGGAAGTGCTCAGACAATATACAAAGCACTGCGCTGTTGCTGCCCATCTTTCACATAGATCAGCAAAGCTGATATAACTGAAAACTTGGGAATTCCCACCTTGTATATGTTACAGTTTAACTGGTATCAAGGCTACACTTAGCATACGGATATGTGTTTTTCAACAACATCTGCCTAAATACATAATATGCCAATCTTAAAAGTAGCATTTACCAATCCCTTACCACTTCAAAGCCTGGGAAAAAGCTCCATAAAGACAGGAGCTATAGCAAACACAGAAATCCTGTGAAACACAGAAATTCTATGAAATCTAGTTTTGAGACCCAAGTGCCAAATCAGAACCATCTTTAAATGTTTTTTCTAATAAGGAACAAGACTTCTAGTCACACAATTAACATTTAAAAGGAAGTTGGTTCTTTCCTGAATTTTGTTATTTTAGAATGGACAGACTTCCCTTGAGTTGATCTAAACACGAATATCATGTTCTTCCATCCTCGCAAAACTTCCCAGACATGATGGCTGGGTGATATATGCCAAAGAGGAACTGAAAACAAATTCAGTCACGGAAGAATGCCTTTCCAGTTCCCTCTTCATCTTGGCCACTTCTTATATTACTCTTCCATACAAATGTCACAAAAATATTAATATAGTTTGAAACAGTACAGAGCAAGCTAAGATGCACCGAGCAGGACCCAAAGCCAGAGAAGGATCACTTTAAAATCTGATTGAATTATTTAGTGAATTCTAATTTCATGTCCCTCCAACAAATATAAATTTTCTGTAAACATTAACAAGTGTAGCAAATTGACGTCTACTTTTCACACACATAGTATCTGGATTTAACTACTGGGTTTATTAATATCTAGATATATTTTCCATTGCATATCTGAGCCCTCTTTATAATGAAAGAGCAAATTTAGTTTCACACATACCTGTAAGACACAAATATGCAGCTAAATACCGTTTTTCAAGGCCATCTTTATAGGTCTGAATCGCACCATAGATTGGAGGTAGAATGAAAATCAGGTTACTCACTGTGTTCCCTGTAGGACAGAAACACAAAGCAGAGATTTAGGATTGGGCACTGTGCACTTTAAGTAAATCTGACAAAATTACATTCACTCCTTGAAGACAGGTTCAACAGTTTTCATCCAGAAAGCGACTCAGCAAGACACCACTGCTCTCCGTGCCTGGTCCAGTGGAAGGTGTCCCAGCCCATGGCAAGTGGCTTGGAACTAGATGGTCTTGAAGGTCCCTTCCAACCCAAACCTTCCTAGGACTCTACCTGCATTCTACCCAATGCAAAGAAATGACGTGTTGCAGAGACCAGAGAAAGCAATAAAAGCCAAGAGATCACCTCTTGTACACTGATTTAGATTTGGGTTGTTTTTCTTTTCCGAACTGCGCTGACCTAAGCAAAAGTGCAATAAAATCCTGCAAAGATTAAGTGAAACAAAAGGAAATGGTGCATCTCTCAACACAGGGGATGCAGATTCAGCTTTTTAGCTCAACCACAAATCATAATTTTGAGAATAGAGGTTATGTTATGGGAATCAAATGCCATACAATCTGGGAAAATTAGAAAATTTGTTAAAAAAGGCTTATATAAAATAAACTGCACATTTTCACACACCAGCAGTTAAATACATATAAAACTGAAATCTAATTTGCAAATATCCCAATTAAATATACAATTTATGAGGCTATGAAGACACCAAAAAACCCCCTATTTCTATATTTTTTATTCAGCAGAAAATCCCAGAAGCATTTCACATTCTAGAACAAAGAACAAGAGTATGCAGGTCCTGTCTGAATCACACCCCTAATTCAAGCAGCTATTTTTCAGGAGTCCTACTTGCCAAGATCCATCTTCAAGAAAAGCAAAACTTACCCAGCTATGTTCATATAACCCTAAGGTATTGCAGCACCTCTAAAACAAAAATCCATACTTTCCAGTTTTAAAGAAAATTCAGACTCAAGTGGAAAAAAGGTTATTTCAGAACACATGTAGCAGAAGTATACCTAGTTACCTTGAACAAGGTCGCTCTTCTATATTCTCACAAAGTAGATACAAATCTCACTTTGAGACTTTCCTCTCAACCAGATAAAAATCACATCTGATTTTTATTAGAACTTCTTTAAATCACTTCCTGATCGATTTAACATCATATCCTGCCCAACCACAAATTTCACCAAGCTATAACAGTCAAATCAGATGTGCCAGAGATCTCACTCTTCTAGTCAGCTCTGAAGTAAGTTCCTCTATGTAAAAGAAGCCCAGCCGAAATAAAAAAACCTTCTGCAAAGATATACAAGTTTATACCAATATAAAAGGCCTTTTTTTGTGTTTAAACTCTTCGTGGAATCATTACCCTTTTACCACATTCCACGGTTTTGCAACGGGTAGTGATTCACTTTCAGCAGAGACCAGGTTTGGAAGACGTTCACTAAAATGCTGTTGTGTGACACACTGACCAACGCCATGTCCTCCCGTAAACCATGCAAACATGTCATGGAGCCTTGAAAAATAGGATAAAGGTTACATAATCTGGATAGCAAAACTTCTGCTTTCTAGAGCAGCCCTCAACTATGCCCATTTCCAAGAGAAGTCAGTAGACATTATATAAATGTCACTGTTCAAGGTCACTTAGTTATGAAACTGTCAAAAACCTGGCAAAAATTCAAATATGAAAATGCCAAACAAAAGAAATACCATTATGTTTATCCGCAATTGGGAAGGCACGTGACTGTGCAAAAGAGTTGCAGTAGGATAACAAACTTCAGATGGGTGCAAGAATGCAGAAAACAGATTCTTCTGTAGGAAAGGGAAGGGAAGGTTTCAACACTTCCTGTAAAGCTATAATTACGTTAAATTATTGAAAATTTACGAGCATTTAATCTGGGACCATCTCGTCGAGAGAGGAAATACCATAGACCTAATCTAGCTGTACATTCCTGCCACTCCTTCTCTGCACTTTTTGGCCCATATTATTCAGAACATTTGCAGCATGGATTAGGCAAGCCTATCTGCAAATATACTTACTGAAACTTGCATACGTTTTTTTAAAAGGGGAAATGGGGGCAGGGGAACAATAAAATCCTCTGGCATGCTGCTAGCAAAATTACTTTTTTCAAGAAAAAAAATTCCAAGGCCTCTTGCAAACCCAAGGTTCTCAGGAACGCATATTTCATAAAAGTCTAGCTAGTCTTTACAGGATTATCCTCACACAGAATAGCTTATAAATTCATTAAAAGGGATTTTTACTAATTCCATCAAAAAATGGCAGTGGGACATGCACAGAGATTAGCAAAGAATACCAAGAAAGAAGAAAAAGGTGACACAATGCAGACCCATAGCTCTAAAGTTATTTAACAAACAAGGAAGTGAAACAAGCTTTGAAGGAAATAGATATGGAAGTTGAAAATGGGAAAACAGTTCAAACTGTCAAAAAAAAAAATTAATCTTTTTTCACTAAATTTCCTTTCTTTAAAATGAGGGGAACGTAATGCAGCAGAACTCCATGGGAAAACAAGAGAATGGAGAAATTGCAGCTAAGGAACGAGGCAGAAGATATGCAAAATAAATTAAAGAAGAAATTATTGGTTATGCCTATAAGAAACAGGGTACATAAGAAATTTGATGAAAGCACATGGATGGACCTGGGCTTAACTCTGTACAGCATTCTTATATTTCAGTACTGGATTCCTTGAATACTGGTCCAGGGAGTGACCTAATTTTTCTTTAGTGACCAAAGACTGCTTCTCAACATTTTGTCTTCAACATGTCCATCAACAGAAAGACAAACCATATTATCTGAGGGAGAAATGAATGAACTTGCAGACTGAAATGACAAGAACAGGATTAAATATGACAGCCACGAACACACCTTTCAAAGTGAATACGGAATCCTTATTCCACATGTAGAATGAATCTATTTGAAGAGGCAGAAAAGTCAATTTAGACTGTATGGTAACTGACCATAAACCATCACTGTACACACCAAACCCCTTAAATTTACTTTCAGTAGAGGCAGGGAAAATAGTTATGTCTTCATGCAAGTCAACAGTAGAATACACTGTTCTCTAGTTATTGATGAAAGAAAAGAGAAAGCTCATCAGGTGCACAGAAGCTCCCTTCAGATGGGAGTGATGAATGGGAGCCTACAATTTCAGAAGGGACAAAAATTGCTCAGCTCACTGAACAAAACAATGGCTGGATGGAATAAAACTCTGCTCTGTAAAGACATCATGGGTCAATGCCAAAGACAAAAGGGAACTGTTTGAACTGAAGGATAATACTGACAATGACTAAATAGATATAAACTAACCCTAAATAAATGCAGGCTAGAATAAACAGGAAAGCTTTCCATTAAAGAGGAAATATTTACAACTGCTTCCCAACAGAAACGAGCAGCACGATGAACCTGCTTTCAGGGTGGAGCTCAGGAAGCTCTACAATCAGATTACACGATGCAGTAGTCCATCAGAGTACTAAACCAGACCACGTCCACAAAGATTATACATGGTACTAGGCACAGGGCTAAATTAACGTCTAATCATGATAATGTGACTAACTGCACAAATTTTCATAGAAGTCTTTCAAGACTGTTTTAATGCAAACCATTGTTTCAAAGTAATGTTTTATTCATTGAGGGAACGCCATAGGGTACCAGAACCAAAATCAAATTTATGCAAAACATCTTTTCAACAAGCTTCTGTCTGTAGAAAGAAGAACAGTATTAGTGTTAAACCGCATCTGCTTCCCGTTCTACAAATACAGCAGCAAAACCTGACAAGTCTTTTTATAATGCATGTACATTCACAGTCATCTTCAGGCCCTAAAAAATATGTGCATTATCATTAACACACAAAGATCTGTACAAAGACTGACCACAAATGCAAAGAAAAATAACTTAAAAGAGGGAATAGTTTCTACAGGGAAACACAGGCACGATATACAGCTTACTGTTGTACAGACATTGTACACACAGTTGGAAAGGACACAGATTTGAAGTACCTTTCATAAAATTTCCATTTTTCCAAATATGTAGTTAATTCCACAGTAGAAAGCAATTGCTACAATAAATTTGGATGAAGAGTCAAAAGAAAAAAAAAGTAAAGTTATTTATAAGTTGTAAAAGAACATGGTCATAAAGGAATAATAAACAAGATGCAAAAAGACAAGGAAAAACGCTGGGAGTTAGAATAAAGATGCTGTTTTTGGTGAGGAAGGAAAAGTGCTATCATAAAAAAAGAAGTCAAAAGCTGAACATGATAATTTTTGCAAGGTGATCAGTGTGATTTACCATGTGTTAAGAGATGCTTTCTCCTATGTTTGTACACAGAATGACTGCAAGATTTACCAACCACAAGGATCTTTACAAATTTTAAAATGTTCTTGCTCTCTCTGTCAAACAAATGAAGATTTTTATTCTTATGGTTTCTACAAGACTCAAAACCAATAGAAATGAATGTTACCCTCAGAGAGGAAAGAAGAAAACATTTGCAGTTTAAGAAGTTGACTATACTTAAAGAGCTCATTGAATATCAGGACTAACAAACACAACATTCAGCACAGTAAGATTTTTCAGCAGTAAGATTCTTCATTACAGTAAGATTTTTGCATCCCACTGTGAAACAGGAGAAAGGTACATATTTTAGAAAATAGAAGCCACTTTCCTAAGTTGTAATAGTGTCAAAGTATCCCTTTAAGTAAAACACACAAGCAAACAAACAAGGTTTTGAGGCTGAAAACATTCATTTCATTGTCTGGATATCATGGTGCTCTGCACAGTCAATTCCCAGATCATATAGCTTTATTTTTTTCCATCACTGCAGGAAGAAATTAAAAATAATTATAAAAATAAAAAAGCCTGTCAGATGGCATCACGTAGAACTTGATTCATCTTTCTGGCTGCTTTCAGATAAAAGGAATTCTATTTCATGGCTTTTGTTTCTGGAATCATCTCACGCACTTCTGGTGCAAACTACAGTTAACTATTAGAGAGTTTACCAAGTTTCAAGAAATCGCAAAGCAGTGCAATTCAGGCACATTCGAGAGCATAGCCATCTACCATTAGGTATGCCCTCTTCTAAAGAAAAAGAGTTTTCTTTTTCTTGGAAAGACCTCTGTGGATAGGAAAACAAAGATGAACATACAGAGAGAATTAACAGTGAAAGAAAGGGTGAGTCCTGGGGCTCAGCAGCAACAGATAGGGTGAAACAAGGAAAGATAAAAAAGATATTTGGAAATTAGTTATGAACTGGAGGAGGAGGTAGTCTAACAGCTTACAGACTGAGGAGGAATCTAGAGTAGTTCCTTATATGAACAAGAAACTCATTTAAGTCTGATACGGGAGTTTTTGCTAAGATCCAAGTATTTCATAGCTCACCTACCACAGCATTCAAAGTGTCAACAGAGGAATTAATTTGAATAAAACCCAACAAGTTTCCATGCAGTACATGCTATATATTATCAGTCAATAATAGCCAAGCCAGAGACAGAGGTTTGTATCACTGACGTTTGAAAATAAGAGCATTTCATGATTCAAGAACCAACTACACAGAATCACCTGGTTTGGCCACTAACTTCAACCTTGTGCTGTTTTCGCTTACGGGTTATCACCAGGAGGGCAGAGCAGCAATTAGATTTTCACTTTCACCAGCCAGTTTTAATATCTTCCACTTCAAAGTCTACAGTAACTGCACTTCAGAGTGTCAGGAAATGAAAACTCCTGTTTCCATTTGATATTTCAGAAGGACCTCAAGAGGAGAAAACCAAGTCATCCCGACGGGAATTTTGCCAATATGTAATTACTGGACTACCTACTTGCTAATGTGCATGAAGGATCAATATAAACTCCCTGTCACTCAGTGAAATACAACACAATGTTGCCGCAGGCTGGAACACAGGACCAATGTTGACTTAAAAAATAAAATCATAAAATAAAAATTAAAAAATGGAAGTGTGGGATGTTCGTTTTTAAGCTACAAGATCCATTTCTTACCTTGTATAATTCTCCTTTCCAAATACTAAGCTTGCCTTGATTTTGTTTACTGGGACATTAATTGAAGTTACAACTTCAGCAATTCAGCTTCAACTTGTATTGGTCATCACACTTCTAATAACAAAATGGGAAAAATACTGAAGGAACTACTGAACTGTATAAGCTGTGTGTGAAAGCTTCCTGAAGCTATAAAAATGAGTATATATAAACAACAACTCAAATCAAGGGATCTTTACTGGGACTACTAGATCTTCCTAGGTATTTAAAACAATATCAGAAATCTATAGAGCAAGTTCACATAGATCATAGGAATCATAAAATTAAAAGACAGCTAAAAGAGCACAGAAAAATGTAATGAAGTACATTACAAAGGAATGCTGCATTAATCTAGCTCTGTCATACTATTATGAGAAAAACTGTAAGGCATAAATGAGAGGGAGGGAGTAGATACAACAGCTAGGAGTACTACAAAGGAAAAGAAAGATCTGAAAAGGGAAAGAACAGATACCTAAATCTCAGCCAAGCAGAAGCCACAAGAAAGCAATGTGGAATGCGAAAGATTTACATGAGAGAAGGATTGAAAAGAAATATTGTTTGCATTACTAAAGAAGAGCATTCTGATGAGCACTAACAGGCTGAACCAAAGAAAAGTGAAGTTTCAGTAGGACGTCTAGAAATCACACATTTGGCAGCAGCAACGTCTCACAAAAGAAACCATGAATTCTGGAAGAGTTTCAAACAGAACGGACAACACACTGCAAGATACATGAAAAAAACAATGCACGGTGGGTGAAGAAAGGTGGCAAACGAGGTGGGAACACAGGCTCCTTCCCAAGGCCAGCACCAACTCAGATGCATACCACTGGTGTGAGCACACTGCGTTCCACTCGCACGTGTCTCAGCCCCAGCAGCAGTAGAGCTGCTTCCAACTAAGTCCAGGCGTTGGGACAAGGCCAAAAAAACTGAAGGCAACATTGCTGCTGCAGAGCTGATGGCCAGCTGGGAGGTTTAAGTGTTTAAAGTCAGCATGCAGGGCAGGGCTTCTAGATCTTCTAGGCTGCTTCTTCTCCCTTTCTGGGCCTCCATTTCTCCAGGATATGTAAGTTGATATCCTTCTGAAGAGGTAAACCATTTCAGTGATATATTGGTAATGAGGCAATTTTAGAAAAAAAATTAATTATTAACAACACAATTTGATTTTTATTTCCAGTGCACAGTTATAAGTGGTTCCAACATGCTGTGTCAAGTGAAATGTTCTGATTTATGGTTTTACACACTTTGTATTCCAGCTGCAGAATACATTCCCTTGGCATTCATCATACTAGTCCAGCTAATATTTTTGATGGTTTTAGTCTGGTTACACTATTTCATGTTACACTTGTGTTCTTCAAAACAATCAAAAAGTATTTAGAAGAGAAAGCTCTCGACACTGCTGACTAACAAAACACACACAAGTAAGCTCAGTTCAGACCTGTAAAGTGTGGGTGTATTTTCTTACGCACAAGCCTCTTTGGTATGCATGCCCTACAAAAGCCCTTATTATAAACTGCTTCTGAATTGCCCTAGGTTACAATTAAGCTATCCTTTTCCTTACCCTCATCTCTGCAAACTGCTTTGCTACTGTATAGAAAAGGCATTTGAAAACTACAACCTAACAGAAGACTATACTAACACTGACCTTGCTTCTTATGTAAATTATACTAAAAATAAATGAGTGAAAGCTAATACTACACAAATCCACATTTTAAAGCTCCACTTGTTTCTTCATAAGAAACCAACACCCTTGAAGATACCCTTGCAATCCCAGAAATACAGCATTTGTGTTTATAGTGCAAATTTAAATTTAGACAGAGAAACATTTATTGCTGGGCCAAAGAAATTTTTGCTCTTTCCCCTCAAATATAAAACACATTGGTCACCTATTTAGTCTCCTTTACTGCAGGGTCTAAGCAACCCCAGCCTTCTGTCTCAATATCCTTGCAAGACTGGCTGAATAAGGGTGCCTGAGTCACAAAGAAACCTGCATAAAACTGAAGTCAGGACTTTCAAACACCAAAGTATTCCTCTAGCCACTTAGCCATCCTTAGCTGCCACAATAAAAATGAATGAGCTCACCACACCACTTCCCATAAGTAAAGCTTCAAAGCAGAAAGTACAGTCACAGTAAGAGCTGTGTACTTTCCAGAAACAATGTTTTTGTTACCAATTCTCATGTTTAGCATAATGAACTTCTCCTGGAATTCTTAAAGGCTATCACAAGTGAAGAAAAAGTGTCTAAAGCCCCAGAACTTGTACTGATTTTTTTTTTTGAGGAAGGGTGACTGCTGATTTTTTCAGAGGGATCTGCCACAAAACCTTTCCCAAGTGAAGTCTGAGATCAGCATGAACTGCACTTCCCCAGAAGAGCATTAAAAGGGCAGATTAAAAATGTGGAGGACCAGCTGTGAAGTTTAAGAGATAATTATGACAGCAATTGCAATGAAAATATTCTGAGGTGATAGGCCAGAATAAAGACAGCTACAACACCTGAATTAAAAAGCGAAGTGCTGTCTCCCTTCTGAAGCCTATTATCTCACTGTAGCTCTATGTTTATCACACCAATGCCTGTCACAAGTGCAGGGCACTGTGGACCATTAATAAACAGTTTTTGCATTTTGAAGGTACCGTTACACGAAAAATAACAGTATTTAAGAAGGTAATAATAAAGATGCTAGAATCTATTAGTGGCCATTTTTTTGAGACTGCAGGAAGCAGCTTGGACAAATATGATAGTACACACCTTCTCTACAGGACATTTTATTCTCAATCCAAGATATTCACAATTAACCAGACTACAAGGAATAAACTAGCATTACAGCCAGCTGATATGCCATCCTGTCATATTTTAATATTGTTTTCCTAGGGTATGGGAAACCACATGGAAAAGAAAGCATAATTTCCCTAATAAACATGAATCTAAGATGATAGGAAGCACACCAATTACTTTGAAGTACACCTGGAAGGATTTTGAAAGCAAATTTACAGTAAAAACAGTTGACATAGGCAGATCATTTGAAATACCAATCTAGAAAGCTCGCTAAAAGCAAGTGCTTACATCTGGAAAACGCAATCAAAGTCTAAAGAGATTAGGCTGAGATGATGTAAAGTTAGAATATTACATGCAATAAGCTTGTTGCTGAAGGGCAGATTTGCTTCTTTTATATCCTTTACTGGAAAAGAAAATAAAACGTATTTTAAATGTTATTTTAAGGCAGGTTGATGATGTCAGACTGGAAGGAAATAACAGACATGGAGAAGATTACTGTTCAGCCCTGCTAAAACTAAGCAGTGACCGATATATTACACTGATCATCCATTTAATTTTCATCATTCTTAACTCCTTCCAGCCATTCTTCTCCTATGCTGGTGTCAGCATCCTGGCTTCCTGTTTAGTGTCTGCACCAACTCCTCTAAGTCTAAGGATCTGTCCAGAGCAGAAAGCTTTTAGCAGCTGACAGCTTTGAGCTACCAAGTACATCCAACTCAGCATTTGTCAGTCCTCACCACAAATGGAAAAACCAACTGGAGGCGTGGAAGATGTGGGTATCAGCCCAGAGGCTCTGGTAGGACTCTTCCAGGCACTATGCAGTGACAGAGGAGAGCTGAGCCTTAGGGAAGCCCAACACGTTCACTGGATGGCGAGCAGCAGAGAATAACGTGTGCCAGTGCTTCAGTCCAGGTATTTGTAACTTTAGTGTGAGTAGCCTATCTTCAAAATCCAAATACTCTTGCTTTCTTCCCTTTCTTACTATCAATATGGATTTCCCCTGGGTATTCAGAACAATTTAAGCTTCTCCTACTATTGACTCATGCCATTCTTTTGCCCTACTCAGATGGCAGGAAATGAAAGGTGAAATACTGCGTGACAAATGTAGGAGAACACATGAGGATAATGAAACTGGTCAGCAACCACAGCCTGATTCAGACATACAGCAACCACTCAAACACTGATTGGTGACATACACCCTCTTATCAGCAGTATTAATAAACAATTCTTTCTGCAACTAACTATCTTTTTTCTTTTTTTTTTTTTTTCAGGGCTGCCTTAAATGAACAATCCTAAGGCTACCTGGAGCATGTGATGACAGGCAACTGATCCCAGAAAAGACCCAGAGTCATCTTCACTCCTAAATATCTAACTTTATCTCTTTGACGTAGGTACTTCATTTCTCTAAAGCCTTCCTAACCTTTTCCAGTTAATATAACAACCTCCAGCAAGAACTTTCAACAGCACCCAATTAATTCAATAATGCAAGACTCAAAGGTTGTCACTCCTAGTCTACAACTTCTAACTCCAACCGTATTCTTTAATCACTATCCAATTGTCACTTCAAGACAACCCTCTTGTTCTTGCTTGAAAAATGAAAAGAAAAAAATTGGCAATCATCTATCATCCACAAACCTTGGCAAAAGCTATTTATCTGGAGGGAAAATGAAGCTTCTTCTCCACAAAGACAGTAAGATCAAAGCTTGTATCTTAAGTATCTCACAGTCTAAACCAAATAAAGGAAGAGATATAAAATACATTGAAGGTTCAAGCTTTAAACACTATCTTTTTGTTATAAATATCAATTAATATAGTACCTACACAATAATAGTTCATAAGGTGGGTGGCAGGAATTTGGGCAGAAGTCTGCTTTACTGAATAAGATACAAAATAGTTGAAAACCATATACAAATTAACCATGTTCCTAACACAAATGGTGGCCCAAAGGCTGGCCAAAAGGCCAGCAGAGGAAATCTTTCAGAGGAAACGCTTGAGATAATTGTAGAAAAAAATAATACAAAAGTCAAGTGGAAATCAGCATGGAAGAGTTTGGAAGGAAGTGCGTCTAAGAAACGGAAATTACTCTACAATATTTCTCTGCAGCCCAGAACAGAGGGGGGGAAAAAAGGACATGAAAAATTAAATTGGGATAGACTCAAGAGTCTGAGCATTTCAGTACTGCACTAATGATAGGCATTGTGCAGAAGAATATATTACGAGGAGCCTTGCAGGATTGTAAAACTTAGGCCTGAAAAGATTTAACAGCCACCAAAACTCCGAGCAAAAAGCAACTGTGGTATCACAGATCACAAAGGCATAGCAGTTTGTTTAAGTGAACGAAAACAACATCTGCTGTATGATTTCACTACCACAGTGCACTTCTCTGCTGCTTTCCAAGGCATTGACACAATTCTATTGAACTGATTCTTAGAGAGACACTGCACTCACCAGTAGCACAAACCAGCAATGATCCTCTGGTCGTTGCTCTGCTACATCTAAAGAAAGCCCTGAACTTCCACACTGCTGCTGCTAGCGGCAACCTTTTTTCTACATTTTTGCTACTCAAATTGAAAAAAATAAAGCAAAAAGTTTTGTTTCTCTGATTTTCCAAGCAGTTTACTCATACACTGGCCAGCACATTGTGTACAGCTTGTTCTTTCTGTTTATACAGGTCATTTTCACAACAGTGAAAAGGACTTGGAAAAAAAGAAAAGAAAAAAAAGACAAAGACATCAGTTTTCATTAATGGGCAAAATACTACCTGGAGCAACTCTGAGTTTATATATTTGTGGGGTTTCTTCTTAAGTTTTTTTTCTATAAGTCTATAGGATTCAAAATGTAAAAAAAATAAATAATGTCTGTACCCTGTGCAAGGAATGCAGGAATATCAGTAGAAATACACCCTGCAGCTGCATGCAATAACCCCCAGAGCAGCTTGGCTACTGCAGTCTGGGGCCAGTACCAGACCTAGAAGCCTCTGGCACAAGAGCAGCACTGCAAACTCCCTCCAAGAACAATCAAATCTGTAATGAGAATCATGCAAACGTGGAAAGGTTTGCTGTGCAAGGAAGGGTAAGTACTTGTAGAAGAAAAATACACCCATTTTACCTACAAGAAATGTAAACTCCTCTCTGTGACAACAAAATCAGTTAATCAGTTCTGTTGGTCATTTTAGCTTCCTGTTGCAGATGACCCATTTGATTTCATAGCAAGCCAGATCTGCAGATCTTCCTTCTCAAAGACATACAAGTAATTTTTCAGTTATCCCTGGGTTTCCTCAATGAAGCTTAAAATACCCATTTGAAGGGATCACAATAGCATGCTTTCCAGTCAGGAAGCAGGTCTTTGCCTGAACAAACAAATGGTGTTGACCAGGCAAGATGAAGAAATATATGTAATTTGTTCATCAGGTTAAACACAGAAATAACTCTGTCTCAAGGCTGAAAGTGTCCAGACTAATTTTAATGCTCAGTGCTCCAAAGGACTTTGAGCTAATACGGCATCTGTTTCCCAGATGCTGGTTCTTGATCAAATGAAAATCCTTATCCAACTGGAATTAGCAATTAGTAAAAATCCAGCCTACAGAGCAGTGGCATCATGAGCTTACTGCAAATAATGAGCTCACTAAAGTACTGTATAAATCAAGAGCTTCTAGGGTCATGTCTTATGACCATTAAGTTGATACCCTGAAATCCTACTAGTTGGAATACATATAAAATTCATACCAAATTCATACAAAACATACAGATGTTCAGCTCACCCCTAACACCATGTCTTTTCCCAATTCTGCTTGTCTGCTTTCCTGCCTGAAGAAGTCCAAATCTTGCCTTCTCAAATGTAAAAGTTAAGTCTCAAACTAACATCCTGAACCTTGCCCAGCTTAATCAGGCCACATTCTTGTCCCCTTCTCCAGGTCTTCTGGTTAGAGAGGAGAATCTGAGCATTGCCTGGACTTGGCTAAGGGAAAATACCTTCCTAATCATAAAGCCAGCGAGAGATCCTTTAAGAGACACACACTCTGCACATATCATTTCAGGGTCACTCCAAGGACACTGCACTCAGAAAACATGTCCAAAAGAATCATGGAATAATGTAAACCAAATAAAAGAAACTAAAGCTCCAGGACACAGCTGGGAAATAGACATGCTGCCGGACACTAATCTCAATTTTGAAATAAAGTTTGGAATTTCCTTCAGGAAAGCTCTGCAATGTGCAGGGCAGGTTGAGTCACCAGTTGGTGGAGAGGCAAAGAACTGAAGAGGAATCTTGTAAGGCTGAGGAAGGGGCACAAAGGGTACAATCTCTCCACTGAGACTGACAGAGAGAACAACTTCTGCCTCGCTAACTCCAGACACACTGAAGTACATACTTTGCCAGAGGATGATGGACCTGACTGTAAAGGAGATAATGATCCTGCAGATGCTGACTGCATTAACCATTTGGAAATATCAGTTTTTCAGTCACTGATCACAGTGCATATGCAGCATATTTCTTCAAGGAAATGAATTTTTAGAAACAGAAAAGAAATATCATGGTTAGACACTCCATTTTTTGAGCTAGCACAAAAACTCTGAATATTTTATAATTGCATTTTCAAGTACTAAGAAGGGTCTGTGCTTGAAACCTTAAATCTAAACAGTACCCAGAAAAATCACTGAGCCTCTATGCTGAGCTTGCCTATATGGGTGTATTCAGATCAATTAATGGTAAATGATTGACACTAAAGCAGTGTTGCTCTGGGGTTTTTTTATTGCAACCTTCTCTAGAATTTCTCTCTTCCTGACAAGTTCTTTTGCTCTCTGTAGTACTTCCACAAACACAGAATAACCAAGCACCTTTAATTCATGCAGCAGCTCAGCTCCTCTGCTAATGGACGGAAGAATGCCTGTAATTAATGAGGCAGGTGCAAAGAGCCCCCCAGCCAGAAGGCAACCTAAGGTAGGTAGTTTTGCCCTGATAACCACTTGCAACTGGGTTCTCTTCTAGCATTGTAATATCATGCTTTGATACATATATTGAATTAAAAGAACTCTTTGCATTTTCTCAACCTTTCACGAGCCACAAATGTTTCCATGATCCTCTTGAGGCAGTCAGAGAAACAGCCAAGTGTGTGAGCACTCGCGTGCATTGCAAGATATAACAACCATACACTGCTGAGCTGTTGGGACTGGAGGCAATTCCCAAAGTTCCTTTGAACAATTTTGCAGTGTTTATTCAATCTTTCTTCTTTAAAAAAAAAAAAATCTTTCCCACTAATCTGTGAAAGGCACCAACAAACATAGAAAATGCATTACATAAATAGCAGTTCCACACACACAAGACACAACAAACTCCAGACTGAAGACTTTTGTCTATCAATTACGACAAAAGTTTTTAATCTGTGACTAAAAGCTCATTAAAAGTAACTTAA
Source organism: Melanocharis versteri (assembly GCA_013397845.1). NCBI lineage: Eukaryota > Metazoa > Chordata > Aves > Passeriformes > Melanocharitidae > Melanocharis > Melanocharis versteri. Next base: position 277,936 of record VZTG01004481.1, on the reverse strand, counting down.
AAGTCAGCAGTGTTCCTTTACAACCATTTATTTCACATTAATCTTCCTATTTCTAGCTACAAATATATTTTCGGCAAATTCATATAACGCAGTTCATAAACCTGTCTGCCTCAGTTTGCACATAAGAAAAATTAAATTGTACAAATGTCACTGCTCTGTTACCATTTGGAGTGGCAGATGTCCAACTGCCAGCTGTACAAGTACTGAATATGAAGCACTAATTATAGAGTAATCAAATGCTTTGTTAAACCATATTTAAGAATTTTATTGTCACTTAATAACTACACATATATTAGTAGATAAACACACATGTGGTCCATTAGCACCACATCTGCCAAGTTTTAAGCGTATCCATAACATGATGGATAAACAAGAACTCATGATTGGAGAAACCAACTTTCCAAGAGCCTTCGACCCCATCTTTCAACAAATGCTGGTGGGAAAACTGAAAATTAAGCTGTCATGAGACAAAAGGTAGAGTTGCATCATGGATGAAAGATAAAAAGCAAGGAAGAATGAAAAATATATAAATCATTAGTGGTGGCAAAGTGCATCAAACAGTGTGACAAGACTATCTTTAGGCTTAAGCCAAGAATGTACATTTACAGCCTAGGAAAGGAAACAAATTAATGCAACAGTATTTGCCAGTGATTCAAAATCAAATAGAAAGAAATAAAACATGACAGCAGAGACCATCTGGCTTACGATTTTGCTGCTGCTATATTATTCTTTGGAGAAAGGAACCCCTCTTTCAACTTCTTTTTGTCCGCAGCACAAAAAGCAAACTGGAAGTGTTCATCCTAAATTGCACCACACAGCTGAGCACTGTTCTGCACACTCCACTTGACTTTACACTCACCATCAATTAAAGTTTCCCTTACCTTTTTGCCTGCAGTGTCCCCTCAGTTGAGGGAACTCTCTCAAGAAGCCAGATAAATTTACAGAGGAAAGTTGTGATGTGGTATCCTCCAATTAAGTCATGAAATTTACACACTCAAATCCTTTTCAGTCTTAAAGTCTACAGGCCTGTGACATTGTCTTCTGTTAAACCACTCTCTAGAACTCATCTGTGTCATGTCATCTTTAAATCACTCCATCTCAGCCAGGCAGTTGGGCTGATCACACCCAATTAAACATGTTTTCTTCATCTGCCACTCTGTCACTGAAAGAACAGGCAGAGCTCTTGAAGGCAGACAGTTGGCTTCATTTTAGTTTTTTTAATTTCACACAGACAGTACCTAGCCCAAGAGTCTCTGGCTGCTCTCCAAAGTCTCTGGCAAAAAAGGCAAAATACAACAGGACACCCAAGAGGACTAAGCGACAATCCATATGTGGCAGTACAAATTCAACATTAATGACATTATTCTAAGTTTAAGTAAATTTTGTAAGTTTTTAAGTTCTAAAGTAATGATCCCAATGGAAAACAGAGATCTGTGCATCTTTGGCAGCTGTCTTCTCTGAGCAATGCCTAAAAAGAAACAACAGTATTTTTGTGTCACTGTTCACCATGTAGAGAATGCTTGGATGGCACTCTATGCCATCCAAGATGCGAGATAATGAGATCTCACATTGAACAACACAAGTAACAGTAATCTTATCTCAATCTCTGGTCTGAATCAAAAATCAGAAGGCTTTAAGGAAGTGAAACAAAAATAGCTAGAAATATGGGCAGATTCTCATGACTTGGGTGGGTTTTTTTTCCTAAATAAAAATCCCTTAAGGGAATCCCAGTTACAAGAAGTCGCTTACCAGATCTCTAATGAAAACAAAAACTAATGGATTTAACTCTAATAATGATAATAATAATACAAAAATATTTTCTTATACAAAGATATCAGTACATGCTGAGACAAGACCAGAAGCCAAGAAAGAAACAATCTCACCAACTCCTTGAGAAGCCTGAAGCAATGTTCTAGATGCTTGCTGCTGTAAATGCCAGCATAAGGACATACTATGTCTAAACCAGTCATGTTGTAGATGATGCATATTACTCGTGGACAATGATAGCTCAAAGCAACATAACTGGAAACATGACTCAAGTCTGATCCAAACTGGAACACAGCATTCTGTTGATAACAACAACAAATTCGCCCCCATGATTCTCCTGACTGAGAACTACAAGCCCTCATATACCACACAAGGCTCCTTTGAATTTGAAGTATTTGTTTAAATTGGTACTACTCTACGTGCTTTCAGCAAAGGGAATATGTGAGGATTAGTTACATTCACTCATCATATTCTGCAAGAGAAACTCTTCTTACAGGGATGACAGTGAATGCAAGAAGGGTAAGGCTCCTGTCACAGACATTCATATCAAAACAGACCCCCAAAACTCAATGCCACATGGGTTAAACTGGCCTGAAACATCAATCTTGTTAAAATAAGGAGTAAACTGTAACATTTGATCGCTAAGTGTTAAAAACCACAACTTATATTTGCCCTTTTTCTATTTGCTTGTGTGGGAGGATGGTGGGTTTATCCTTTACTATTTTTCTTAAGTGTACAAAAGCTTGGATAATTCAGCATTCAAGCACTGGGACCTGGAAAGGTTTCATTTTAAAGGAGGAAAAAAAAAGCATGTCTACTACTTGCCCTCCAGCACACAGGAGTCAATCCAGAACTCCTGAGAAATCCTGAAAAAGGAATTACTACACCATACAATAGGTTTGATGAATGAGGGATATAAGACTCATTTTAAGGCTTAAGAGAGTTAAGCTCACAAAACAATTCTTTTCAACTGGTTTTCCGTTTCAATTGGTTTAATATTCTACAGAAGGATGTAGAGCAGTTAGTCATCCACCTCCACGGGGAGAAAAACTGGCTAGGTGCAGACTCAGAAAGGCAAGAAAAAGTATTTTTCATTATTAAAAAAAAAGGAACTTTTGAATACAGGTCATTGTGTTTGGGATACATCAAGAGAATGCAAGTATGAAGTGCTACACCACAACCTTACCTCACTTTCACATCTCTCAATTGCTAAGCTGCCATCACTTACACTAGTTCTTTAAGGAGTGAATGGCAAAGAACTGCACGTGGGCTTTTGGAACACAATGTAGCAATTTTGTACTAAAAGTAGCACATTAAAACCAAATTCCTAAATGGCACAAAAATGTAATTTGCACAAAAAGCTTTCTATTTGGCTCTTCAGCCTGCAACCTATTTGGTTTGGACTTCCCAGTATTCTTCAATCTTTGGGCCTCCAAAGTTTCTTATAAATTATTAATAACAAATATCTAATGCAAAAATTTTTACATACAGTCAGCTTTATCTGAGTGGAACCAAGTCAGAAACTGATTTTCACTCTTCTGTAAGGTAAAACTTCAAACAATATCCCCACAACACTTGTTGCCTCAGACCCTGAAAGCACTTCTACAGAACTACTGCTGAAGAAAATCTAATCCATCTTGGCATCCGGACTGAAATTAGCTGCTGTTAAACTAACCCTAAACCATAGCGGGCTTACTCACTGTTTTGCATTTTAAACTTAGACCATTTAAATGCTTTATCTTACAGCACAGCCTTTATATACAGCTTTTTCAGTGCAACTGACCGTGGTCCCAAACACCAAAACCATAAGGAGGGACCGGACCTTGCATAATTACTCCCTTTTTCTTCAGAACACAAGCCTTTCTGCCTCCCATTACTCTCATCCTCATCTTCCTTCTCCTGAATAATCTAAAAGTAGACGAAAAGTATCCGTTAACAAGGACAACAATGCAGGGATTATTTAAAAAATTTACATGCTAGTCAAATTTATTTTTACATTAGTGAAACAACAGAGCTTCCTCTTCCCTATGAGAATTATCTCACAAGTTATGCTTGACAACAAGGAAAACACAAAAATACTTACTCTGCAAAAGTCTCGTTCTATTTAAACTTCTAAGTTTGACCCTTTTAAAGAGTATTTAATTTTGTTTCCTTTTCAGCCAGCCTGCCTCTTCTCAGTCATAAATCTACACACCAACTTCCTCTTTCCTCTGAGCTTCTCAAGCTGCTTATGCTGCCGTTGTTCATTTCAGATCCTGTTCTCCTTCCTATGCCTACACTCTGAAGCCTCTTTCACAACTATTCATTTTGGATCCTCACCCATGCCAGTGTTTGCAACCAGGAGTCACAGCTTGGCATGGGCACCCAGAACCCTCCATCTTCTGCATGCCAAGCTCTTCCAAACCACTGCTGAAGCATCCCAGCTATGTGAAAGGCCTCCGCAGATTGCCCACTTCAAGCACTTCAGGGTAGGTGAGCCTGGTCACTTCAGTACTGTTTTCCCAGGGCCCCAGCACTTCAAAGGCAGCCACCCACCTTATACGTGTGAAAGTTTTTTGTAGTACAGGGCGTCTGCCGGGCAGCAGCACATAATTATAACTACTACACCCTTTAAAGTCGCTGCCCAGGATACAAAAATATTTAGTTTTTCAACAAAACCTCGGTGACATAGGGCTTGATCCTTAACCACCTGCAAGACACTCCCTTCTCAAGCGCCTGATGGACGACCCTGTAGTTGAAGCCGCTTCTTTCTTTCCCTAAAACATGCTAAATCCCGACTGTTTCTGAACAACAGAATTTTGAGGTCAAACCAATGGCCTGCTCTCTTGCCACTGCTCTGAGCTATCCTAAAAGACAACCACGTGCGACAGAGCGACCCTTCAAGCCTCTCTTAACTCCCACCACCTGCAGCAGAGCAACCTGATTGATGGTGGTCATCACGAGGCACCAAAGACCAGCTGGGGGAAGGTGTCTTCCCTGGATGAAGACGTATCTTTCATAGGAAGATACCTTTTCTCTCCCTGAGCAGTTTCACTTGGTTTGACCGTCCAGTCTGGGCAGACGGTTCCACGTCAAAGCGAGCAGGGCAGCAGACCCGTGCGGCTTTACGGAGCGGCATCCCAAGCACGACTCCAGCGAAAACCCCGCTCTTCCCCCGTGCCTGCGGTGCCACAGCCACCCCAGCTCCCGTGACAGCCCCCGGGACCCACCTCACTGGCCACCCCATCCCCGCCGCCCCCGCTCCAGCCCTGCCATCCCTATGGACACAGGCCGAAGCGACGCGCTTGGGACGGGGGCCCAAACAACACGCTGGGGAAAGAGGGGCTACACCACCCCGTGCTTCCGACACGGATTTGCGGGGAAAGGCGGTAGAAAACACCCACTTCCACCCACCAGGGCTGGCTGAGGGGCAGCGGCACCGTCACCCCGCAGGAAAGACGGGCCGGGGAGGAGGAGGGATTCCCCCGCCGCGGGCAGAGAGCACGGAGGGCTGCGGAGAGGGAGGAGGAGGCGGCGGTGGGACGCGGCCCCGGGGGCCGGGGCAGGAGCCGGGGCCGGAGCGGCCACTCACAGAACTCGGCGATGTAGTAGGAGACGGCGTAGTTCTCCTCGCACCACTCCAGGGTGGAGGTCGGCGGGCCCCAGTAACCCTCCCGGTCGGCGGCCGGAGCCATGGCGGTGCCCGCTCCAGGCTAGAGCGGAGCCAGGGCACGGGGGAAGCGGAGGGAGAAGGGCGCCGGGCCCGGAGCGCAGCAGCGGCGGCGGGAGAACGGGCGGGGCCGGCGCTGGGCCCGCCCGGCGGGGCGGAGCTGCGGTCGCCATGGGGACGGGCTGCGGCCTGCAGGATGGGGGAAACGGGGGCGGAGAAACACATTGGGGTGCAAAACTGGGATATGGGGAAAGGCTGTGGGGAAACACCGGCGCGGGGCATGCTTGGCTCTCAGGGAACCCGCGCCATCTCCCTGAGAAGATGATGCGGGGTGTGCAACATCGCGGTGCTCTCCTCACCCACTTTTCAAGCCGATCTAGGGGCGGTGAGGAGGTTTCCTCCCTCGGCTTTCCACTCCGGTTTTCCTTATAGACTTCATGGAAGGTTTGTAAGGCGAGCGAGGCAGCGTGCTGCCTTCATGTTGTTAAAGCACAGCTTCGCAGCGTTGTAGAATGGTTTGGGTTGGAAGGGACCTTAAGGACCATCCAATTCCACCCCCCTGCCATGGGCAGGGACACCTTCCATTAGACCAAGTTGCTCAGAGCCCCATCCAACCTGGCCTTGAACACTGCCAGGGGTGGGGCATCCACAGCTTGTCTGGGCGATCTGTGCCAGTGCCTCACTCCCTTCACACTGAAGAATTTCTTCCTGAAGGCAATGAGGAGGCAAGTGTTCCTCATACTCGTGGGCTGGGAGAAGGAAGGAGTTTTTTTTATAGCACTGCCTACTAAACGGGGGTTTTCCTCTCATCTGATGCCTTATTTAGTTTCCTCAGTGCTTACTACGTGTACTATACTTACACCCATAATATGCAAAGTGCTTCTCAAGCAGAGTTGGTATCCAGAGGCAAGTACGATCTAAAAATGGAAAGACTTGAGACACAAGGGAAAATAATAAAGTGCACCAGTAAAGGCCTGATAATACTGTGTGTGTTTTATGTTTCAGAAGGCGATCCAAAGACTTGAGGAGTAGCTTTGGGCAGACCTTGGGGGCTGTACACAGTGCTTACACACTGCTGGCCAGCAGAATTTATTATACCTGCACATAAACACTCAGACTTCTTTTTCCACATCTTATTTCTTCTCACTTTTCCTTCTGTAAGCTAAGAAATGCCAATCTAAACACAGACCTTTCCTATTGTAAATACTTCTGCTTGAGAATGTATACATCTATCTTGAAGACTATCTTGCCTTCTGAAGTTCAGTTTGTATATAATTGCTTCCAGCATCAGGTAGAGATGTATTTAACATATATCACTATTTTTCATCATGCTATAAAGCACTAAAATAAAATTTATTTTAGTGATAGCGATGACAATACACTTAAATTGTCAAAACATCATCAACATCCCTGTGAACTTTTATATGCAGACCTATCTTCCTATATTTTTCAGACCTAGATTACTTCCACAGATTTAGACTTTCAAGAACGGGGTCTGGAAGAGTACCAGACTGATCAAGATGCACAAAACTGGCTATAAACAATGAGGAGGATTCTGGTCTGCTTGATGCACTTTAGCTTTTCAGACTTTTGAAGGTTCTGTTTATATAATAAGGAAGTTTGTAGGGCTCTGATTTTTGTTCTCATGATAAACCATTTTAAGATTAGAAGTTCTTGACAGAAAAATAATTTAAAATTTGAAATTGCAGTTGTTCAGAAACTAAAGAGAGAACTTTGAAATATTTTAAATATTAACTAATGTTAAATATTGAATAACAAGCATTTGCTCACCAGGAGCAAAAATGGCAACAATGTAAAAATGTAGGCAATTTTTGTAGTATTGAATTACAGTTGGCTTTAAATAAATAATTAAAAATATTGATGCTTGTTTCTTTTCTCATGACATGCATGCTGGCCATGAGAAAATTTGCCACCACACTAGAAAAAGAAGTCAGACATGAAATTAGCTTTGAGACTTGGCAAGATAAAGTAATGAAAGGTTGTATGTGGTAAATACCAATAATGTAGGTTGTCATCCATTCTGATTTCTGCAGAAATACAAGAAGAATGCATAGCTAGGCCTTAATTTCAATCACTAGGGAATTTTTATGTGGCATGTTTCTGGACTGTTCTCCATCACGATATGCATTTACTTCTGACTTATTCTGTTGCCTGGTTCTCTGCTTTTGAACTCTGACAAACCATTCAGTCACTGCACTCAAAAAGATAGTATTGAAGAGGCAGCCCCAAACTATTATAATATATGCGCTTTTTTCCCCTGAAAATGTTTTGTAGAGGTAAACTTGTCTTCCACAAAACCAACTTTGACTGCTTCAGCTGTTACAAGAATACATATTAAAATCAGTACTTTTCCTCTGTAACCTTGAGCTATGCCTTGTTCTGTCCATTACTGCACAGGATATAATGTGACAGCCTGAAGTTCTTGGCATCTAAATGTGGTCTATCTGATTAAAGGATCAAACCTACCTCTGTCCAGGTGTTGGATTTTCTTTGTCTGGTCTGTACAGCGTATGGAGGGAATGTCTTGTTTCTGAAATAGCAAAAACCAAACATAGAGCTCCTGAAATGCTTATTTTCAGTATTACTAAAAATGTACTTTGCATGCCCATGGAGTAGTTTCCTGTGGCTTCAGGTTGCCTGTGGCAAAGGATCCTCTTTCCATACAGTTTAATGTTGCCCTGAAACCTCATGGCTTAACTGATGAGTGGGTAATTGAATCATGTCAGTTTACACCACTAGAGGGATATGTCCTGTCACTTTAGTGTGTGGATCCAGTAGTATTTTGCTTGGGAATGAGAAAGGACTGCTGCTCAAAAATGGCACGGGTTCAGCTCCTTGTGATCAGGTAAATTCAGGGACTGACACCTGAGGAACACTTTTATCTCTCTCTGCTCTGTGCAAACACTTTATCATGGCTTTTGCTGCTGGTTGTTTTATTTCTGCATAAAATGACACCTAATAAGCAGATTGTTTAGAACTCGCTATGGAGACATATGTTGGGGAAGATTGTGCTTATTCGCTCTCATCAGTGTATGTGTGCAAAGGGGAAGATAAAATTGATATAAAATCTTGAAGATGTTTTCACTGCTTGGTTCTCATAATGTTAAAATAAAGATATCAGTCATGAAAGTAAAACTGAATTTTGTCCTACAAATTGCCTGTTCGGATTTTACAGGTAATTATCCCAGAATGGTTTGCATTGGAAGGGATCTTAAATATCCTCTAGTTCCAATCCCCCGCCCTCCACCATAGGCAGGGGCAGCTTCTACTAGACCAAGTTGCTCAAAGCCGAGAACAATTCCAGGGATGGGACATCCACAGCTTAACTGGACAACCTGTTCCAGTGCCTCACCACCCTCACATAAAAGAATTTCTTCCTAGTATCTAATCTGAGTCTGCCTTCTGCCAGTTCAAAACCATTTCCCCTTTTCCTATCACTCCATGCCCTTGTCAAAAGTCCCTCTCCAGCTCTCTTGGCGCCCGTTTAGGTACTGGAAGGAGCAATAAAGTCTCTCTGGAGCCTTCTCCGGGCTGAACAATCCCGACTCTCTCCACCTCTGTCACAAAAGAGGTGCTTCAGCCCTCTAAGCATCTTACGAACTTGTTCCTCTTCTAAGGCCTTTTTTTTGATTGGGTCATAGCATTTACACCATCTTAGGTGTGGAATCCTGAGTCGTGACTCTCAGCTCTAAAGTCTTACTTTCCATGATAAGGTTGGCTTCTAAATACTGCAGCTCCAGATGTCATTATTGGCAGCTTTCTGGAATGCCTAGTCTATACTGGTTACAGAAAAAGGGCATCAACACCTCTAGGTTCTGCAAGCCCAATCCTGTGTAACATGTAATTTATCCCATTGATTTATAAGCAGATATCATGAGTAAGATGCTAAAAGTAGGATTATAAGAGGTTGAATCAGAGTCTTTGTAATGTGCCCTGAAGTTTGAGGGGTCTTTATGAGCGCTGGTGCCGAGATGATGATAATTATGCCTGGAGTAATATCACATTAAGTTACTGGCACTTGAATGAGTGAAAAAGAGAAGTTGTTTCCTGACATGAAGAAGGATCTGATCCAAGAAACTTTAATGGACTTTAACAGATCTGATTGCCTGCTCATTGCTAGGTAAAGCAGAAATGCCTGTGCTGGAGTTAAATAGAGTCAGGCATTTGTAAATTATCATCAAGGGGATTCATGTCCTAGAGCCACATAAATATTCATAATTTCCCCAGTGTAATATGGCTGTTCTTAGTCATATTCTCAAGGCTATTGTTGCATTTTGGCAACTGATTGCGGTGATGAATGACAGCATCACAGATTGCAGCTCTGTGGATGCTGTGAGCACCCAGCACTGATGGCCTCAGACATGAATACAACCACCTGAATTGTGTTATAAAGGACGGATTGAAACAGGGGCTCCTGAGTACAGATATTTAGGGAAGGAGGTGTGACTTGCCAGGGACAGAACATTCCCTCACACAGAGGATGGTTCAGTCCTATAACCTATCCTCAAAAAATATTTTAGGGAGGTATTTTTTCCTCTCTACCCTTTTTTTAGCAAAAGTCTGTCTGCTCAGGTCTATCGAGATGTATCCCAAGCCCTTCAACATCCAAAGCTGAGGTAGGTGATACCATCCACAGCAGGCCCCATTTTACCAAAATGAGGATGTTTGCTTTCCTGTAGCAGTGGATTAAACTGAAGCTTTTCTGCACCTGGTGGTTATTGCTCTGCAAGCACACAGCCTGCGTAGGTATCTCCAAGCACCTGCAGCCTTCAACCCATTGTACTAGTATGAAATAAAATTCTTGTCACTTTGCACTAATTTTCAGGGTTGAAATTGGTAAGGGAGCAGATAAACCTGCTGTTCATTCATTCCCAAGGGAGAAGCAGTTGACACAGGGGGAATTGTGGAAGGAAAGCTCTTCTCCATTTATCAGAGCTTAATTCACCCTTATATGTGAATCAGAGCCCTTACCAGCTGCAAAGTGTCTATGCTAAATGTACACTGGTTTAAGCTGAAACATCAAATGAAAATCTATCAAGGGAAGGAGACTTTTCAAAAGCACAAATGCATGTGCCTCAATCTCATGGACTTTCAAAGGAGTCTGGGAATTGGTTTGCCTTTATGCTTTGGAATCCTTCTAGTGCTTTAAAATAGCAAAAGCAAATGCCATAACAGTTCATTGTTTACACTTGTAAACAGTTTTCTCTTTAGGGAAAACATAGCAAGCTGTCTTTTTCTGCCTGGTAATTTACATACACGGATCTCAATATGAAGAGACTCGCACAAAGTTCGTAGCAATATTTAAGTGTGTTAATTTCAGTTTGAATCCTGCTTGACAGGCTCTGTTCATTGTCTTAAATGCTGGCGTCTTCTGTCATTGGAGATTCTTTCAGAGCAACAGCTGAAGGCCAGGCAGGATGCCCTAGGATCACTGGAACTTCCCTACGTCCAGTGTCATATCCCATATGGTGCTCAGGTGCTTTGTCTCCAAGAGCACTAAATGTCTATGATTTTATGAACTGAATTAAGTTTAGATGTCTGGCTTTTTTTGGCTGGATGAGGTTGGGTGAGGTCATGGATCCCAAGTGCTTACTCTCTTCTGAAAAAGAACTCCACTTTTGGTTTGAGGTCAGTGAAGCTCCCGTGAGGTTTTCTGTACTCAACAGCATCCACGGAAGGTGCATACCTAATTGACTCTTGGACTTGTTTTGACCCCAGCTGGCTGGAATTGAGGCATTTACGGAAAGCAGTCCCAGAATCATAGAATCATGGAATCGTTAAGGTTGGAAAAAACCTCTACGATCACTGAGACCAACTGTTAATCTACCACCACCATGTTCACCACTAAACCGTGTCCCCCAGTGCCACATCCACATGTTTTTTGAACGCTTCCAGAGATGGTTATTCCACCACTTCCCTGGGCAGCCTTTTGCTTCTGTATATTGCGCCATTCATTGGAGTCACCTGTCCTTAGGACAAATTATAAACTCCCTATTTGAAATCTGGGAGGAGAGATATCCTGGAGGATGAGAGCCATGAACCATGGGCTCTGTACAGTGCTCGAACAGGCAGCCCTGAGCCCACCTGGGACACAAAATGACAGTAGCACTCTTTGGATGGTAAGAACAGGAGCAGCGCTCCTCTCTTTTTGTTCCTATCCTAGCTCCCTCCCCATGCATGGAGACAAGAAGGAGTTTGGAGGAGAACCCATCACTGGTTCTCTCTTGCAATCAGCTCCTTTTGGGGAAGAGAAGGGAGGGCACTGGCAGCTTGCAGTTTAACATAAGAATCTATACACATAGTATCATGATATTGCAGTGGCGCAGAGGTAAGAGAGTTGTTTTCCAACAAACATGTTTTCAACCCTGCAGGAAATATTCTGGAATCTTCATGTTTTATGTGACTTGACAGTGTTCAAAGCCATTGGGTGAAGTAGGCAGGAATTTCTTGGTGATAGCAGCTGCCTTGTGCAGGCAGGTGGCCATCAGTAGCAAGCTTTGGGGTGTCAGCATCAGTTTGCTGACCTGTCCTGCCAAGGCTCTTCAAGCTTAGGCCTTCTCCCATCTACATTCATACTGCTAGAGTTTCTGGCATCACTGATTTTAAGTGTGAACTCCTGGTGCATGTCTGTCCTTACCAGTCATACTAATTTGAGTGTATGGTGACAGAATCATAGGATGGTTATGGTTGGAAGGACCTTAAAGATCATCTCGTTCCAACACCCCTGCCATGGGAGACAGGGTCACCTTCTGTGAGACCAGGTTTCTCAAAGCCCCATCCATACCGGCCTTGAACACTTCCAGGGGTGGGGCATCCACAGCTTCTCTAGGGAACCCGTTCCAGTGCCTCACCAGCCTCCCATTAAAGAATTTCTTCTTACTATACATTTAAGCCTACCCTGTTCCAGTTTAAAACTATCTCCCCTTGTCTTACCACTGCATGCCCCTGTAAAAAGTCCCTTCCCAGCTCTCTTGTGATCAATTGGAGATTGGTTAAGGACAGCTCAGTGACCACCTGCTGCAGGAATGGAAGTCCCAATGACATAAGGGTTAGTTAAGGCAAATTTTGAAGGGAAAATATTGTCAAGAAGCAAGAACCTGGCTGGAAGACAGGCTAATCTGGTCTGTGAGGGAGAAGGGCTGAAACTTCTTTTATCCTAAAACAGCAGTAGGAATGGATTTGGAATAATTCGCTATTGCCAGTGTTTCCCCTTTTCTTATAACTTTCAGTTTAAGGGAGAAAGCACCCATAAACTATTAATCAACTGCATTTTGTGTAATGAATCAGTTAGTGTCCTAACATGGAAGGTGATTTATCATACTCTATAAACCCTGTGCATCCAATTGTGCACTGCTTGTCACTTGGTCTCATGGACAGCAAAAGCAATTTCCTTATATTGCTACTCTTGAAAAATCTCTGGAACAAAAGGAGAAAACCACTAGGAACAAGTAAAGTCTCAGTGGTAAGCAGATGCACATATATTCAAATGTCAAATGTTAAAAAAAATTAAAACTTGAAATATCTTCAGTTGCACTGCACCAACAGTGGGGAAGGCAGCTGCTATTGTTTTCCTTGATCTCTAGGAAAATGGCATATTTACCCCAAGCATTTGCAAATTTTTCTATTTAGCCTGGAAATGAAGCACATTCTGCTCGTGTAATGTTATATTTCTCTCATTTACTGCAGGAAGGAGGAGGAAAGGAAAGATCAAGTCATTATTTACTTGACAAAATCCTTTGTTACTTTTTTGGATATCAGTTAATTACCAGTGAGCTAATCAACTTACACCTCAGCCAAACTCTTTTCTTTAACAAGTCATTAATAAAAGAGGCTGCTCAGACAATTCAAGTTTACTTTATTAGCATAGCTTGGATATTTCAGACCTATGAACAAAAAGGGGGATAAAAGAAAACACAAAGAAATACAATAATACATTTTCACTTCCCACATTCTTCTGGGGGGAATTGTGTCCCTCCATTTCCACAGTAAATTATTGATGAGTAGGACAGCTCATTACTATACAGGGAAATAAAGACATTTTCTTGAAGTTTTTTACCAGGGACCCTGCTTGATTGTGGAATTAGCTATCAAGAAATGGAGCTGATGTCACAGAAGTGAGTCATAGAATCACAGAATGATTTAGGTAGGAAAAGACCTGTTAAGATCACCAAGCCCAATCACTAACCCAGCACTACCCAGACCACCAATAAACCGTGTCCCTACGTGCCACATCTATGTGTCTTTTAAATCCTTCCAGGGATGGTGATTCCATCACTTCCCTTGGTAGCCTGTTCCAAAGCTTGACAATCCTTTTAGTGAAGAAATTTTTCCTGATATCCAATCTAAACTGGGGAAGAAGATGAGCCTGACTGAACAGGAAGCTTTCACTGGAACTCTGGGAAAAAAAAGAGAGTTTATGACCTTTGGAAGAAGGGGCAGGCAACTCTGGAAGAGTATAAGAATGCCATTAGGTCATGTAGAAAGAAAATTAGAAAAGCAAAAGCTCATCTAGAATTCAATCTGGCCACTGCTGTGAAAAATAATAAAGTGTGCTTTTATAAACACATTTAAAACAAAAGGAGGGCCAAGGAAAATGTCCATTCTTTATTGGACGCAGGGAGGGACATTGTCACTACGGATGAGGGTAAGGCTGAGGTACCTAATACCTTCTTTGCCTCAGTCTTTAACAGTAAGGCCAGTTATCTTTAAGACAACTGGCCCTCTCACCTGGTAGACAGGGACAGGGAGCAGAACTTTAGTAACCCAGGAGCAAGGGTTGGGGCGAGTCCTGTTTAATATCTTTATTGATGTTCTGGATGAAGGGATCGAGGGCACCCTCAGCGAGTTCACAGATGACACCAAGTTGGGTGGGAGTGTTGATCTGCTGGAGGGCAGGAGGGCTCTGCAGAGGGATCTGGACAGGCTGGATCCATGGGCCAAGTGCTGGGTCCTGCCCTTGGATCACAACAACCTCAGGCAGCACTACAGGCTGGGGGCAGAGTGGCTGGAAGACTGACCAGTGGAAAAGGACCTGCAGGTGCTGTTTGACAACCAGCTGGCCAAACATGAGCCAGTGTGTGCCTGGGTGGCCAAGAGGACCAATGGCATCTTGGACTGTATCAGAAATAGTGTGGCCAGCAGGACCAGGGCAGTGATTTTCCCCATACATTTGTGCGCACCTCGAATCCTGTGTTCAGTCCCTCAGGACAGCAAAGGCATTGAGATGTTGGAATGTGTCCAGAGAAGGGCAATGAACCTTTGATCTAGAGAGTGAGTCATATGAGGAGTGGCTGAGAAAACTGGGGGGTGTTCAGTCAGGAGAAAAGAAGGTTCAGGGAAGACCTCACGCTCTCTACAACTGTCTGAAAGAGGTGGTATCCAGGTGGGGGTCAGCTCCTTCTCCCAGGCAACTCGTGACAGGACGAGAGGGCATAGGCTTAAGCTGTGCCAGGGGAGGTTCATTTTGGACATCAGGAAGAATTTCTTCACTGAAGGGGCTGTCAAGCATTGGAATGGGCTGCCCAGGGAATGTGGTTGAGTCACCATCCCTGAAAGTGTTCAAGAAACCACAGGATGTGGCACATGGTTCTATGGTTTAGTGGTTATGGTGATATTTGGTCAAAGGGTGGACTCGCTGATCTTGGAGGTCTTTTCCAACCTAAATGATTTTTTGGTTTTATGACACACCAAAATTCATAGGTGTGCCACATCAAAACTTCAGGTGAGAGTGGGTCCACCAGGGCACACTATTCTGAAAAGTTTCATCCAGAAGTGTGACGTAATTATTTAATTGCGATGTTAATTACCTGATTATAACATGAAGCTACATCATGGGCACAAATCATATACTGAACTCTGCTTGTGTTAAAGCATTATGACTGCGATGGTAAATCAATACGATATAATACTGAATTCATGTCTCGGGCAACTTCTTGCACTGAGTGCTGAGCAGGGCAGCTGTGGACAGTCTGAATCACTCAGTGGTTGGGTTGAAATGCCACAGTAGGTGTGACCTAAAAGTCAGGCAATGCTTATTTATGGTTTAAATTTGACTCAATATGCTTAACACAAACTGTAGAACACCCTCCATGGACACTGTGATTTCTGTGGTCTATATTAATATAGCTTTGTAGCTTTCTGGTAGAACCTTGAGTGTGACTGTCTCAGGGAAATGGATTCAGTGACTTCTTTGTAGGCTAGACTTCAAAAGCCAAGTTTAGGCTCATCACCTGTAAAATAAGAAAAGCACCCACAGAATAAGCCCTGCTGGTCCTAGGACTGGCTTTTCTCTGGGACCATTGCTGAACAAGGGTGGGGACTGAATTGTCTGCATCAGTTTTGCTACCCAAACCATGTGCTCTGTTCATGAAGAGGTACAACTGTCATAGGTTGGAGTACTGCCAAAGGAAAGAGGAAGGAAATTCAGTGAGACTCCAGCACAGATTTGCTGCTCTCTCATACCAGTCTTCCCAAAGAAAGCTGCAACGCACTCAGAGGTCACTCTCGTGCATCAGCCCATTTGGTCAAAGGCTAAGCAGTGCTTCTAGATGGATTTAATTTGTTTTCTTAATGCTGTCAAATCAAAGATGCTCTCTGCTACCCAGAGCTCCTTATGTACCAGAGCCAACCAGAAACAGCCAAACACCTTCCTCCGTGTGCTCCTTACTCCTGTACTTAAAAGGAGCATTTCTACCCACTGCTCCCATTGTCAGGGACTGTGCTATTCACATGACCGTCTCCAGTTTTGAAGCCAACGCTCTCTGAAGGCTTTGGAGGCCAGGTCGCTAATCCCTTGACAAGCAAGTGTATTTCTTGACAGTGTGATTGGTGTTGGCCCACAGCCTTTAATGGCTTGGCCCTCTGTCAGCTGGCAGTGATTTTCTGACGGCTGGAGCCCCATCACATGCCCCCTGACAGCAGCAGAATAATATTCTCATGCCTGCGATAATGGCAAATGTGTTTGGAAAGCTCATGAATAAAATTCCCTTCTCTGTCTCTTTTTATAACTCTGATGTGCTTTTCTGTTGCCCAGTTTCTCTTTGTATTTTTTTTTAACCCTCATTCCACACTTATTTCTCCCCCTCTATTATTATTCCTCATGTTATTGGAGTGGCCTAGACAGACATTTCTAATTTCTTCCCTTCCCAAGACTCACTGCTCATTCTTTTGGTCATTGAGCAATATTCCCCAGATTTTTTTTGGCAGGAGGCTGAGTCCTGTGTGACTCTGCCATGCAGAGCCCCTCTCAGTTTACTGCTACCGGCTTCTAACAATGCCCGTTCCGTCTTCCATCACCCTTGCTTGCCAGCTTCGCTATTTATTTTCAAAACATGCCTTTGACTCTGGTGTGTTTTCTCAGGAAAGTTTGGGCTTGGTTCCACAAGCCTGACATACCTCCTAATTTGAAAGTGTGGAGAAGAACCTTGGGTACAGGGAGGCAGGGGAAAGGCAAAACCATGGTGTAAAACCTGGTTTTAATTGTTGTCTCAGCTCATGGACAGTATGGTTTGCCCTCAACTGAGCAGGAGGAGGTGGTTAGGATTTAGAGCTCATCTACATGGCTGAGCAGGGCTCAAGGAAGCAGAGTCTAGGGATTTTCTTAGTGGGACTGACTTATTATCCCAGAGAGACTGGTCATGAGAGAGAGGGAGGGAGGAAGGAGATTTCTGCCAGCAGGCGGCAAACCTCCTGTTTCAGCAATCTGCGATGCAAGATTTATTCTCTAGGAGTTCTGGGAGGATAAGAAAATAGATTATCTTGCAGTTTGCAATGGCCCATTCACAAAGATAATTTGCTCCTAAATCATAGAATGGCAGAATGGTTTGAGTTGGTAGTGACCTTAAAGATCATCTAATTCCAACCCCACAGCCATGGACAGGAACACCTTCCATTAGGCCAGGTTGTTCATAGCCCCAGATGAACAGACCTACTTCTTTCTCAAAAGTGGGACAGCACTGCACAAACCAAAGAGTTTGTGCCTAGCACTCCAACCTGGCCCCCCTCTATTTCATACCTGCCTTATGATTGCACTCATTTAGTGGTGCTGAGTGGTGCTCAACAGGTCTGGCTCCGAGGCAGTTTCTAAAGCAGTTTCTAAGCTGTGCTTGCTGTCTGAGAAGAGGACTCAAATCATAGAATCATAGAAACATTTAGGTTGTGAAAGACCTTTAAGGTCATCAATTCCAACTGCTAATCCAGCAGTGCCGATTCCATCTGCTCACCTGTGTCTTTGTGCTTCTTAGTAGAGGCACTAGTTCCTACATAATAGTTCTTGAAAATGTAGTTAGGACTAGCTTCTGTTCTGTGCCACGTGTGTGTCTAAAATTAAGAACAACACCCTGCAATTTCCTCCTTTTGCTGCACTGTGCTGTTGCTAACAAGGAGCTGCCACAGCGGATCTTTATTTCCATAGAATCATTAAAGTTGGAAAATACCTCTAAGATCATTGAGTCCAACTGTTAACCCAGCACTAAACGATGTGTCCAAGTGCCACATCCACACATCTTCTAAATCCCTCCAGGGATGCTGACTCCACCCTGTCCCAGGGCAGCCTGTTCTAATGCTTGACAACCCTTTCACTGAATAATTTTTTTCCTGATATCCAATCTAAACTTCTCCTGGCACAACCTGAGGCCATTTACTCATGTTCTACTGCTTGGTACCTGGGAAAATATGTTCCTGTTGTATGGGACTTTTGTTTCAACGCCGGAACTCCAAGTGTCTTATCCATATTGCGGGAAGATCCTGCAGCATGCATAGGTAGTAGGGCTGGTTCATTTCAGACACCAGGTTTTGAGTCCTGGCATCTTCTGCATCTCAGGGCATCTTCCACATCCTGAGATGTCTTCTGCATCTCTAGAGCCTTATTTTCTTATGTGCAGCAAGGTTGGACTCCAAACATCCCTCCCAACCCCAGCCATTTTTTGTGATTTTGTGATTCTCTGATGAGGCTGTGGTTTCCACCCTGCATTCCTCCTGCTGTTGATTTTCCCTTTCTGGTTTAGGGCTGATAAACTATCTGGGACTTTTCATCCTTTTCCCTGTAGGAGATATATCAGGTTCTTGAATTTCTTTTTTATTTTTTTCCAAGTTAAGACAGTTAGAGATGTGCTTAAAACTTCAGACTAAGAATCCCCTGTATTGAACAATCCCAAGAGCTGGGACTCACCCCAATTCCAGCACCTTCCCACAGTGTTAGATTCATGGTAGCACAGAGATAACTGAAAACAGTGAAAGGCTCAATAGAGGATGATTTGGTGACTCATATTTGATGAATGCCTCACAGCCAGCTTTTCATGGGACTGCAGGCATTTAACTCCTTCAGCCTGCTTTGTGTCTAAGGCTGAGAGACTATTGTCCCATCTTCTGCTTTGTGGCAGTAACATTTCCAGTGACAAACGCCGCACTTTGTTAATCCAAGCGTATCAAGAGACAACTGCCTTTTGTATTTGCAGCACGTAAAAATCAATATGCCACTTACATATCTCTGACTGTCATCCCAGTCACTTCTGCTCTGCTATTATATGCAGATAGTTTACCTCCTTCCAGCAAAACACTGTCTATTTTCTGCATGAATATGAGAAATGCTCCAACATTGTGTCCCCATCTAAATTATAGGTGCAAGGAAAGGATTTATGAAGAAAAAGAGAGTACTGGTCCCCATGGATGAAGATATCCTTTCTAGTTCCACAGACCTCTTCTCTCTGGTAACCAATGATGGGACCAGAGGGAATAGCATGAAGCTGTGTCAGGGGAAGTTTATGTTGGATATTAGGAAAAGCTTCTTCATACAGAGGGCGGTTGCGTACTGGAACAGGCTCCCCAGGAAGTGAGTGGTCATAGCACCAGCCTGACAGAGAAGCACTCGGATAATGCTCTCAGGCACATGCTGTGATCTTGGGGTTGCCCTGTATAGGGCCAAGAGTTGGACCGGATGATCCTTGTGGTTTCCTTTCAACTCAAGATATTCCATGATTCTATGATTCTATGATTTTACAGAGAACCAAGTTTTGACCATAAGTATAGCTCAGCAGTAAGGTGTTGCTGGACCTCTGTCCTAGAGGTGTGATGGAACAGGTGAGATCCACAATTGGGAACAAGACAGGATCCATCAGCCAAGAATCCCCTAAACAGATCTCTCCTATCTGATCTTTCCCAAAGGAAACTATTTCAGTACTTAAGAGCCAAGCTGCTGTTGAAAGCCACTATGGCCTGTGGGTTGTGATTTTAAAAATAGAATACAGGTGAAAGATGCATGGAAAGGCAACAAAGGAGAGAAATGATAGTTGAGGTAATTACTGAGAATGCCTTGCGTAGAATGAGCTGCTTTGAAGTATCTGAAGGCCAACACAGCATATGTAGACACCTAATTTAGATATCTAAATCCTGGAACAGTAAAATTTTGGGATAGGAAAGCCAACCCAGATGCTAAGTGACACACAAAAGGGGTCAGATGTTAGGTTCCCTTGGCCAAGTGGGGAAACCGGGTCCCTGTGCAGGGGGAGGACAAGCAGCTGGTCCTGCAAGTGGGGACCACCAGACAAGGCAGCAGGCAGCACCTGGCACAGGGAAAACCCCTCTGATCTCTGGGATGCCTATGCCATGCTAAGGACTGCCTCACATGGTACACAGAGCTTGGGTCCTCTCTCGAAGTGGAGCAGGCAGGGAGATGGTTGCTGTCTTTCCACCTTTAATCTACTGAGCTGGAGGTCAGAAACGCTTCAGAAGGTCAGAGATTCAACTTATTGCCCTTCCAGCAAGGATTTCTACCCGGACCTAGGATAGTTGCCTACCAACAGCCTGTTGGTTCCCAAGGTGGGGTGGAAGCAGCCTAACGTCCTCCCAGTGATGCCCAGCAAGCCAACAAAGATAATCTATCAAAACAATCCAAAATCCTTGCTGGAATAGGGGGCTTACCCAAGCAATCCTGGTTTTCTGTCTCTGCCGTGTGGCTGGAACCATCGTCTGCTTCTCTGTCCCTTGCTCTCTCTGCTGGGTAGATTACACCCACCCCACCTCAGTTCTTGTCCTGATTGCGGAAAAAGGAGTGGGTTTTGTCTGTTTTTCCTTGTTCCATTCCCCCATGGAGGCTCAAAGGAAACTTTGGTGTTTCTTCAGCAGCCTTTTTCTGTTCCCCGACCTGGCCATAGTGAAATCTCTGATCCCGCCCCAGCTCCTTCTTGGGGAATGTGCCAGCAGATGGTGCTCGAAGACCCCAGATTTAGCTTTTCTGCCCTATATCCCAGGGCAGGGGCACCTTGGCACAAGGCCAGGGCTTTCCCACTCCAGGCACTGCACCTTGAATCTTCTGTAGAGCCAAATGCTCAAGAAAAAGTTTCAAAGTTAGAGATTCACTTTGACATCTTTCAGCTCCATCCATGCATCCCTCCATCCTCCAGGGCCTTTTGTATCAACAGAATCTTTCCTTGGCAGGGGGGATTTCCAAGCTAAGGCAAATATACTAACTTCTTTCATCAAAGCTGATCTGTTCTGGAGAACGTCAGCTAGTTCTTTCCTCTAACTTAGTAATGAAAAACTGTGGCTCACATCATATCGGAATAAAAATCCTTGTACTGCCTTGACCTGAGCACAGTGCTTTGATGAGACTCTGTTCCAGCTCAGAGATGTACCCAGCAATCCTCAGGATGGACAAAGCCACTTTCTTTGGCTTAAAAGGACAAATTTCAGGGCAAAAAAATTAAAAGCATTTCAGCTGATTACAATATACCCTGGACTCAGGCAAAAACCAGTAGTGCTGGGGAGACTGAGTTATAGCTGTGCTGTGTAGTTTATGCGAGAAGTAAGGTCTGTGTTTACAAAGCAAGGAAAAGAGTGTAAGATGGTGCTTTTAAGCTGTCAGCTATTTATGTCCCTTGCTTGTTTAATTATGGACTAAATGTAAAGGTGGTAGAAACCAGAGCGTGCAAGTACTTGATGACTTGACACAAAAGCAATTAGAACCTTTAAATCTGTGCTGCACTACTATTTGCTTCATGGTGATGGTTTGTGGGGAAGTGACAGCAAGAGGTGAAGGTTTGCCTGCAGTACCTGGGGCACGGTTGCTTGGATCAGACAGTAAATATTGTGACCTTCAAGCTTAGAATCATAGATCCATAGAGTAGTTTGGTCTGGAAGGGACCTTAAATATCATCTAGTTTCAACCCCCCTGCCATCGGCAGGGACTCCATCCTGCCAACTAGACCTCAGAGCCCCATCCAGCCTGACCTTGAACACTCCCAGGGGTGAAGCATCCACAAAGCTCTGGGCAACCTGTTCTAGTGTTGTACACCTTCCCCACACAGAATTTCTTCCTAATAGCCAATCCAAATCTACCCTCTTTCACCTTCTGAGTTCTCTTCAATAATCACTGTGAATACCTGCATTATTTGCTGCTCCAAGCTATCATTTCAGTAACAACTCTTCTTTGCTGGAAACCAGGCTGTTGGCGCTCACCTGAGAAAAGCTGACATTAAGGTGTTTGCTCCAAAACTCACAACTGGTCTTGATGGCCGGATCTACAGAAATCGCCTTCCCCACCAAAATGCACCTGTCTGTGAGATAAACCACAGCAGAGTATTAGCAAGAAGACTCATGTCCTGCTGAAACTGTAAGAGGGACTTTGGGTTAGCAGGATATAATTACCTGAGCTGGAGTTTGGCTTTGTGACTAGCCCTAGACCTGACATCCTTTCACTCCAGAAAAATTGCTGTGAAAGATTTCAGGTTAATATGAGTCTCATTCCTGAGTCCCATTCTGGAGATGACAGCTCCCGCAACAGCTGTGGTGTCCATCGTGGGAGGAAGAACATGCTGCAAATGGTGTTTAGGAAGCTCTGCAATCCTGCACCTTTGCTTTTGGGAAGAGGCTGGGGGAAGAAACAAGCAATTTGATAGAAAAGGGAGAAATACGCTAGTAATGAGATAGTTGTCAACACTCCCTGTGGATAACCTCATGGCAGCAGAATTATTTACAGACAGAAATGTCTGAGAACTTATTTTCTCTGACACTGTGGCCATGGCAGAGAATTATAGCTCTGTGGGGTGGGTTTTCAAAACCACTCAGTTAGGAGCAATGAGGTGCAAAATTACATGTGCAAAGAGATGGAAATGTAGATGTTTGAGATGAAAAGGGCCTTGCTGGCCTGCCAGCACCACGTGGTTCCCAACAGGTCAGAAAGAGAGCTCTTTTCTAAGCATTCTGGTGGAAAATTGTTCTTTTTTATGGATATTGTTGAACACATGACTGTGATATGTGGAGCCTGAAAACTAGAGATGCTTGGGTTATTGTTTACTGCTTTGGATGTCTCTGTGTATACAAATCACTGCCTACACAGAGAATTTGGTTTCCTTCTCTCTAGAGGAAGGAGATTAGAAAGAACTTGATTTAAAGTGGAGTTTCTGTTCTGATTCGTTCCTTGGAGTAAGCGAAAAAGTAGCTTTTTCCAAAAGGGCATAACCATCTGAATAGGTCATCAGACAGAGAGCTGATCAGAAACTTCTCACTGTAAGTGCAGCCACCAAGCTCTTCCTATTTTTATTCTTCTTTGCCATTACATATAACTCAAGGAAAAAAAAAAGAAAAAAAAGAAAAAGAAAAGGTACCACTAGACTGAAAATGAATGGTTCTCTCCTTGGATAGGGCACATTTTGCTCAGGGAAGATTTTATTTTACTACTAAAGATTTATTTGTCAGAATGGACTGGCATTTACGGACCCTTGGGATTGTGAAAGATCCAGTCTTTCAGATCACACTCAGTCCCTGGGAAAAAATGGCCCTCCAATTTTGCTTTTTCTGGGTATGATGAACTTTGGTACTGAGAGGAGAGTACAATTCACTGCTTATTTCAGTTGTCCTCAAGGCTTGTGCAGGTCTTTATTCAGGATGTCTCTTGCTGAATTAAATTCAGGAGAAGGGAGGAAAACTGGTACCCAGTAAACCAGTTTGCAATAGAGACATTTCCCATGCTGTGCTGCAGCAGAAGGTGGCACTAGTTCATAGAATAAAGGAGCAACCACTGATTAAGGGTCATAAAGATGCCCTGGTTGTTATCAAGACTGAATTTCAGATGCAATGATTTGAAGGGCAAGGGGCTCCAAAAATGATCCTTTGGCCCATTGGGTCACGAAGAGCGTGGTCTTTGCTCCTTGCTTTTTTCCTGCTTCTTCCTCTGGTTTCTTAACACAATCTCAATCTTTTTCTGTGATGTATACATACAGTACAAGAGTCTCCTTTTCCTGCACCCTCGTGTAGCTATATGCAAGCCACATCCATCACTGGGTGGGATTAACTTCATTTTCCTTCACACATCTAAATGCAAACATCTCCACTCCATTTGATTGAGCTCCCATTTTTAGTCACAGAAAAGAAATGGCCACTGCTGATGTAATTTCCCAACCCATTTTAGGTGCCTGCCTTAGGATAAGTCAGATGATGTATTGTGGCTCTAAATAAAATGAGACAACCCCTCGCTGACTTGGATTGCCTGTGCCAGTTATAAAGGATTGAGATGCAGCCCCACTAAAACTTCACCAAGCCTCATGTGCCGAAGCAGCAAGAGGATTTTCTCCCAGGTATTGAAGAGTGTAGACAAAAATCACTTTAGCACAACAATTAACCGCAGAGGTGTTGGGCAGTGCTTTGGCTCTCTCTGAAGGTCACACCCCTGTGTGGTGTACAAGAAGAACAGTGTAATCATCTGGTCTACTGATGTTTGTGAGTCCATGAGACCTCCCCAAAGGGCTGGTGGAGAGTAGAAACAACAGGCTTAGCCATCTTAGCTGTTGTACAGAAGTCTGTAGCTCCATGAAGGAATTTGTCCAGTACAGGTCAAACACCTGTCAGACCCGTCCTCTTCTGGGCTGTCCTGACATATCCATTAAAGTCATTTTGTGATGGCAAACCAAACCCTGTCCTCATAATGATTCAGACTCCATGTTGTTGGTTCTCCCTGTCAGTGCAGGCGTATACCCAGGACACACTGGTTTGTTCATTTGGGAGAAGGATGTGTGGGGTGGGGTTGTGTCCTCCCCTTGTGACCTGTGTCTGCTGCTGAAAGGTGCCATGGATCATGTGCCATCCCTGAACCAGGGGCCAAGACTCACCGAGTGATCGGAGGCACCTGATCTAGGGGAAAGCTGTACCTGAGACCAGTGCTAATAAAAGAGCAGCCAAGACCTCACTGAAGACAATTCCCAGTTTTAATCCCCAGTTTTTCCCTTCCCTTAATTTGCCATTCTTGCCTGATTCCCAGAGCAGAATCCAGGAAGGGCTTGGGGGCAGTGAGTAGGAAGCACCATCCCCTCAGGGACGCCCCAAGCTCCAGCCTCTGGCATGTTGGTCCGTGTACAGGTTGTGTGCCCATGGCCCTGCCTCCTCTCTGCACCACTGCTCCCACAAAATGAGCCTTGTTCAGCCATTATGGATGCGGAGTATGCTGGCGTGAAGGGAGCGCCATTCATCAGGGGGCTCCAGTCTCTACTCACTGCGTGCTGGCTACAGTGAATCAACATTAATGAGGCAAGTTTTGGTCATTTCCACTTTGTATGCATAATAATTATTTTCCACCCTTGCAAAATATTCCCTAATTAAACTGATGTATTTCAGCAAGGTCTTGCAAGACCAAATCCCATTCCTCTTTTCTAGGGGCAGCGTGACCTGTGAAATCCATTGCGACTGAGCTCTGCAAGGCACAACAGCATTTTCAGATGTCTCCCTTTGGTGGGTTTAATAGGCTGAACAAATGGAAACCTTTGGTGAAATCTAAGAGAAAGAAAGATAAAGAAAATATCGTAGATTACAAAAAAACCAGCCACCCAACCTAGTATCTTTAAACGCCCTAGGACAGTGGAATATCAAATATGCAGGAGAGCAGGATGAAACTCATTAATTCACTTGAGTCAGGAATGCCTGCTCACGAAAATGCAAGCTGGAATCTGCGGGTTGTATTGTCTGAATTAAACTAGGGGTGACATTTCCATGTGTTACCCCCTGCTTTGTAAACATCCCTGCTGCAGAGTCCTATTTCTTCTCAGCGATAGCTGTTGAACCAAATGGAGGTCAAGAGCCTATTCCTTCCAGCCTTAGAGGCAGTGATTCTCTTCGAGGAGCTTTTGCTTTAAAGCTAAATGGTCTCATTGCCACGCTGTAGCTGCTGTCCTTGGAGCAAGCTGTTACAGCAGCCTCGAAAATGGTTGGTGCTTGTTGCATGAGCAGATTACAACAAATCAGCTGAGCCACAGCAATTTCTTGGATGTAAACTCCTCACCAGGCATAAGCACTATTATAGGTCTGAGTTTAGCTCTCAAGTGGAGAGGATGAGCCTAAACTAGATTACCCCTCATTATCTGCAGGCTGCTGATGAGCAGTATCTCAAGACAGTGCAACGTGACCTTGTGCTCGGGTCTTCAGGCTTCAGGAACATGACATCTGTGGCTGCTGGTTTATTTGGATGTTGAAAGCTATAGCAAAGAAGGAGTCTAAGTCCTCATATAGAGGGTCCTAGCTCATGTGCTCTGAGACTGGTGACTACTCCATGGGAACGTTCATGGTAGACAGATACAGCAGCAAATTGGGGTGATCTCCTCACACCACGTAGGAGCTCAACCCTTTATGCCTGGGCAATTTTTCTGCTCCTAGGGGACGTATGATTCATGCAAGCACTGATAAGACAGAAGAACTCAAAGCTGAAATGTGCAGGGCTCAATCAATAGCATCAATAACTATATAAAATGCCTCTTCACCCCAAGTGCAGAGTCATGACAGGTTGAGACCTTAAATACTGGGACAGGACTTGGATAGGAGGTAAATACAGTGACTGTGAAATTCTTACACTGTCAAACCAATGCCAGCTGCAGACCACTGCTGCCTCTCCCTCAGCCTGTCTATGGGGACCATACCATGTACCTTTCCTTCCCTACATCTTTACATCTTACATCCCACCTTCCAGCCTGATTTTCTTTTTTCTCCTTTTTATTTGATGTGCAACCACCAAAGGAAATACAAAACAGAGAGAGATGTTGAGTGAGACCTTAAGAGACATGCTAGTAAAATTGTGCTCAGAGCAGGAGTACATCAGTTTGGATACGGAGCATTGCTTTCTTTTTATCACTCTGCTTATTAACTACACAGGGTTTGGTCGTAAGAAGAAAAATAAATCAAAACAAGCCTAAAGGAACTGTGAGAGATAAGGGGAAGGATGTTTGTTTAAGTTATTTCTCATCATGGAATGCTTTTAGCTCCAGTTCTTAGGTAGGGAGCCAGCTCCCCATCTTACTTCCCAGTAATTAAAAGGAAAAAAAAAACCAACCAAAAAAACCCCTGGCAGTTTGCCAGACATTCTTTACACATAGAATTATTATCTTTCTATCTTCCAGAGATAATACATTGAGCTTGAGGAGTCAGATCAGAACATGAATATCTTTGTTGTAATGCCAGCTCAAAGGCACATTTTTTTTTCTGTAATAAAACCTGACAGTATTAAGTGGCCTTGATTTTCCATTGCTCTGTTGTGGCTTGGTGCCTCATGTAGCATCTATGGCTGGATCTGCAGATGGTGTGAGTTGGTGGATTTACCAGTGAGGTAAAAGCGACAGCTATTGGTTTAACTGGGGCTCCTGCTCTCATTAAACAAAGAATCTAGCCCATTGTTTTTGGTGAAGTTATCTTGAGGTGATGCAGCATATCATCAGTGTTAGAATCAAATTGCCTGACACTGGAGACAATTAGTGCAATAAACAATGCAGAGGTGATGCCGGGAAAAAAAAAAGTGTCCCAAGGAAAAAGAACCATATTCCTCAGATGTGGGGATTCAAGGAGACAAACAGAAATTCAGTGGTGCTACTAGAAAAGGTGGTATTGAACAGAGTCAGTCTTTACTAAAAATGTGGCGACCTCAAATCTCCTGCCTGAGACCGACTCCTAGTCAGCAGCCTGAAACAGACAAAACAACCCTCTACCTCCCTCACAAATTCTTTCCTTTGATTATTGTTTACTTGTTTTCATATCAAACACTCGACTTGGGTGTCTTCTGTCTTGGTTATCACCATCACCAAGAAATGAGCTTTAAGCCTACCTTCTTGGAAGCTGGCTTCTCAGGAAACCTTCAATAACAGGTTTTTCATGTCTTCTTAAAATGCCTTTGAGAAGCATCAAAGCACCCACTAATTGTTGTTCTCTGCCTCACAAGTACCTGGGTTTGCATGGCTGGGTGAGGATTGTCTCAGATTGGTTGACTCTAAAATATTTCATTATTTCACTCTCAGGTAGACAATCAGGAGTCAGAAAACAGTTGCTATAGTCAAGTGACTTTGACTGAGCTGAGCAACTGAACATTGCTTCCCACCTTGTGGTTTTTGTGTTTTTCCAAGGTCTTTATCATGTCATTCTGGTCTTCATGCAAGAGAGATTCCCAAAGCTCTCGTCTTCCTGTACCACCTTAAATGAGCTCAAGGAATCACCCACTCACATCCTAGATGAGGGGGACCCCACAGTTTGATGCCTACGTCCTGATGAGATCAGTTGCTGCTTCACCAGATTCCAATACCGAATTGCTCTGAGTGTCTGCTCGAAAGAAGACACGCCCCCACATTTTCTCCATAGATTCTGGATTCCAAGACTAGATATCTGTAATGACCCCATATGCTGTAGCAGCAAACTGTTTCCATCAGCCATGAGAGCAGAGATGGACACAGAGAAGAAACAAACAAATTTAATCAGGCTTCAGCTGCAGTTTCTCATACTTAAGGCTGTGCTATAAATCCCCAGGCCAAGGATGTCACAGAAATCACCTGAGTGCCCACCTGGCAGGATGGCTTGGAGATGCAGCCTGTGAGCCAGGAGAGCAGCTCATGGCCCTCGTGCCCAGCCTCTTCACAAAAAGGACCTTGCAAGCAGAGAGGAATCAGAGCACGTGGAATGTTTGCTGTACAACAGACACTTCTTAAATTGTGCACAGGGACATAAGCGCTGATTAACTGCTCATGCTAATGAGAATGTTGGATTGTGGCAATTTTTTTTTTTTTTTTGGTTGGAGAGAGTTGTGGATTCTGGTGTGGAGGGTGATCCTGAAAGAGTTACAGGGGCTTCACGTTGTGGCTATAAGAAAATTATTTTAAAAGCTTTTATATTAGAAAGAGAATTAGATTTTAACAAGAAAATGACAAGTTGAGATCTCGTGTTGTCAGGTGCTCTTACAGGTTTACAGTTCTGGTCTTGCTGCTGCACAGAGCAACGTGTGTGGTTTTGTGTGTATGTGTTCCTGGTTATTTACCTGTGAATTTACAGCACTTTTAAGTCAATCACACTGATTCAACCTGAGATGCACTCCAGAACTATCAAATTCCCAGAGGTCACCCAGGCCTCTGTTTGCCACCAGATGCACAGCAGTTTCCCAGTTCTTTGATGTTCCTAAGGGCTGTGTGTGTCTTCAGAGGGATTATTTAAATGCTGCTAATAAACGACATTGGTTAACGAGATTCGTCTCTCATTCTCACAAGCCTCATTCCTGCAGAGATCTTATGTAGGACAATTTGATCAAAAGTTTGCTCCCATTTTTCCATGTTGATCAATTAACTAGTGCCTGGGCTTTCTCTGGGGCCAGGAGCACCATGCAATCATCTGTTGCTATGTTGCCAGATTGGGCTGTGACTTGGCTCACGTCTCTGCTCAGTTTCTGAGCAGGTTTCAAGGGATAACATCGAGCAGGAACTATTCCCAATAGGCAGATGAGGGCAGTGATATTCAACCCCCCATCTGCTGACCATCAGGGAGCGCAAGCAGAGATGCAGGGGCTGTAGCACAGTGTCTCTTTATCTCTCTGTCATGCTTGACAGCTCTTCCTAGGCCAGCCTTTTGCTATTTTTCTGATGCTCCAAGCTGTCACCAGGACATGGTTAGCACAGCACTGAGCCCTGACACAGCTCTGTGCAGGGGAGAGGTATAGGAACACAGCTATACTCCTTGAGGCCCTGGAGCATGGATGGAGAGGAGACATCTGCCTCAAAATCGTTTCCCTAAGCTGGCAGGGAGATAGAAACATCTGCCCAGTGATTATTAACAAAGTGTAGGTAATGACTTTAGATTTATGTTCCACGTCTAAGTAGATTTATCGTTTAATAATAACCACCTACTCTCCAAAAGACTGCTCTGGTGGAGGTGAATGACAGTGTGAGCTGGTCCCATGTTCCTAGGAGAGGGCTGATGATGCTTTTGTGTAGAGGAGACCCAGTTTTCCAGCCATTACTGCCTGCTCTGCTCTGGCAGCCTGCTGTCTCACCAGTGTGGCATCAGGCAGTGTCCTCAGCTCATTGGGACAAGAGACAGCCAGACCTATCCAGTGCATAACTCGGGTTCCCAGGTCCCTCTTCCCTCCTGCACCTTCAGAGCTCTGGCTGTTCTGTCCATCTCTTGGCGGGTGTCAAGTCCCATGTAGGGATTTGGCCCTGATGCAATGATCATTGTCAGATAAAATTAATGGAGGTCATCTCATTCACACAAGGCTGGTCAGCAGAGCAGAGCTGCGTGACAAGCTTTAATTAGATCCACAATGATTGTCCTCCCTGGGGGAGTTGTTTGGTGGCTTGCTCAACAAATTCAGTGTAAGTGGCTGGTTGCCACCGCGTGCTGGAGGGCAGCTCCCTTCTAACAAGTGTGGGGAGAAATTTGTGTGAAACAAATTGGGATGGGGTTTGGGGATTGCTTTCCTTCAAACACATGCTTCTGTGCTGTTCCCTCCCATAGCCATGTGTTTGCTCTCACTCTTCTCTCCCACATACCCCTTTCCCACCCACCATATGCAAATCACACCTTTGCACACCCTATTTCTGCTCCTCTCTTACAACTCTTGAGCCCTGCTCTGTTCTGTTGCTCACAGCCTGCCCCCCAGTTTGTCTCCATCACATATTTGGGCTCTTTGTCTGTTAGGACGGAGTCTGATCACAGAAATGCTTGCAAACAAGGAGGTTTATGGGGAAATTTCCCTTGTTCCAAGCTCTGCTACAAGACACCTCGGGGAGGCAGGGGTGTGTGTGTGTGTGTGCAGGCTGGTGTGACCACCCAGATGCAGCAGTAGGTGGGTGAAGATGGGTGCAAGGGAGAGCCATAGGACCATCAGGGGAGACCAAAAAATGCCTTCTGCTATCAGTTGCAATTGTGTTAACAGTCAATTAAATTACCTTGGACTATGGCCAGGTTCAGCAAAGCCATTCTTTAGAGTATGTCTAACCCAAAAGGAAGGAAGCTGTACAGTATGAACGAGCTGGTTGTATGCTTACCGTTCTCTCTGCTTCAGACTGCTATGTTTTAGCTAATCACACTTTTCCTGCCCCCTCTTTCTTCTGTAGACCGCTCAGTGATCATATTTTGGACAAAGACCTGAGCACAGTCTTACTGGGTCTTCAGTGTTCAATATTTTGACATCTGGCAGCAGGAATTTTCCCACAGCAAGATCTCTGAGCTTTGGTTGGTGTGAATGAAAAAGAAAAAAGTGGCAAGCTCACATTCCCACGGAGCCAAGTCCTCTCCTCCACCTACACTGCAGAACAGCAACTCCTTATCCCATCAAACCCACAATCTCCTTCACAAGCTCCAAATGGCTTAGTTTTGTTTAACCTTCCCTTTCCAGTCCTTAAATAACTTCCCTTGGGCTTTATTTAGACCAAGCAGTGGTTCCCACTGGGATGTTGCCAAGCAAGGAATTAATTCGTTTGGGTGGAGATATGAGGGATCAGCAGGCAAATTTCGACAAAGCTCACATATTGGGTGGACCATCACAGCATCTGTCTGTACCCGACCAAACTGGATTTTTCTCTAGGAAGTTCTGGCATAAATGGGGCAACCTGGGAGAAAATAAATGGCAGAAGAGCAAGGATCTACTTCTTCTCACATACCCTTAACAGCAGACTTTCTTATAGCTCAAGTGTATCTGGCATTCAAGCTTGTCTGTGACCCTGCTCTACCTTCTTGTAGCAGATACTGCTTCCATCACAGCCTCAGCCTTTTACCACGTGACCTTACTGCTGCCCAACTATTCCAACTCATTTGGATGCTATTTTAATGAGCAGAGGTGACAGATTATGCTGATGTGTGTCGCCTTTTCCAGGTGATAGGGGAAAGAGCAGAGCTCAGTGTGACAACTTGCAAATCAGCTCTCCTGGAGGAGGATTTCAGTCCTAACCTTTAAGATAAGTGTCTGACAGCAACTGGTCAGAGCATCAGTCTCTGAGAGAGTCAATTAGATAGTGAGATTCTGCACAGTTTCTTTTAAATTCTTAAATGGTTCTTTCTCCGGTCTGCTGCCTTTGGTAGCTGTTGGCAAAGAGAGAAATTAGGGAGAAAACATATTGGCTTTGTTCATAGCTTTATTCCCATTTGCATCTTTGACTGTGCCTTTGCTCCACAGGGAAAACCAGGTAGAACAGTGAAAAGACTGGGAACTCTGTGGAATCAGAAGGACAATGGGAGTAATTTCTTGTTGCACTTGATCTGAAATTTTCAGTTTGGGGGCAGAGCTGAGAGAAATTGTTTCTCTGAACAGCCCCGTGGTGGGACTTGATTCATCTCTCTGGATCATCATGGAGCTGGTCACCATGGCTTTCCTTAATAGTCAGTGGAGGGAAAGAAATACTTCTCTGGTATGATCCTCCCACCCCAGATTTTCAACCCTGGATGAACTAATTCACACACAGCAGTCCCCTCCCTTGAGTCTGGGCTGCCAGCTTGAATGGGGATACCTACATAGGATAAAACAAATCCCTACCTTCTGCCCCTGCTTCTTGTCCCAGCTCCTGAGCTGTCTCTATTTCTGGTCCAACATGCTCAGCTCTCTCATCATATAGAGACCCTCAACAGTCATAGCACGATGTCTTCTCAAATAACTCAGAGTGGCTCTAAGTCAGAAAGACTTCTGCTCAGTGCAACCCAGTTTTGGGATTACATGAGGCGTTGGATCAGGCTCAGAGGTGAACCTTGAGGACTTCTCTACCTTTCTCCATTGGGAAAATACACAAGGCTGCTTTCTAGGGCCATCTTGTTTGAGGGCACAACTCCTGTGGCTCTGCATTGTGCAGCTCTCACCAAGGCCCATTGGCTTCTGGATAAAATTCTGGGTGCAAGGACAACTCAGATCCCTACCTCCAATCCATTGCATTTGCCTCCACAAGAAGGAGTGGTAATCAAACCCAAGGGCCCTAACCCACCCATAAAATAAAAGACAAGGAAAACCAGGCACAAGAACAAACACTTTCCTGCCAGAGTTCAAGAAGTGTTTGGACAATGCTCTCAGGCACATGGTGTGGTTCTTGGGGTGTCCTGTGCAGGGCCAGGATTTGGACTTGATGATCCTTGTGGGTCCCTTCCAACTCAGCATATTCTGTGACTCTATGTTTCACTTAGATGGTAGCAAATGAGTCAGACAACACAGCAAATGCCTCATTTAGATATTAGCTGTTATTAAATATCTATTTAGCTATTGACCGTGTCAGTTTTCAGTAACTTCACCCCTTGCTTAGCAAGAACTGAGGCAATCCTTCATACCTTCTTTCCTCTGGCTCAAGGAGAATAATGTGATCTTTAAGGCCAACATAATTACCTCCTCCTTCTCATTAAAGGAATTGCCAAAGTATCCATTTAAGATTGTTAGCCTCCCCACCCCTTTCATTGCAAATGATTTATGAGGAAGTTAATCCCTCCTCTTTTCTCCTGAATGCATTTCTGATTAGGAGTGGCATATTGAGATCCCCCTTGTCCAGGGTGGAATCCTATTTATTGTGAAAGGGGGAGCATGGCAAGCTGGAAAATAAGGCAGAAAGCTGTTTGTTTTAAAGGAATAAAATCCTTCTCTTGGCTGAAAGAAGCTCCCAGTCCTCTACTTACAGACCATGGTACAGAGCAAAAATCATCTGTCTAGGGAAGGGTTTAATAGAGACTGGCTCAACTCTTGGACATGCAGGTGAGAGGAAAATGGAGTGAGTTCCTTAATCTGTTAGTTTCTCACTCACCAAAAAGTCAGTGATTTTGGCTCATTTAATCTCCCTGGAGCTGAGTGTGGCTGTCTTCCTTCTGGTAAGGCTGCATGTCTTCCCTGGCAACAAAAACCAAGAAATCACACTTGGCCCCTGGCTATTCAAGCCAGCAGAAGAGTCATGCTTGGCCAGGCTATGAAAAACACTCCACAGAGCCCTGTTAAATAGGAAAATTTGGAAATTTCAGCCCTGTCTGATGATGCTGGATGCTGCCAGAAGTGACAATAGCCTTTAGTTTCACGTGTTTGGAAACCACAGCGCTAAAGTTGGGACAATGCAATTAGCTGTATTTTTTTTTCACACATTTTAATGGTCTTTCTTAAGACCACAGCTATACACCATCTGAGATCAGCTGCCAGCACTCAGCAGACCCTGTAGCCAACAATGTTATTCATTTGGACCTAATAGAGTGTGCGTCTTGTTCCTGTAAGCCCCCTGGTAACCAGCTGTGGGAACCACCTAATTCCTCTTCTGCATATCCCAGGAATCCTTGTGGTAAGAGGGATGAAGAAGTAGCTTCAGCGTCCTGTGGATTTTGTCTGCTGTGATCATGGTGTGAGGATCTCAAGGGCTGCACATGTAGCTAAGCAGCATAATTCATACTGTGGTTACCTTGCCAAGCTGTTAACAAGTATGTCCAGGCGATGGAAGGATGAACAGGGAACTTTCAGATTCAGGGGATGGTCCTCGCACACTGCTGCCCAAATAATCACAAATATCTGCAGGATTAAAGTCAAACACATGCAGGGTAAATGTAGCTATATTAAAAAGGAAGAGGAAGGCTGCCCAGAGAAGCTGTGGATTCCCCATCCCTGGAAGTGTTCAAGGCCAGGCTGAACGAGGCTGTGAGTGACCTGGTCTAGTGGGAGGTGTCCCTGCGCATGGCAGAGGTGTTGGAAAAAGATGACCTTTAACGTCCCTTCCAACCCAAACCATTCTATGATTCTGTGATTCTATGATACAGGGACTAGACAGAAAATCAGGATAGAAGTGGTCAAGTGCTGCTCACACATCACTGCTGAGCTCCTGTTCCACAGGTGTGAAAGGAGCAATTTCTAAAATCTCCCTGACTGTGGCTGAGCAGAAGCTCTTGGTGTAAGTATAGCTATTAGTATGAAATCTTTTAAAATTAAAAGAGTTAATTAAAATTAGAAGAGCTGTGTTTCTCTTCTTGGTCTCAGCAACCTTGCTGAGAAATCCAAGACCTGCCATTCCCTCTGAGTGTCTGTTTTCTGTCCGCAAGTGAATCAATCCTGTTTTAATTTACTCATTTCCAAAATCTTTCCATTACTGGCCCTTATAATTACAGTGTTGGTCTTGCAAGGTGTCCATTGTGAATGAACCCGCATGATCTTATTCCTGCTGCTGTTTGGTGTAGTGGGAAGTCTTATGAGGGCATGATGATCCTAGCTCTGAGCTTTCTGCCTTAGTTTCCCCAGTGTGAAAAGGAAGATACTGGCTTTAGAAAACATGGGATATCAAGCACCTGGGGATAAGAGCTTTAGTGAACTCTCTGGTCATGCTGGGTTTTCTCAGCCTCCCTGACCGCTCTTCACTTGAGCTCTTGTCCTGCACCAGAAACAAAGCCTGTGGCCAAAAGAAGAGGGAAATCAGCTTTCCTAGTAGTGTTTTTCTTGGAATCCAATCATAGAAGGACGCTCAGACAGGAGGTGAGTTTGTAATAGCCTCCTGAACCTCCATTATGGCTCTGCTCCATGTCTGGGGCTTTCTCCTAGCCCTCCCAGTCCCTTTGTTCCATCCCCACCTGGTTGCTGGAGAAGGTTGGATGTTTCAGGCATGGAAATACTTCTGTTTTTCATCCTAATTCCCTGTGAAGTGTCACTAACCGGTGGCTTTTTGGCATGGGGAGGGAATTTATCTCTCTGTGGAAGCTGCACCTTGAAGGACAGGGGCCATGAAGCCCCATGATGACGTGGTCTTCCCTTCAGCACCACCTGGTCTTTTGGGAGGGAGGATGGCAGCCTTGGTAAGTTTGTGCAGTGCACAGCATGACGAAGCGCTCCTGGAGGATCAGCCGTGGTCCTCCAGCCACAGACCCATCTGGTGGCTGCAGGGCCATTCCTGACCCCATGTCCTTGGCGAGGCCTGTGCCCTGGCCTGGCCTGGCACCGTGGGCAGGGAACAAACAGCCGGGTCTCTGCCCTCCATTCCTGGTTTGAGCCTGGCAGGCATGAGCGGTTTGGGTCTGAGCTCCCCGGCGCCACGAGGAATGTTTTGATGTACAGACATGCTTGTTCAACACCGCCTCAGCGCTGTGCTAATTAAATCCAAAGGGTAATCATTATTTCATTGAGTTTCCTCCAGCGCTGTAATTCCATCTCTGCTGTGGCAGAAAGCCCTGGACAGAGAGGGAGTGACAGGGACATTGCTTTAGGTTTCTTTCTTTCTTTCTTTCTTTCTTTCTTTCTTTCTTTCTTTCTTTCTTTCTTTCTTTCTTTCTTTCTTTCTCTCATTTTCTCTCTCTCTCTTTCTTTCTCTTTCTTTCTCTCTCTCTTCCTTCCTTCCTTCCTTCCTTCCTTCCTTCCTTCCTTCCTTCCTTCCTTCCTTCCCTCTTTCTCTCTCTCCTGTGTCTTCATTATTTCTCTCTCTCTCTCATACACAGGAGGTTCTTCATTCAACGAGTAATTCCTTGCTGAAGAACCATGGCAATGTGACAAAGTCACATAAATTCCATGGGAAACTGGTCAGCTTCATTTAGTTAAATCCACCGGGGCCTGCTAGAAACCACCCCCAGCTTTGAAGCTTCTTGAGAATCCAGAAGTGTTTCTGGAACTGAGGAAATCACTCCAGGAAACTGCACTTACCCTCTTCTTGGGCATTCCCTAGGGGGGCAGCGGGGACTTTTGATCTGGCCAACACATGTTCTTTTTGTCGTTTGCTCTCACTAGGCTCAGTCCTGAGGATCTGTCATGGTCAGCCCTTGGCAATTGCAGGGTCCCTTTTGTCCTGTCACTGCAGAGCTGGATCAGGCCCTGCTGGCAGCAGGGTCACCTTGCAGTCGGTTCAGCCCACGGGAGAAAGATCTGTGTGGAATCATGCAGGAGAGGGTTAAAAGAATCCTGTTCCCATTGGGAGCAGGGACCTGAGACAGCAGAAGAGGAGGGAAAGGTTGAAACCCTGCCTGATTTGCCCCTTGCAAGCCCGCTCCTGCAGTGTGAGTGTGTGTGTTCACTAGGGTGGCTCCATCCCCTCTCTGCTCCTGCTTGCACAGGGATGTGTAGTGAAGAGGGGCCTCTGCATCCCCAGTGCCCAGGGCTGTCTGAGAGACCTGAACTGAAATTGGATTTTGTGCTTCACTGGCTGATATCAAAAAGATAAAAAAAATTCCCTTCTGTTTGAAGTAAGAGGGGTCTTCCAAGGGGGTTTCAGTGAGATGATTAAAAAAATCTACCAAATAACAGAAACCACTGAAAGTGATTTCATTGTGGCTTAATGCTTGGTATTCACTTTCTGTCCATGATGAAACGTTTTGGCTTTATTTTGCATTGTTTAGCATGTCTTATCTTTACCTTCCCCCTCCCCCCCCTTTTTTTTTATTTTCCTTTCTGAGATATATCATTAAAAGAAACAAAGAAAGGGAAACACACCAGTCTGGACTTCTGGCTACCACACTTTGTCTGTGACACAGCTGAATTGGGATTTTTCAGCATCCTTTCCAGTCAGACAGTGTAGAAGACCACACAGTGATCTGGTTTTGCAGGCAGTTTCAGCCTCTCTGAAGTTTTCTTTGCCTTAGAAGGATATCTGTCTCCTGTGACAGCTTCAGTCTGGGCCTCCTCTGGCTCTTTGGAGTTCATCTCACCTGACCTCCAATGTCTCACGTGTTAATGTCACCCTGTGTGGCAACCACCCCTCACTCCCTGTGGACTGTGTTTTGAGGCTGTCCCTGCCAAGTGGCAGGTGAGTCCTTTTTTGCTCATATCCTCAGCAAGATTTTAAGTTTTGTTGAGGTAGAGGACCCTTTCCACCCTTAATCAATTCAGCACAGTCAGACTGCAGCACAGCACCTCTTTGTTGCTGTTGCAATTTATATACCAGGCAAAACCAGCCCCTTCTAAGAAGTTCTGCAATTCGTATGAGGTTTGAAGAAATGCGGAGGCCTATCTGTCTTCCAGTAGGCTAATGGGAAAAGAGCCAGGAATTTCTGAGCTCTCTTCCCAGCACTGGCTGTATGCTCTCGGCTTTATGAGCTGGGATCTCAGCCTGTGTTATGTATTTCCCCTTGATTTGCCTGACACGTCATGTACCAGATGAATATGGTTCCTTACACAGGGGAATTTATGCTTCCTGAATTCACAGACTGCACTGTCAAAAGGCACCACAAGGATCATCTTATCTGACCTTATGTATACAGAAAATAGACTTTTCCCAGAAAGTGGATTAGAGCATCTCCTTTTGTAGATATCTGATCTTTATTTCAACATAGGAAGCCCTGGTGACTTGGCAGCCTCCCTGATAAGCTTTTCCAATATTTAATTACCTTCATAGCAGCGAGTTGGTGTCCACTTCAAAGACTGAATTAATCTAGTTCTATCTTCCACCTATCATGTCTTGTTCCCATTATCAGCACAGCTGAAGAACCTCCCCTTCTTTGCCTCACTATCAGACAGCTTTTCCCTAAGTAAATACCCATATGTAGTGATACCTTTCAGCCTTCTCTTTGATGAATAAGGTTATGTTCCTAAACCTTTATGTTGACACGTGTGCAGCTAATCTCTGGCCCTCGGTGAGTTCCCCAGCCCCTGGTGTGTGGTCAGCAGAATTGACCCATCACCTCCCAGCAGCCCTTGCCTGCTATCTACTAAGGCAAGAAGGAGTCCTTTCTGTGAGTCCTTTCTTCATTTTGGATGCCCCAAGACCTTTGTCAGCCTCTTCTGGCACATCAGCTTGGCTGGCACTCATCCATCCCCAACTCACTGCAGTTCAAGGCAGCCTCTCCCCCTTTAGGGGTGAAATAGCTTCTGTCAGGGTATTTGTCTTCCAGGTTGACACCCCATTGACTCCCTCTCCTTCCGTGGATGTACCTATATATCAGTGCAGTACATTTCCCATCCCACAGACCTTTGAACTGCTCCTGCAAACCCCGTGTGCCTCTCAGTCCCCTTAAAGTCCTTCTGCACCTCCTTTCAGTGCCTCCTTCCCAGTCCATCTTCCTGAGCCCACCTCTGTGCTTTGAACCCTTAAATCCTCCATGCCTGGACTTGCTTCCATCTGCTTCTCCGTGGCTGTCCATATTCAGCCTTCTCTGTTAAGAAAAGGTTTACAAGCCCATCCGTTTACAGACACGTTTCAAGATCTGTCAAGGGGCCAGTTCTGACACCATTTAATGCATGTTTTGTTAATCTCATCTAAAGCAGTTTGGAAGAAAAAAGCAGAATACCTTGGAGAAACAGCGAAGTATGACACTGCCACGGCTGCCTTTATCAGCAGTGGCTCAGGGACTGAAGTGTGATGAATGCTGATGAAGGTTTCCTGCTCTGCCATCTGACTGTTTATAGACATATGTCCAGATTGCAAGCTCATTGATGAAATCCCAAATTAACCGCTCTATTGTTTTGCTAAGAACTGATGGCGCTCACCCTTCTGGTTGTCCCCTTCTACTCTGCCAATATTGCCATGACCTAAGCCCTGTGCCAGCCCGTTCCTTTTCCCTGTGGTTCCCCAAGGCTTGTTAGATTTCATGTTGACGGCTCTTCGGGTCATCTCTTGATGGCTCCTGGCAGTGAGTTATCCAGGCCTATTGATCTCACAGATGCCATTACAGCAGACAATTCCCCTTTGCTGCAGATCATTAGCTCTCAGCTCCATCCACCTTGTCATGCTGCCTTCTTCCAAACAGGGACTAGAGACGTCTGTCAGGGATCTCCAAGTGACTGGCTGTGATCCTGCTGAGCGCATCCAGTGATCAGCCTAATCCTGAACTTATGCTCCCTTTGTATGTATGAAATGTTTAAAAAGATGCCTCTGGACCTCAGGAGCTTTCAGAGCCTGAGCCAGACTTCCTTGT
Source organism: Melanocharis versteri (assembly GCA_013397845.1). Taxonomy (NCBI): domain Eukaryota; kingdom Metazoa; phylum Chordata; class Aves; order Passeriformes; family Melanocharitidae; genus Melanocharis; species Melanocharis versteri. The sequence goes on along the minus strand of VZTG01004481.1, from coordinate 238,455 downwards.
CCCATCGAGGATCTACTGAAAGAGCTTGATTTTAAAACAATTTACACCCATGCTCACCTAAACTTTTCTGCCAGAAGGAAGTTAACCTGAGGCAAAGGCTGAATCTTAATTGCAACTCATTCCCTGTCCCCAGCAAAATCAGTCCTCCTTGGATAAGATAGATCAGAAGGAAAGGGCTTTTGCCTGTTGTTGGGGTGGAAAGAGTGTGGGTGATCCCCTTCATTTGCCAGTGCCATTGCCTTTAGCTCTGATAGACGTATTCTTCACTGGTGCAGTGCCATATATTTGCATGGATGAATTTGGTGGCTATGCTACTTCTCTGGAGGTCTGGCTGACTCATGTCAATATAGATATTACAGGAAATTGACAGGCACTGCCTGACCAAGTGATATGCAAACACTCATACTAGATCTCCAGGCTTTTGCTTTGGGAATGCCCAGGGACTTGCCACACTTTGTATTTCGCAATGACTTGCATCCCTGATGATGCCAACGTTGCACCCTCCTCCTGGCAGAAAAGTGGCACCCACCACCACGAGGAGGTGCAGTGTCATGGTTTCCTAACAAAGTCATCTCAAGGACAGAAGAAGTCTCACTATTTATGAAAAGAAGTGATATCTAGTAATTTATTTTCTGCCTTGAATGCATGCAACTTCTGAGCAAGCAGTGACAGCCTGTGTCACTCTGACATCCCTCTTAGCAGTTCAGCGTGTGGCAGCAGCACTTCTGCTGCCATGGCTGTGAAGGGGATTGATCCAGAGGCTGCCACCCTAACCAGACCCCAGTTCCCTCCAGAATCTCACTTCTGCCTATGCCAGTACAGGGAGGTGCTGACTGGGGCTAGTGGAAGCTCAGTCTCTTGCCAGCACTATTTACCTGATGATGGGGCAACTTGTGACCAAGGTCACCATCATGGGCCAATTTCTGTTCTTATCTCTTCCCAACAGAGCATTCCCTTTGTTTTCTGTGCATGCTGTCAGCTCCCTGTTTTACCTGCAGCATGTAGCAGGTGCCTGGGAGAAGAGCAGATCCCCCAGTTAATTTCTGCAAAGCTGATAAAAACGCTATCTGCTGCATCCCAGGCTGTGCCTGGGGCTGGAAGGTGGTTAATGAGGGAGCCAGCCTTCAGCAGGGGCTCAGCAGTTCACACGTGGCTGATACTCAGCATCGTTCCCTGTCAGTCATTCATTTCGTGACCTTGTTACCACATCTGTGGGAATAAAGATGAGGAGTCGCCTGCTCAGTCTGAGGCTAGGGAAGATTCAGATTAGAGGCTGGGGAGTAGATTTGGATTAGACATAAGGAAACTTTTTTGTTATAAGGGTGTTGAGGCAGTAGCACAAGTTGCCCAGAGAGGCTGTGGATGCCCCATCCCTGGAAATGTTCAAGGTCAGGCTAAACAGGGCTCTGAGCAGCCTGGTCTAGTGGAAAGTGCCCCTCCCATGGTCGGGGGGTTGGAACTAGATGATCTCTAGAGTCCCTTCCAAACCTTTCTATCATTCTATGATTTCATATTGAGTGTAGGGTTTCACAATCATCAGGAAAGATCTAGTATGTAGAGGATCTCCAGAGCCTGTCAACTTCAGGGATTTTGTCCTTTCTTCCAACCGCTGGGAAGAGCCATGCAGCTTTTATTTAGGCTTTCAAACATACCTTGAGAGTTTGAAGGAGGAAAGATAAGTGATAACAGCAAATATAACAAATTGTTCATCCCTGCTTATGCCCAGCACCACCTTTGCAAAATGAAAGGAAAATCTCTGTTCTTGGAAAACCTAGTATTTTGCTAGGAAGTGTTTGAACCTCAGAGATCTTTGGATATACGAGAGGTTTGGAGTCTGAATGGCTCCTCTAATCCCAAGTCTGTAGCCATCCCCATTGTTCAGGTGGTCAGGCACACAATCTTGCACTTCCCAAGCTGAACCAAGAGCGTAGGGAGGTGTGATGAGGAGAGACCCAAGCTTGTGGGACAGAAGCCAGGCGGGCCCAGCTGCAGCCAGAACGCCTTGGCTGGGTGTCAGAGGAGCTCAGTGCCAAAGCTAATAAGCCTGCCAGGAGCCAGGACTTCCTTGCTTGGCTGAAAAACGAGGCTAATGTTGCTTGGCTGGCTCCAGAGCTCTGCTGGAAACTGCATAGCTGCTCTGCCATGTGAAACTGCTGCTTCAGACTAACTGAAGCTACTAACTTCTCTTCTGCAGCAGGTAATACAAGGATCTGTGGCACTGAACTGGGGACATGTCCTGACACAAGGATTGTCCTGAGGACTCTCTCCTCTGCTGTGCTTGCAGAGAGAAAAGAAAGGAACTGCCACCTCATTTCCCTTGTGCTGCTGGGGCTGTTACTGTAATTTCAATATCCCCTTAGTGACACTAGGATGGGATCCCTGCCAGCTGTGGGGCTTCCACTCTGCTTTGGGATACTGGAAAAATGCATACTTTATAGCTCTGACTTTTAGCTTCAGAAGGGGGAAGCTGTGAGGGTGTGAGGCATTGGCACAGGTTGCCCTGAGAAATTGTGGGCATCTCATCCTTGGAAATGTTCAAGACCAGGCTGGATGTGTCTCAGAGTACCCTGGTTTGGTGGAAGGTGTCCCTGCCCATGGCAGGGGGGTTGGAATAAGTTGGTCTTTAAGGCCCCTTCCAACTCTAACTGTCCTATGATTTTATGACTCTACCACTGCTTTTCTGGGGTGCTGAAACGCAGCAAACTGTATTTGCAGAGTCACCTCAGAAAAGCACTATTTTCCCCGCAAAACAATAAACCCCAAACCCACTGTGAGCCTGGTAGTGTTCTCTTCCAGAACAGCACCTCTGTTCCTGGCATCACCAAGTGTCTCCACATTTTCTGTGGAGCAGGGATTTGTGTGTGAATGTAGATTTCTACATGCTGAGGAGCTGAGGAGCAAACATAGAGACAAGAATATTGTTATGGGGAATGTTTTAGGCTGAAAAGGTGTCTCACTGGGGAATTCAAATCCAGCTGTGAAATAAATTCCAAAGGCAGGAGCTCACTGGACTTGGCAAAAGGCTTGGCACACCATTAGGGCAGTCTTAGGGCAAGTAGACAGCGACCTAATGGAGTCATTGTGGGTTCCTAAAATGACCAAGAAAAAAGTACAACATTGTGATGAGTTTTGGGGAAAACTAACTGAAACACAGTATTAATCATCTTATATTTTCTCTGACAATATCCTTTTTGGATATTGTTTGCAAGATCCCTGGGGCAGGATCCTTTCCAATTTAGAAATGGAGTAGTGTTTGCCTTGGGAGGTTGAGGATGCTGCCACAGGGCGTTTAACAAACAGTGGTAAAAATAGCATTGTGACATGATTGCCACCATGGATTATCCAGGCATTTCTCATGGGGTATCATAGGTATATGTTCCATGCCCTCCCCCTTTCCTGTTTATTCAAGAGGATTTTCACCTCCGCAGTCTCGGGTACGCAGGTCCCAGATGGCACTCTGACAAATAGGCAGCTGTTGGGCGGGGGGTTTTTGAAGGCAAACAATCACTTCATTAAAAATTTAAATGAGAAAAATTCCATAAATGAATACTTCTGGGGAAAATGAAGCATTTTTACACTAGTGGTTAGGATTAGGAGCAAAATAAGGGAAAACCTTGCCCCTTGTGTTCCTGCAAAGGAGACTGCAGGTAAGGACCAAACCAGAAGCCGTTTACCTCAGTGAATCCCACAGGAAATGCTACGCCCTCTTCAGAAGCCTCTTACCTTTGACAGAGACAACAGACTAACAGGTCTGAGAATTACCACAGGCCTAAGGATGACCCCCGTGGCCAGCGGAGAGCTACCAATGCAGGTGACAGGTCTGGTGAGGCAGAGCTTGTCTTTCAGGACACTGTCTAACCTAATAGTCCTCACAGTCCTACAAACATTTACCTTCACAGCAGACCAGCCAGGGCCAAATTTTAGGTTATAAGTAGGCAAGATGTTCAGAGGTACCTGGGAGCCTTAGAACACCTGTTTTGAACCTAAGATGGATGCAGCCATCACTTTTAGAATCATTACTATTGGGAAGAGCGACCTGGAGTGCTCATTTTGCAGGCAACCACCCTCTTCTAGCTGTGCATTTTTTTAGTGACTGCATGGCTTGATGGGATGGTTTCTCTCACTGATTTGTCGGAAAACTGGTGGTCTTTGATCTTTTTTTGATACTTTGAAGGGCTACACAACTTCCAGTTTTTGTGTAATGTAGAGGAAGGTGAGAACAACATCTTTCTGCTGCCCTGCAGTCACAGGTTAACTTAAACCACGCATTCAAACACACCTCATAAAAATTGTCATTCGTGTATCCAAGCCCATCTGGAAGGTCTAGCATGGTAGAGAGGCTTGAATCTGGTTTCTGGGTGAGCAACCCATAACCTATGGCCCTTCCTTGGTTCTCCATTGGCTGAAACCCCCCCCATGTCCTGTCAGGACAGTGATGTCACGTACTTCTGCCAGTCGCTTGCCCACCTCTGGACCATTTCTTTGTATTTAATCCCCTCTGAATTCAAGGGGCAGCTTGATTGCCCCAAAATGCATCATCACATGCCACTTAGCAGCACCATGCTACCAACATCATTGCTGGTAAATGGCACACCAGCTCTGATGCGCCACGCTCCCATCAAAAGAGGCTCTGGGAGGAAGAAGCCGTGGGTTTCCTTTAACCTGCAATAAAGCGAAGCACTTCAAAGAGCTGGGAAAGGAGGTTAACAATCTCTTTGAAATGTAGGTTCGAATTCCCAGCACGGCCCCAGTCAATTATCAGCAAGGGCTGTGACACTTCTACTGCTAACGAGGAAGAGGAGGGAGGGGAACATGTGGCGCAGAGGTGCAGGCAGGCAGCAGCGGGGGTTAAAGGACATCACCAGGGTGGTGGGAAAGTTACCAGGATTTTTTCAGGCTGATTAACCCTTCTGCGGTGCACCCAGAGTAGAGGCCAGACCACTGGAATGGGTGGAGCTGGGCAGGGTGGCAGCACATTCCCCTGCCCAAACCCCTTTGCGTCCGGCAGGGCTTTTTCGAGGGATGCACAGCGCCTGGCACAGCGAGCTGCTGCTTTCTCCAGGGTGTTTCTCTGTGGCAGCATGAACCACTTTTATTTTAATCCCATTAATGAAAGGCGGTGAGTGCAGGGGTGGGGATGGGGCAGGAGGGGGGTGGGTTTGTTTTGGCGCTGAGGATGGGTGCACACAGGCATACAAATGCTGGGAGACAAAGGCTGTGATTAAGGGCCGGTACTCCAACTCCCTGCTTATTACAGGAAAGGATTTATCTGATGGCCTAGTTTCAGCTCCAATTTTCCACCTTTTAATCAGGTTCCCAGGTCTGCTTGTCCACTCAAAAAGGGAAAGAAGAGGGAATCTCAGGGTGATGAAGCAGGAATAATACTCTATAAACATGCATGGGTCAGAGGGTTTCGCTGCCCCAAAACTTTCCTAGGAGGCAGATCCCAGGGCAGGCAGAAGGATTATGCCCAGCCATGCAGCATTATTTTCTGGCATAGCAAGAGTGCATCCGTGCTTTCCCGCCTGACCAAGCCAGGGTTGTGTGAAACAAACGTGCTGGAAATAAAAACCTTCTGCAAAATGGAAAATGTACAGAGGAGCAGCTATTTTTAAAAGGGACAGCACCTACTGCTGTTATGAAGTCAGCCACATAATCAGTCAGCAAGGGACTTCTGTGGGCTGACAGCTGACAGCCAGGAGAAATGGTTCCAGCAGACTGATGAGAAGAAAATGAGAGTTTTTGTGTACTGAGAGGTGCATGTTCTCTAATAAAGAGAAGAATTTCTGTCCTGTGCTGCCCTGGGCACAAGGCAGATGGGGGCAAGTGACCCTCACTGTCTTTCCTCATCTGCTGGACAGGAGGGGTGGGATGCTGATAACTCTCCAGCAGACAGAACACCACAAGCGAATGCAAACCCACTCACTTCCTCCTCCCTAACCCAGCCTAGCCTTACTGAGGAGCCTCTGCTGAGGTTTTCCTGCTTCTAAAAATGTTGAGCCTCTAATTAAAACGCCCATCTTGCTTGCCAGGGCAAACATATCCGGCCGCAGAGCTGAGCTGGTAGTGGAGACAGCCAAAGCTGCCAGCGAACCAACCTGGCTGGCTTTCCTGGCATGGCTGGCTTTCCTGGCATGGCTGGCTGTTGATGCCTGACACCTGGTGTCCCTCACGCCGTATTATCAAGCTGACAGGAAGCTTGAATGAGGGCTTCCTCAGCTTATCAAAGCCCGGAGCCCCCACGTGCCCTTCCTCTTCTGTGGGGACATCACTGCTGTTTCAGGTGTTCGTGCCCCGCTGGTGCAGAGGGGACATACATGGGCAGGGTGGGGGCTCGTGTTGCTGGTAGAGGCTTGCCTGTTTCTTCCCATTCAGAGGACTTTGGAAAGGCTATTTAAATAAGAGATAGTAATTGAAATAATATTTTAATGAGAATACTTAAAATAATAAATTAAGTCATTAATTAAATAATGAATAAAGATCAGCAGCAAAATAAGATGTTAAGGCAAGGGGGCAAAGGAGTACAGGGAGGGACAAGGTCTAACACAGGGCTGGAGTATCACACCCATGGGGCATTCACAAGGAACTGGGAGAACACAGCTTCAGAGCCATGGGTCCCAGGACAGTGTCCTTGCCCAGGAGAGGAGGACATTCTCCACCACTTTGACTGAGCCCACAGCCCAGGGCAGGAGTGATTCCATCCCAGAGGAGTGTGGTGGTGTAGCCTCATGGTCACAGCCTTGTAGTGGATACCAGAGGAGCAGTCATCTCTAATGGTTGGTGGTGGCTTTTCCTCTACAGTCCATAATAGTTCTGTGAGGAAGGTTTGGCCTTCCCTGGCAATCTCACACCCCAGGCTATAGTTGATCTTGCACGCCATCCTGAAGGATGGGGCATTTTGGGGAAACAGATAAAGAACCAACAGCCTCTTCCGGGCAGCCTGCAACTCTGCCTGCCTGGATGGAAGAAGCAGTTGTTCCTTCAGGCTTGGGAGGAACAGGAACACTGCAGCTTCCCAGAGGCAGTTTCCTCAGTGGGTCTCTGACTGCACCACTTTTATACACAGCATCAAGAAGCATTTAAAATTAAATTTGCTATCTAAGAGCAGGAAGACCCCTCCGGAGAGGTTTCTATTAATTCTTTAGGTGCAATGGCTCTGCATGGTCTTAGCCTTCTGCACAGCAGCCCCAGCTCCGCAAAGGAGGGTGCTGAGGCTGGATTATGTGTATTTCACTGCCAGAAGCTCTGTGGTCTGGTGGTGTTCGGCTTTCTGTGCTATGGCATCGCTTCTGCACCCCTTTGCACCCTTCCACCCCCACAGAATCATAGAATCCTTAGGGATGGAAAAGGCCTCTAAGATCGTCAAGTTCAACCCTTAACCCAGCACTGCCAAGTCCACCATCAAATCGTGTCCCTAAGCACCACATCTACATGCTTTTGAACACTTCCATGGACTTGTGGTCTCTCCCCGCATCACCTCCACTGCTGCAAATCCGGCCTTTCAACACTAGCAGACCGTGTCCCAGATTGGCCAAATCCATGACGAGATCTCCACCTGCTCCACAAACTTTGGAGCAGGTCCCGGAGCAGGGAATTTGCACCACATGCCCTCTGCCGCTTCACTGCCATGTGTTCCTGATTTCCTTCAAGTCAACCGGTGGAGCTCTCGAGCCTTTCTATCACCGAGGAGCACAGTGAGCCAAGCACCGTGGGACAAATCCTGCCCCCAGTTTGGAGATGCAGCACCCATGAGGGTGGCGAGGATCAGCAGAGCAAGGAGAGGAGCTGTGTCGCACTTCAGACCCAGCGACAGCTGCCACCCGCTCAGCACTAAAGCAATAAATCTGGGGGATCTGGGTTTATTCTCCTCCAAATCACTTTATTATATTGTGAGTAATCACAAAGCCTTACAATGCTGCAGAGGTTCTTTAAAAAAACAGACTAACACAGCAACAGTATTTGGCAGCTTCTGCTAAGACTGGTTTAGCTTGCAGCTAGTGTGAGATTACACAAGGAAATCTTGCAGTCTTCGGTTGGACTGTCACATTGGGTTTTAAATTTACCACAGTGCTGCAAAGACAGTAACTTTGACAGTAGGTGATAACCCTAATGTTTCATCTATGTACAGGCTTAAAAAAGTAAACAGCTTTTTTTTAAAAAAATACATTTTCTGCCAGCAGAAAATAATTCTCTTAAAAAGGCAAGATCCAGTAAAACCCCCACATCTTTCCTCACAAACTGCCCCTGTCTTGCAGTGCAGTTTTTTTTCTGTTCCCCTCCAGATCTCTGCCCATAGGCAGCCCCATTGCCTTTTTAAGAAAATCAATGTACTTCCTGTGATTGTGAAGATTGGTCAAACATTGCAAAGGCTCAGTAGAAGGGAAAAATCCCCAAAACTGGAAGAAGGGGTAAAAATCCCGCCCTAAGGTCCCCAAACAAATTATTGAAATTGAGATAGAATGAAATACAGGACTCTATTGTGCTCTATTTCAGTGCCAAATTGTGCTCTATTGTGCTCTATTTCAGTGCCAAATTTCAGTATCCAAAGTTAGGTGTTGACTCTGACTTTTATGGAGTCAGTGGGTTTGGGCAACAGGGTTTCCACTTTCAAAGACTTCTGGGGGTATGAGGACAAAACCTGAGCTTCTCCCAGCATTCCCAAGGACAGCCGTGAGAGGAGTTTATGTCTGCAGCACCTTTAAATGGATCTCCCTAGATCAAACATTGAAGGTGGCCCTGATGCAGGTCTGGGTTTAGAGACTAAGCTGCAGATCAGCTCGAGCAGGATCCCCATCCACAACATCCCATCCCCCCAGACAGGGCATGCCAGGTGTGGATCAGGCCTCAGCAGACACCTCCAGTGCTCCTATAAGCAAGCTGAAGGCTTCACACATGGCACTGAGTCATGCTGTGCTGCCTCCTCCCACTTCCTCCCAGACTGGAGAAAAAGGGAGTCCAGAGGGGTTCCCCTTTGCCAGCATTTCAGCAGTGCAGGAAAAAAAAGAAGAATAAACCTTTGAGGACCAGGCTTTTTATCAGATTTCAGTTTATCAGATTCAATTGGCAACCAAGGAGCTGTGTGAGTGAAAGAAAAGCCACAACTCTGGGAAAAAACCCAAAGATCTTTTCTCCGATAAGCAAAGTGCTCCAGGGCCACAGGCATCAGTGTTAATTCTTCCCCTGGCACATTCTCAGGAGTGTTTTGGCACTGGAAGTTGCCTCACATATGCCCAGATGAGCTGCAGATGTTGTGCTCAGATGGGGAATGTCAGCCTGGAAACAACTTACTCTCATATCCTCTAGGTCTGCATCTTGGTTTGATAAGGTCATCAAGAAAGAATCCCTGTCAAAGTTTCCTTCCAAGCTTCCCCAGAGAGGGAGGAGGGATTGTTTTCCATTTTTTTTTTTTTCTGGGCTAGGCTACATGATGTCTTCCCTTTGCAACCTCTTTCACCAAAGGCTATTTCCTGGGTGAGATGTGGCTGTTAGCAGACCCCTCTCCTTCCCTTCCTCTGCTGCACATCAGCTCTGACCAATGGCTCACTGAGGTTAAAAAGACAGGAGGCTGCCAAAACTGGACCTAAGTTAATTAGACATGAAAAGGATCAAGGTGGGAAAACGAGGAGAAATGGGTGGGAAAATTTCTCTACTTAGTCCGTGTTCATTGCACGCCTATGCAAATAACATGTAAAACCCAGCACATTAAGAGCACCCTGTATTCAGGTTTGTCTGGAAATGTTTCTTCAAGACTGAAAGTGCATGACAGGAAACAGGGTGCTGCTAATGAAGGCAGCATCCAGAAGGCACATTTTGGGGAGTAATAATTAAAAAAAGGATGATGCATGGGTTTGTAAGCAAGCAGCTACAGAGCTGGTACATTTTGGTGTGTGCTCTGCAGAGATGTAGCTTTGCTCCTACAAACGTGTCTGAGGCATGAAGGGTTTGCTCCAGACTGGCTGTTCTGCCCTGGGACCTGCAGAGCAACTTGTTCCCACATTGTCCGGCATCACTTCTCTTGAGCCAACGGGATGAGTGAGGACCTGAATGCACCAGGTAAAATCTGGAGCCTGCAGATAACACGGGCCGAGATTTGAGAGTTTATAAAATCCACAAACAATCAACTATTGGCAAATACAAATATATAAATTATTGACAGTTTTACAGAAGGCACACTGCAAGCCATCTCAGTCCGACACCTGTACAAATCCCTCGGCCCCCCGCCCTCCCTGCCCCACCCCTTCTTCTTCCCAGCCTTCATCACGACACGTAAGGTGCTGCTGCTACAGATCCATGGCTGTCATGGCAACTGAGGACTTCTTTTTTGGTCAGCCCAATCTGTCGGTGGTACTGTCCTTCTTTGATGGTCTTAAGACACTGTATGTCCTTCCCTAAGGTGATGCTTTTGATGGAAGGCAGGTATTTCAGGAAAGTCTTTGGCAAGGATGACACGCCTGTCCCAGAGAGGTTGAGCTCTTGTAGGGAGTTCAGACCAAAGATAACTTCAGCAGTCAGTGACTCCAAGCTGGGATTGTTGGATAAATCCAGAACCTGGAGGGCTTGGAGTTCCTTGAAGCTGTAGGGAGATAACTCTCTAAAGCCATGCAGGCCACTGAGAGATAAATGAATCAAGTCTTTCAGCCCTGTGAAGTCTCCTTTCTCAACCTTAACCAGAGGGTTTCCATCAAGATTTAAATATCGGAGAGGAATGCCTTGAAGGTTTGGTACAAATGTTAGCCTGTTTCCAGAAAGATTTAAGTTCTGGATGTTGGGAATGCTCTTTTCATGGTGCCTTGTAATTGTGCTGAGCATGTTATTGGATAGATCCACATTCAGGGATTTGCCTTGACCTTTTGAAGCAAAAATGTCCATAGCTATATCCACAAGTTTGTTATTGCTCAAATCTATGTCACTTAGAGGAGAACTGGAGAAACAGTCTTCTGGAAGGACTTCCAGAGAGTTATGACTCAGATCCAAGGACTCCAGGTACCGAAGCCTGGAGAATGTTGTGGAGGAAATCTTGGCAATTTTGTTGTAGCTCAGGTCAAGACTCACCAGGGTGGTGTATCCAGGGCCAGTAAGCATCGATTCATTTATGGTTTCCAGTCTGTTTGATGATAGATCCAAGTAGGAGGTATCCAGAGGGATTGGGACAGGGGCAATGTGGGAGCCTATTCCACTGCAGTCCACCTTGGTCAAGCTAAAGCTGTCAAAGAGACCAAAAGTTTCTACTTCACAGTGGCAGCCAGGGAAGCAGGTTTTGGTGGTACCAAAACAAGGAAGGAGAAGCAGCAAATTGAACAAGGCCAGGAAATGCATTGTTCTCCTGGAAAACAAGACAACAGAAAAACAGATTTAATTGCTGTAGAAATTGCTTTATGAAGGATGTGTAACTGTTTGACTTGTGCAGTCCTGTCCTTTCTCTTTACAAAGGGAGAGATTAACCATATCCTTAAATAGCATGGGTATCCCAAAGACTTTGTCTATCATGTTATGAACCCCAGTGGGAACCTAATGGAGAAAATAAATTAGGTTAGCAGTCTTTACAGATATAACCAAGTTTAGACAAAATTGGAAATGAGCTGTAAGGACAGTAGGCTGCCTTAAAGCACGATCTATCAAACATACAGGTTTTTGACTGGACCATGGAAGAAGCTAAATGACAACTCAAACACTGAGACATTTTAAAACCTGGCAAAGGACACAGAGGTCCTTCATGTCAGGGCATCCCTGTGAGATTTGGGAGCACTGACTTCAAGACCCTGCATTGACAGATTGGAGAAATCGTTTAGGCTGTGGGAGCCTTAGGTGTCTAAAGGCCTTACTGGGAGAGGAGAAACCAAAGTTCCATTCAAATTTCGTACAGGCAACAGCATCCACAAAACCACATCCAGGATGAAGAGCTGAAAAGGCCAGCTCCTTACTGCCCAAATGGACACTGCATCTCCCTTGCTTGGACTTCAGATGCAAAGTTTAGAAGTTTGGATTTGTATCAGGTGGCTAAAAACAACCCTCCTTGGCCTGGTGGCAGCTCCTAGCAGAGCAGAGGAACCAAGGCTTGTTCATTCTAACCCAGCCTTTGCTGTGGTGGGCCCAGCCCCCTGCACAGTGGAGAGAGACAATTCGCTTCATATAGAGTCTTTGGGGAGCCTCTGCTAATTACATTAAGTATTCTCTCTGATTAACAATGCCAGAAAGCAAGGAGTTCTCTCCACTGCTTTGATTTTGACCCTTCTCCCTCCAAAACATCTCTGTCTCTCCATCACCTCACAGAAGAGAGGCAGAGAGCTGATCTGCGCCAACCAGCTTTCCTGAACCTCTTCAGATCACATCCTAAAAACTCGTCCACACAGCAGTGGGCAACAGCAGCTGCATAATTTCAAGGGACAGCCAAAAGAAGCTTTAGCTCTGTGTCTCTGGAGAGGGTAAATAGGAGCATGTCAGCATCCTGCAGGTCAGCAGGGGCAGCAAGGACTGTCCTCACTGGTTCCTATTGCAGTCATGGGTGATGGCTCCTCATGCCTTCCCAAACAAGGTCTCCAGAAGGCTGGAAACAAAAAATCTCACCAAACCAGAAAAGCAGATCCACCAGCACTGGTCCTTGGCTACCCTGCTGGCCATAAACAGACACTCACGTGCCAACTGCTTATTTAACAAGAAAAAAGTAAAAGAAATCCCCTTTAAATGAATGTTCCCATCCCCACCTCAGCCTCCCTGGTCTCTGTTGTTACCTTTCCCACCACTGTTCAAAGGCACTGCATTAACCTCCTTGCAGTATCATCTTTCCCACACATCCTTTGATCTGGCTGAGATTCCTTTCTCACAGCCCTTGCACCTTCCCAAGACCATTTCCTAGAAATTCACACTTCATCTCCCCTCACCCCTGCCTTGATGTCAGTTTCTCTCCCTTTTCAGCATGGTCTTCTTGGCCCTGCTCTCATTCCCAGGGGGCTGACTGGGGACTACTTCCAATGAGCAAAAGAAGTGCAAAGGGGGAAAAACGTTGCAAAAATACTGTTCTGATCACTGATATGAGTTGTATGTCAGTGTCTCCCAGACCTCCTGCAAATAGAGAGCAGAGATTGGGACTCTGGCCAAATTGCCTGCAACTAAACCATTGCTAAAAGGCCAACTCGTAATCCTCTGGGGTCCATTATTCTATAGAAACAACAGAAAATTGGTAAGATGAGCCCTAGTCTCAGCCCATCTCAACTGTTTCTTGAGAAAACACATATGTGTGCAGAGGGGACACAGGGGGTAGGGCTCTTCTCTGCAGACACATTTCCAGATATCCCTCTCCTAATGACATCAAGGCTGATCCCCTCTGGTTCTGTGCAGACAGACATAGCTTGCTGCCTTCCGCAGTCCCTCCTAAAATAAATACTACTATTTTTATTTTTTCATGAGGCTGCATTTGGATTGCACTGAAATATTTTATTACCAGGGGACGTTACAGCAGTGGGGAGCTCCTTGTAAACTAAAAACGCAAAGCCTCAAATGTTAAATATCTCACGTACAGGGGAGTACCCACATTGGTATCAGCCCAGACTACTGATATTTCTTCTCCCAAATTCCACCCAGTGCCTATTCCCACTTGATGTCTCAACATGGAAAGCACCTCCCAACTTCTCCTTCAAAAGTGCAGCTCATTTCCTCATGGAATTGTTTTAGCTCTGTTGGGGGCTGGATCATACACCAGGAAGTCCAAAGCCACACCAGTGTGAAATGTTACTTTCTGAGCACTCCTAAAACCTTCATTGGCTCCTTCTGGGGCATCTGAACAAAAGTAAGAGGACAAAATCCAAAGCCCTAATTTAACTGGGAACAGACTTTTAATTGGGCCTGTAGTGGTAGGACAAGGGATAATGGTTTTGAACTAAAACAGGGGTGATTCAGACGAGACATAAGGAAGAAGTTTTCTGTGAAGAAGGTGGTAAAACAATGGCGTGGGTTTCCCAGAAAGGTGGTAGATGCCCCATCCCTGGAAACATTCAAGTACAGGTTGAATGGGGCTCTGAGCAATCTGGACTAGTTGAAGATGTTCCTGATTATTGTGGGGAGTTGGACTGGACGGCCTCTGAAGGGTCTATTCCAACTCAAACTATTGTATGATTCTGTGAGAGGAGAATGAAAACCAGTGCTGGGCTTTGATATGCAGCTGCTCAAACCCTTTTGACATGGGAATTCCCCTCCTGATCAGCCTCAAAAATGATTGCCAGAAGTGGGCAGATAGTGACTCTCACTGCAACATCCATCACTTCAGCCAGCAGCAAAGACAAAACATTACACAGCTGAAATGCAGTACACAAAACTCGGCTGAAGTATTTGCACAGCATCTATTGCCTCTTCCCTCCTCACAGCACTGCCACAAATTCTCCCTTACTGGCTCTGCAATTGCTGTGCAGATGGGATACAATCCATTAGTACCAGTTAGAAACTCCCTTATGGAGCAGCACGGAGCATCATAGGCTAACATGCCACTTGGTTAATGGCTCCGATGAAAGATAGGAGAAATAAAGTTACTGGTCATCTTCCAGTCCAAGAAAGAGACTCCTTCCTTGCCAGATAATCAGCAAAGAGCTTAGTCGGGTACAGGCATGTTTTATCACTGTTTGGAGCAATCGATAGCTCTCTTTGAAATGGGGAAAGAAACACGACACAGGCATTTACAGTTCTGTGTACAGTGTGTATTTGAAACTGCACCAAAATGCCCTTGGATTGCTGCCCACGAGCTGCTTTGTTGATAAAGGCAGGAAGCCAAGGTATCCCCTTGTAAAAGGAAGAGGAGTTATCCTCTTGCAGCACTGGGGAGCTTCACCTGGGAGAACAACATGAACAAGAAACCACTGGCACCATCACCTAGGATAGTGAGGGGAAGGTCACCGGGGGACAGCAGCCCACCCTGGGGCTGGTTCAGCCGTGACCTCTTCATTTCTATGGCTGTTGAGGTGTGGAGAGACCCCAGTGATAAGATCCAGCCACCTGGCAGCTCTAGGGGGCTTGTTATCCCCACTGGTTGCAATGGGAGCTCCTGGGGGTGCAATATCATCCCCCGCATTTCAGGTGCCTGTAGTGACTGCAGGGCTCTGGTCTTTATATCTTGCTCATCCTTTCTGCAGGGCAAATATTCTGAGACAACCCTAAGGAGAGCCTTTGGTGGTTTAATGGAGCCAGTGTTGGAGCAAGCTTCTCGCAGGATGCCAGCCTTCTCCTCAGATCCACACCTCCCCTTTAGGCTGTGGATGCCCTTATGCCTTCTCCCAAGCCAAAAAAAACCCCAACATTAAAACCAGATTGCAGAGGAATGCCAGGTCTCAGCTGTTGGTCAGGGAGTGAGGTGGGAGAGAGAAAAGCTTTGTTGCGGTGTTGTTGCAAATTCATGTTTCTCACTGCACTTGATTTCTTCCTTCTCCTCTCCCTTAAAGACTTTTGTCATCAGGGAGATCAGCTGACACATCCCTCCCTGGATGAAAGCCCATTGCCTGGGGACTGGTCCCCCTGTTTGGGAATGCGGATATTAGGAGGATGCTACCTAGGCTACCTCCAGTTGCCCTGGCAACCACCAAGCTGGAATTCCCCATGGCAAAAAATCAATGACTAATTAAAGAAATAATACAAGGGGAGGTGGTTTAAAGTTTGCTGTTTGATGGAGTCGGGAAACAGCTGTCCCATTCTTCGTTCCTCATTCCCTCAGGCTCCCTCAGCATGCCCCTGAACAAAGCATCGGCTGAAATGCAGCTAGGGGTAGGGCTAGAGGCCCAAATTCACCCAATAGATAAGATGTGCAAAAAAAGCCACCCCAAACCACCAGGTTGTCTCTACGGTGGGGCGAAGAGAAAAAAATTGCTCCAGAAGGGGATGAAACCAACCTAAGACCAGACACATCCCTGGAGATGTCCCTCTTTTCCTTGTCCATGGCAGTAGGATACCCAGCCTCCCTGGTTACTGCTTTCCCACCCCATTCTTGGCTCCATCTTCCAAACCCTAGTCCCACCCAATAACCAGGTGCACTTAGATGAACCAGTTTGGCTCACTCATCCAACAAAACCCCCTCTGATCCTCCTCCTTCCCCTTTGGTGGGTCAGTTCTCCAGCAAATTAAGGTGACCATCCACAGGGCTACCAACTCTCACACAGGAGTGGGGAAAACAGAGTCTGTCTTTTCCACAGCAGCCCACAACTAGACCAGATCAGATACGACATGAATCTGTAAGGCATGGTGGACAGATCCTGGTAATTTCCAAGTTTCTTGCCAATATTAATTCTGGGTTAGCAGCAAAGAGAGCAAATTTCAAAGAAAAAAGGCAAAAAGGAAAGGCTGAAGTCCACCTATCCTAAATAGAGTGTTGTTCTAGCAAAGGACAGAAGAATTGGATATTAACAATATTTCAGGAGGAAAATTTTGGGATTGTCTTCTGTCTCTTTTATCAGCCAAGTAAAGAAATAAACAAAGTCTTTATAGCAAAGCTCACCAGGCCCACTTGGCTGCCAGCATTAATTGGGGTCAGGGGAAAAGGAACGTTATTGGAAAGTGAAACAAGTGCATAGGTTATGATAGAGGCCATAAATCCTCCAGACTGAAAGGGAAAAAAAAAAAAAAAGGAAGCTGGTTCTTTCTCTTTTTAAATATCCTGGTGGCTAAGTGGCAGCTGGGACAGCAGCTCCAGAGCACCAGAATGCTCCAGAGCTGCTTCTTGACAACAAAATTGCATAAGAGACCTTTCTCCCCCTTCTCCACCCATTAATTATTCTGTAAAATTAGAATAATTACTGACTAAAGTGCAGCACTAGCAGCAGCTACACTTTTCCAGTGTGGACTCTCCCGGCTGAGCCCAAATGACGCCACAGACGCAATCACGGTCGGGTCTCCAGATCCCATATGCCAATTTGAGCAGGCAGCAAAACTAGCTCAAACCAGCCTACAGCCAGAGACCATTAAACCCTTGCTGCAGACACACACCCCTCCCATAATAAAGAGACTGCTGCTGACAAGGTTACTCATCTTTTGTTGTTGTTTTTTTTCCCCTGTGAATCTATTGAAAGTAAAGGTCATTCAGGCTTTTGCTTCGCCTGCTCCAGACCTGCTCTTCCAGCAGAAGAGTTCCCCACACAAATGCTGCAAAGAGCTCTCGATAAATATTATTAAACCTCACAAAAAATTTTTGGTGTAAATGGGAACAGTGTTTTCTGACCTGCTAGTTAGTTTTTGTTGTTTGCTGGCTTGGCAGGCACACTGCAAACAGTTGTGGTTTTATATCCAGAATTTGAGACTTCTGGGGTTTAAGGAGAGGAGAGCTAATGGGAATCCAAGAAGTATCTGGTTTTTATGTTTGATCCTGCATTTGTTAGGTGGGTTTGAGAGAGTTCAGCGGAGTTACTCTAGGTGTCAGTGACAGCAGGATGAGAATCAGTCCCTCGGCTCTTCCAAATTGCACTTGATTTCATGGAGGTGTCCATCAGGAGATATTGCACAAGTCACTTTCAGGGGATAAGTTATCACCCTTCACTTCACACTGACGGTTTTATCTGTGGGAACTGCAAAGCTGCTTAGAACAGCAGAGCTATCTCAAATTTTCCAATAGGATATAAAAAGAGGGATTTGCAACCCTATTTCCCTCACCAGTGCATGCAAGGGTTAGGATGAGGGGAAGCTCAGCCACTGGGGTGGTGATTTTAGCCCTTATGGCTCGATGTAAAGAGACACCAAGAGCTTGAGAAGGAGCAAAAAGGCATCCTACAGGTGCCTGAACACTTTTTGCTCCGTGTTCCTGCTCCCTGGGAATATTCAGAATGAAATGCAAGGAATGCCAAAGAAAAAAAGAAAATATTTCGCTATGAATTCCTTTATGCTTTAATTATTTTGCCTGGCAGGATCATGGAGCAGATCCTCATGGAAACTTTGCTAAGGCACATGAAAAATAAGGAGGTGATTGGTGACAGCCAGCATGACTTCACTAAGGGCACATCCTGCTGGGCAAATTTCACGGATTTCTATGACACAGTTACAGTGCTGGTGGATGAGGGAAGAGCGGCTGACATTATCTACCTGGACTTGTGCAAAGCGTTTGACACGGATCCACACAACATCTTAGTCTCTATGGAGAAACACGGATTTGATGGATGGATGACTCAGTGGATAAGGAGTTGGCTGGATGGTCACACTCAAAGAGCTAAAGTCAACAGCTTGATATTCAAGTGGAAACCAGTGAGGAGTGGAGAAACTGGATAAACAGAGATAAGATGCTACTTCCTGATCTGGACAAGAACCCCATTGCTCTGCATCAAGTCTGTCTTTGCAAGACTGGAATCTCACCAAACCCTATGGAATAAGGGTGTGGACAGCCAGAAGGGGCAAAGAACGAAAAAACAAGACACCATTCCACATTTTTCCCAGATCTTAGTTATTTCCATTTGCTTTTCTCCTCTCTGGACAGAAATTGCTGAGCCAAAACTGCAATGACTTTCCAGCATCCAACCAGGTTCTCCATCCTTTAGGAAGATTTTTGTAGATGTTACAGGGAATGGGATAGATAAGATTAGCAAAGGCAAAGTTAAATTAAGCATCAAAAGCATTTCAGAACCCCAAAGGCAGAGCCAAGCAGCCCTTCAACCCAAAACACGTGCTGCAGAGAAGACATGTGGGATTGATCTAGAGGGAATCCAGCACCTCCAAACCCTTCAGCTCCACACCGTGGATCTGTTTTCAAATATAGAATCATTTAGGTTGGGAAAGTCCTCTAATATCATTGAATCCAGCTGTTAATCCAGCTCTGCCAAACCCACCACTAAACCATGTCCCCAAGTGCCACATCTGTGCATCTTTTAAATATCTCCAGGGATGGTGACTCAATCACTTCCCTGGGCAGCCTGTTCCAATGCTTGACATCGCTTTCAGTGAAGAAATTTTCCCTAATTTGCAATATAAACATCCCCTAGTGCAACTTGAGGCTGTTTCCTCTTGTCCTATTGCTTGTTACT
Source organism: Melanocharis versteri (assembly GCA_013397845.1). Lineage (NCBI taxonomy): Eukaryota > Metazoa > Chordata > Aves > Passeriformes > Melanocharitidae > Melanocharis > Melanocharis versteri. The sequence continues at coordinate 219,481 of VZTG01004481.1, read as the reverse complement.
TAGGAAAAAAGACTGAAATGCTTACTCCGCTGAAAGCCTCTGCTCTATTTTTTTAAATGTAGAAAAACCCCTTTATTTAATAAAGAAATTGAAAGACCTATTAAAATAAACTTCGTTACAACTGTTAATGTCACAATTCCCATCTGCTTTGCAAGAGGCCACAGATAATTTATCATCCTAGTGCTTAAACAGCTAATAGTTTATTCCACTTGTGCAATCTTCCCCCTCAGGCATCCCTCATTCCCCCGGGAGGAGGAAATCAAGGTGCGGGGTAGTGTATTTTGGGATCTGACAGAAGGAAAACATGTGCAGGCAGGTCTGCCAGCCCATACAGTAACTTCCAGCTCATTTACATCCATGGCTGGAATACAATTTCTGCCACACCGAGAGATTCGTGCCTTGAAAAGATGCATTTTGTGAGGGAAGAGCAGCCCAGCTCCAGGGAATTTTGCCTCAAGTGGGAAAATGTTGGTGCCACGTCCAGCACAGGAAAATTAGAAATTAAATCACCGTGCCATCGGGATTTGGACAAAATTCCCTCTTCTCGGCTCAGCCCAGAAAACTGTCAGTTTAATAGCAGTTTATTTCCAGGTGGAGGAATTAGTCTCCTGTGGCTTTTGAAAGCAATTTTGCTCTCCAGCCTCAAGTCAAGCTGTGCTTGTACCCAGAGGGGGTATTCCCAGAAGGAAATTGTTTGCCAGGCATCCTGAGGGGCTGGGGGCAGGGGAAGGCAGGTGTTGGAGTGGTGTAGCACCGGGAGGGATTCACAGGCTTTTCTGGGAGCAGACAGGATGTGAGCATCCCAGCCCCACCACTGCCTCCTGGCTATTCCAGCAGCAGAATCACTCAAACTGGGAGCTTTGTCAGCCGTAACTGGTTGCCAGCAGCCCGGGATGCACGGAATCAGTCAAACAGGTGCCTGCAAGGGATGTGAGAGCTCAGGACTTTCTCCCACTCTAGAATCACTTCTGGCATGACCACCCTGGATTCTTTTTCCCCTAATAACTCCTATTTCTCGTCTTCCTCGCTCTGCTTGTTAACTGTGAGCATTTCCAGGAGCAGGAGGCCTCACTATCCTGGCACTCACTGAGTATAGCAGAGACCTCATCTCAGCCAGGAACACAAATATTTTCCTAACCATCTCAAACTCAGCCCGAATAGAATTTTTATCATAGCGACACGTCCCAGAATGGGAGGTCTCCGTTATTTTGGCACAAACTCAGGAACAGACCAGCCCTTCACTTGGTGCTTCATAGCCAAAGGAGAGGTTTACAGAGAGTTTTATGCCAGTCCTAGTGCCCTTTGCTGTAGAAAGACCTGGTGAAGCTACCAACAGGCCCCCCTGCCCGATCACCTCCAATGCCCAAGAAGTCACTGTGAGGCACAAAGGGACCCTGCGAGTACCCAGGCTTTACCCAAATCACAGCAGCAACCTTTGGAGTATCAAACCCTCCTTCTTTAATAATAGTCAATCATTGAAAGCAAAAATGATCCCAGCAAGCTCCTCCTAGAGCCTTAGCCCTTGGAGACACACACCTGGCTGCCAACCCCAGATGGCTCCTCTGCTGGCTCCTGCCACGATGACACTTTTTTGCTGCACTCCAGCTCCCAGAGACATGATATAATTCTAGAGGAATGCACTCCAGGATGAACACCATATGCCAGGGTGGAGCGTTAGGAGGTGCAGCACGGGGAGAGGAAACCTCCTACCCATGACAGATACTTCTTGGGTTTAGCTGTTAGAAGAGCTGATCAGCCGTGTCACTGTGCCCACCTGAGAAATGTCACATGCCAAGCATGTCCCTGGGGTGGCATGTACCACATTCCATGCCAGGGAAGTGCAGGTTGCAAGGACCCACCAGCAGCTCTCTGGTCAATGAGGGAAAGGCGTGATGCCTGTGCATGTACCCCACATCCCTGACCTGGATTGCTTCCAGTCAACCCAGAGGGCTGGCCTGAGCTGCAGAGAGACCAAGATGCATGGGTAGACACGGATGGGTTCCCCTGGAGATGAGCTAGGCAGGGGGAAGGAAGTAAAAGAGAGGATGGAGGAGAAGGTGATACCTCCCCGGGTGATGCCTCTGCTCTTCCTGGTGATACACGTCCCACCAAGAGCAAACAACTCATCACAGCCCCATCATCCTGTATCTCTAATGGCTTTCCAGCTCTTTCCCCTTGAATCATAGAATCATTAAGGTTGGAGAAGACCCCTCAGATAACTGAATCCATTACAGCAGATGTGGCTGCATATCAGGTCCAAGTGCTGCCTCCAACAGCATGCCTTTGTCATGGCCCAGCCAGCACTGGAAAAAATCATGAGAAAGCAGAGGGAAAAGAAATTCAATCTGGCTGGGCAACACCTCCAGCCCTGGCAGAAGGAGTTTAAGAGGACCCCATGCAGCTTTAGCTCTCTGAAAGGCAGCAGCTGCCAATCTCCCTGCTCCTGACAGCCCTGTGGGGCTGCTGACTTCAGTAAGGAAGGGCAAAACGAGGAGACTGGGAGTTAAGCTGGGTGCCCCTTGGCACTGCTCCAGCTGGCCCAGGGATTCTTTGTGGGCTCTTTATTTATTTTTGTGGTTGGTTTTCTTTTTCCATGCACAATAATCTCCGGGCCCCTTTGCTGTCTGTGGCTCTCAGCGTGCAGCTGCAGACCCTCCACTGAGGAGATAATAAATACAATCCTGGCCATTATTATTGTTGCAAACAGCACAGCTGGAGGCTCCCATCTCATTCCCCTCATGGCCTTTCTTCACCCCCCTCTCCAATAATTCTTGCATCGTGATGCTGCAAACAATGAATGCCAGTGAAACTGCTCGGTAGAGCGTCAGCTGGGGCTTCAGGAGCTGCCCCCACCCCAGTGAAGCACGTGGGTCTCCTACAAGGTTTGGGAAGGGGGGATTTGGGGAGGGGAAGGAGGTCTAGGTAAAGCTGATAAAGGGTTTACAAGCAGTGCATCACCCCCATCATGATTCCCACCGCAGATGGTGCTTCATTGCCCCCATGATGTGCAGTATCTCCTCAGCTCTTTTCCTCCCCTCCTCGACCCAGGATCCTCCAGTCCCTCTTGGCTGGTGCAAGATTTTGGAGAAAGATCATCTGAAGTGGGCTGGGAGAGCCATTTCCTCAGCAGGACCAATTTCTCACCACGGACACTACCATGCGTCCCCATTTGCGTGCCACAGTTTCCCTCCTGACACTTTAAGGATGACCAGCACTAGATCGGACAGGTGCTCACGCCTGTGTGGGGTTGGGGGCACCATCCCCAGGTTTAAGTCCCACCAGTTCAACTGGGAAGGGAGCACAAGGCCTGTGGGTCTCACCTCACACAGAAGTCCCCAGCCAGCACTGCCGCTGCCATACCGGGTCCGAGCAAATGTTACCACTGTCCTTGGGCACCATGTCCAGCTCCTGCCTTCCTGGACACTCTAGCAACAGCAACCCTGCTTTGCCCTCTGCAAACTGGGCGGCCAGGCCAGGAGAGAGGGAAGGGGATGGATGAGACTGGCCAGGTTCAGTTACCCTGTGATCCTATAATTCTTTGAATTGGAGATCGCTTGCAAGGGGTTGCAGTGCTTTGGTCCTGGATAGATATGTACCTTGTACATAAACTGAACTTTTGCGGTGGGATTAAAGTGCTTTGGAGAAAGGATCTCCTCCATCCTGCTCTGCGAAGTTTGGCCTCACCATGCTGACTGCTACAGACATCTCATTCTCAAGGATGGGAGGAAAACAGGCAATTTTGGGGTCAGGAACATGTCCTGCCCCACTTGGAGACAAGTGACACAAGCCCCATGCACATGTGTCACCTCAGATGGGGTTGAGGAAACACATCTGGTTTGATCCATCTGTCACAACAGGAGTTTGAGTCTCAATTTTTTCTGAGGAGGATTATCTTATTTGAAGAAAAAAAAAATTCCTTGAAAAAATAGTCCCCATCCCTGAAAGTGTTCAAGGCCAGGTTGAATGGGGCTTTGAATAAGCTGGTCTAGTGGAAAGCGTCCCTGCCCATGGCCAGGGTGTTGAAACTGGATGATCTTTAAGGTCCAGCCCAAACCATTCCATGATTTCTCTCCCCACCCCTGGGTTTGAGTTGCTGGCAAGAGTCAGGGGAAAGGAGAGGAGTCACCATCACAGAGACACAGACTGCAAAAAAGAATCAGGAAGGGAGAAAGGGGAAGGAAAAGAAAACCCACAGACGCTGGCACTCAGATATTACACACAGCACATGGCCCTCTGTCAGCTGTGGTGAAGATAAAGTGCTTTTTTCCAGTTTGCTGCTGCTCTGACAGGAGATTTCCAGCCTGGTTAATGCAACTCAGGAATGTCCCGTGCTAAGGCAGCCAGGATGGTTTAATCTCTTGCAGTGCCTGCAAGCAGACAGGGAGGCTGGGGCAATTCCCAGAGCACATATTTCCTTCCTCCCTGCTGCACACCATGAATATGATAGAAACTCCCAGGAACTTACTTGAAAAAATACCAAAAAAATTATTAAAATTGCAATAAAAATTAAAATCTCAAGATTTCCTTGTAATGACTGGCTGAGCCATTCATACATTTGCCTCGATAGGTCCAGGTGCCAAGTTTCAAGACAAGAAACAGCTTGCTCAAGCCAGCCTTTATCTCTTCCCAGCCCTCAACATCTCGGTGTTCGGAAGTTTCTTTTGATAGCCTGCCAAGGTGGCCAGCGCTGCGGCTACTGTGCAGAGCCCCGGGGGTGCCAGGGGTCAGGAGGGTTGCCGGACAAGGATGCCTTGTCTCATCCCACCCTCCAGCCTCTGCTTCTCCCCACCAACCAGCTAACAAGAGAGGAGAAGGAGGAGGAGGAAGGAGGAGAGACTGAAAGAGCATAAAAAAAAAGCAGTTAGGGATGGAGGGAAAACTCTAAACCTCTGGAAGACGGTGGCTCACCTTTTATTCCCAGCTCGGTCTTGCACAGGGGTGGCACGCACTGCTGCTCACTGTGTGGCTGGAGGAGCACAGGATGCTTTTCCCTATATAAAAAAAAATCCACAAAAATCCCTAAAAACTTCTGCATGTTTTTTTCCCTTTTCTCCCAATTTCCTCTCACCCATTCAATGCTGGTTTATTCCTTGCACTTAGTTGTAAAGAATAGGGGTGCAGGAGACCCTCACCCCAACCCTGCAGCCTTTCCTGCCAGCCCAGCTTGTCGTCAGAAATTAACGTCCCCTGGGATGTCTGTCACGTCCTCGTTCCCTCCAGGCATTTTGTCATTGCTCCCCACTGCCTCTGACAGCAGCTGTTCGAATTCATTCACAAACCAGCAACGCCTGCCCTGCTCCAGGATGCCGCAAGGGAAAATCCGTCCGAGCGCTGCCACCCAGCCTCCCGCCCGCCCCGGTGCCGAGCACCGCTCACCCCGCGCTCCCACCGCCTCTGGAGGAGGGAAGCGACAAGTCCTCGTCGGGCCGCTTATAACCCGCGTGTCAGCAGGCACCTCCCACGTCCTCGCCGGGACAGGCGCAGGGACTGGCTCCCTTGGGTCACGACGGGACGAGCGCCGTGCCCCGCGCCAGGGCGATGGCACACGCTGACCCGCTTTGCCTGTGAGCGCCTGGCTGCCGACAGCGAGCCCCCAGCCAAGCTCAGCCTGCGAAATCCTCCCGGGGACGTGCCAGCTTCCTCCGGCCCTTTCAGCACCTAACACATCCTGCGTGCTTCTTATTCCCGGAGAGACCGGCGAGACGGTCCAACGCTGCCTTTCCCCGGCGCCTCTTCTCCCGCTGCTCGCCCTGCCCCTCAGCGCTGCAATAGCCCGGCGCTGCCAGCAGAGCTTCGGAGCGGCAGTCAATGCGATATTTCAGCGCAACGCCAGCCACCGGCACCGGCTGCTCTCCGCAGAGCAATGGCACAGTGTCCACCCAGACAAGTTTCCTACTGTAACTTCAGTGAATGCTGTTATTCAGGCGAGCGGCAGCCGATTTATCATGGCAGGCACCGGAGGAAAGCTCTCCGTCCGGGAGACCGGGGGCTGCTCGTCCCACTGCCGCGACCAGCGCCGCGATCTCAGCAGGCTTCGCTGTGCTTTCCTTACCGCCGCGCTCCAGTGTCTTCGCTGCCACGGAATTGCATCCACGAACCGCGCTGGGGAGCGCCGGTTAACGGAGGCGATGCCACTTCCCCGCGACAAAAGCCAGCTCCATCCCCGCCGCTCTCCCCTCCGCCTTCCCAAATCCCAGGCAAGAGGAGTAAAGTTGACAGAACCTTTTGTTTCCAGAGAGCTTGGCACGTGTTGTGGTTTACTGAGCTAATAAATCTGCCGTGGGCCGTGCCTTTTAATGACTGCAGCATTAATAACAAGTTTCCTGGGAGCTGCTTAAAAGTTTACAGGGTGTGTGCACTGTCAGGGGAACCCCGGGCTTTCTGACCCCCTGCTTCAGAAGTCACACCCAGCAGCTTCTTCCATTCTTCCATTCTTTCTTTCTTCCTTTTTTTTTTTTTTTTTTTCAATGAGAGAATGAATAAATCTTGCTCTGCTTCCTCTCGCCCCTTCCCAAACCCACCTTCCCCTTCAGCTTAATCCACTTACAGATGGGAAATTCCCAAGTAGGAATGCCTTTGCCATGCCTTTATCAATGCAACCCGGGGGGGAAGGACCCCACTCTCCACCTTCCAGCTTCTTCACCGCATCCCTCTAAGCTTTCCTTGCCTTCCCTTCTCCTTTCTCCCCTTACCTTGAGTAAGCTGCAAAACCCTGCGAGCCTCCCAGCACCAGAAACCCACCAAAAAGCTTCTCTTCGCTCCCGAGAGTTGGGGGGAGGGCCCGGAGAGGAGGAGGAGGAGGAGAAGGAGGGAGAGGAGGGGAGACAGGGAGCCCTGTGTGAAATCAAAGCCCCGAAGCCGGGCACGGGAGGCGGTGCGGAGCCTCCAGCTGCTGCTCGGATTACTCTGCAGCCGTGGCAATCCCGAGCACTCTACAAACCACCATTCCACTGGGGGAAGGAGAAGAGAAGGGATTCCAGCTGGAGACGCTTCACCCCGGGAGGGGAGCAGGGCTGGGGGCTCGTACGCACCCACCGCACCTCAAAGTTCTCCCTCTGGAAAAACCAGAGGTGGGGAAAAAGTAGTTTACCTCCACCCGAGACCTCTGTCCTCCCCCCTACCCCGCACCCCCGGCCGCTGAGCCCCCACGCGAGGAAGAAACTCATCACACCAAAAAAAGTTTCCGCGCTCGGAGGCGGGGGAGGGCTCCCCAGCGGGCATCGCCGGGGCTGGCCCTGCGCATCCCCGGGGGCCGGCAGGGAGGGCTCGGCCCATCGCGGGACAGCTCCCCCCTGCCCAAAAATGAGCCCCACTGCTCTGCACGCCCGGGGAAGTTTGGGGGGGGAGGGCTG